>JAFEMH010000127.1:460000-1027034 GCA_022495995.1 Adenophora triphylla var. japonica | reverse complement strand
TGAGGAAGTTAATCTGTTGACCCGATGCTGGGCGAGATCTTCCAAGGAAATCCCAAGGCAGATAAGAAGGCCACAGATCAAGCACCAAAAGAAGATCGCGCCCCTATGCTAAGGCAGTGAAACTCCAGACCACGAAAAAGAGGATCCGTGCTCACCGGTTGGAAGCAAACACGGCCAACATTTCCCTACTGGTATCTACTCACCTCGTCCTATCCCATGGCTGAAGTGGAAGAAAGCCTGGCTCGCACTCTCGTGCCTATTGATGCTACTCCCGATGATGTGGTACAACTAATTGGAAACATCCATTACGGGAATATAATCACTTTCACAAGATCTCGACCTCCTCGATTTGGGGTGATCATAATGAGCCTCTCTTCATCGCGGTCCAGTTTGGATGAACGACGCCTCCTCGGGTCTGGTGGACAATGGGTCCGGAATGAACATTCTTCCGGCAAAGATCATGAGCTTGCTTGATATCAAGACTACTGAGACTTGAAGCCTTCTTCTCTCACGATCAAAGCTTACGACTCAACATCCCGGCAGTCCTCGGAGTTGCTACTTTAGACCTCTGGTTTGAATGAGAAATTGATACTGTGGAATTCCGAGGTTATCGACATCCCGAT
The DNA here is from genome assembly GCA_022495995.1 of Adenophora triphylla var. japonica. Taxonomy (NCBI): domain Eukaryota; kingdom Viridiplantae; phylum Streptophyta; class Magnoliopsida; order Asterales; family Campanulaceae; genus Adenophora; species Adenophora triphylla. Next base: position 1,026,411 of record JAFEMH010000127.1, on the reverse strand, counting down.
TACTTTCAATGCCTCTGGAAGACCTTAGGCGCACCAAGTCAAAGGGTCGCCTCAAGCCTCCACCGGTGTGTGAAATTCGTCTCGAATGGGGATCGACGACCATTTACTGGAGATTTAGTCACTTTAGAAGGCACGGATACGGGCGGAATACCTATTACGGAAATCAAACATGACGAGGAAGGTCACATGCTAACGGGCTTCACGGTCGAGCCTCCCAAGGCCCAAGTGTGCAACATAGATCGACGGTCACTCGGGATAAAATCCGCACGGTCTTGAAAATGATGAGAAAAATGAGCTATCTACGGCCTCGGTGCGGGAAGCACCAACAAGGAACTCACAAACTCATCGAAGTGAAAGGACGAGAATACTCGCCGCGGCCTGGGATATGAGGCCTCCCCGGTGGACACAAAGAGGAAAAAGATTTGAAGGCTGCCCACGGGGAAAGGTCCCGGTCGACAACCCTAAATCTCTCCCTTCGAGTCCTAATTTGGTGACTACTTTGTAAAGGGTCCCACACAACCGGGAAACATCGCAGAGCCCACTCCTACGGCGGGATGGCTAAAGCTACAAGATAACCTCAACAAGTTCGGAGGAACCAAGGCTAACCCGGTCCGTAGAATGTTCTGGACCTACCCAAGATACACGGGGCTACCTTGCCATGAAGAGTGAGTATACCTTCGAGGCGTGCACGACTGGTGGAGCAGGTTCGAGAAGCTCACAACCACTATTCCTACGCCGGGAAGATCCGAAACTGAATTCGGGCCGGTGCCAAAAGCTAAGGCCACGGAATTTCCCTCGGATGATTGGGATGGTGCGGTTATGCGGCAATTGTTCGAAGAAGAAGTCCAGTGCAGGACCTGATTGATCTCGGCTCGGTCCAAAAGATGATAGCGGCAATTGAGAAAGGAAAACAAAAACTTGACACGATTCCCGAGTCAGGCTGAGGCCACCAATGGGCGATGCCGCTAAAGAATTGGGAAACTCTCTCGGGCTCCGTCCGCGACCAAGGAGGAAACGATCACCAAGCTTGGATTGGTCCCCGTCCCTTTGTGTCAATCTAGGACAAGTCCTCCCGATCTCTCTCTGTTAAGATCGAGTCTCTAGGGTCGTCCAGATGGCCTTACGCCCGAAGACTACGAGTCTATAGCAAGCACTGTATCCCCTTTCATTTTCAATGAAATGACGAACCTTTACGAGTATCCCTTGATTGCCACTTTAACTAATGATGAATTAATTAATAAAAAAATTTAATAATAATTCATTAGATAAAGAAAGCGAGACACATTAAACAAAAAAAAAAATCTTTAAGCGAGGTTGTCAGGAAAAAGGAAAATCGAGCCCCAGTGCCGAAGAGATTTTGACGAGTGTGAATCGAGCTGAGAAGAGCCTAAAAGACGCAGATTGGCGATTTCTTGAAGGAATCGAAAAGGATGCTCTGCAAAGTCCTACAAAATCCTCAATTCAAAGAAAGTTGCCCTCTTCATCAAAGAAAACATCATGTGCGGATACGGGTTGCCGGCCGAAATCATCTCGAGATAATGGATCCCACTTCGAAGGGGAATGTGAAAAGCTGGCGGAATTCCGAATAACCCGTCACAAGTCATCTCCTACGAGGCCCCAAACCAACGGAGCCGTCGAGGCAAACAAGACTTCTGGAAAATATCATCCGGAAAATGGTGTCGCCCAAGGCGAGAGATTGGCCCGAGAAGTTACACGGCACTCTGGGGCTACAGTAACATCGGTCGAACGGCAAGCTGGGGAAACACTGTTTGCCCTCACATACGGAATGGAAGCCGTACTCCCAATCGAAGCTGGAAATACCCTCGCTCAGTATCTTTGGAAAGCGGATCAACGAGGTCGAATGGCTCCAGAGTCGCCATGATGAACTGGCCCTACTAGACGAACGCCGACTGAAGGCCATGGAACACATCCGAGCCTACCAGGGAAGAATGGCCAGAGCCTTCGACAAGAAAGTAAAGCATCGGGAAATCCGAGAAGGGGATCTCGTTTTAAAAGAAAAGCCCCCAGTCCGTATCAACCCCCTCGTAAAATGGGAGCCTGTCTGGGTCGGGCCATATGTCGTCCAGAAGATCTTCTCCGGAGGAGCCATGCAACTCGCAGACCTCGACAGGAATCCCTTTGTACACCCAGTGAATGGTGACAAGCTGCGCAGATACTACGCGTAAAAAAAAAAGAAAAGAAAAGAGAGAGAAGAAAAACAAAAAAAAGAGTGCTAAAAGAGTAATACCCAACTAGGTTAGAAACCCGAAAAGGGCGGCCTAGGTAAAAACAGGGTTGCACCAAACAAAAACAAAAACAAAAAAAAAACAAGAAAAAAAGGAAAAGTGCTAAAAGAGTAATACCCAACTAGGTTAGAAACCCGAAAAGGGCGGCCTAGGTAAAAAACAGGGTTGCACTAAAAAAAAAAAACAACAAACAAAAAAAGAGTTCACCAGGTTGAACTACGAAGACCTGAGCTCCTCAAAATGAGGGAACGTAGCAAATTCGGAAACGGTTCGGTCTAAAGCATAAATAAAAGCCATACTTTGGCATCAATACAATTGATCGGACCATGAAAGCGTCTCCAAAAACTCTAAAGCAATTCAAATATTCATTACAAGTTAAAAGCTCTTTGATGAGTCTAAGCCCGATTCATTCCTACAAGCGGCAACCCGCTAAAGGAAAACTAAGATACATAATCAAAACTAATGTGTCTGCCATTATGACAAGAAAGGGATACTCGGAAACCTCGGAGTCACTCCAAGCCACTCGTGCTTGGCCTCTCCCCTCTTCTTCCCCCTTCGAGTCTTCTTTTCGAACAGGAAAAATGTCGGTGTTCCTCCTACCAAGCTACGGTATAGGGACGGGGTCTATCAAACCAGCCTCTGTCGGGGCCTTAGTAGCCCTAGCGTCATCCCTCATCTCCTGTAACCTAGCCGGTAGCATAGGAGCCCTCCTCTCCTGTCTCTTGACGTAAGCCTCATAGTCGGTCACGGCGTCTCCGCTCTGTCATGAGGGTTGGCCCTCGCCTCGGCCCTCCTCCTCTCGAAACGGTCGGGTCCTCCGCACCCACAATGGCCTCCACGCCGTCTCAAAATAGCCACTGACTCTCTCCCGGATGCCTCTCATACCAATCCAGTACAGTGGTCAGGAACGCCGGTCTCGGACGCCTGAGAATGACCCGAGGAGGAAAGGCATCATACCTCCATGCTCGGGAAAGAAATGGAAACACCGAGGGATCATCCATAGAAGCAGGAGCCACCACACTGGTGGCTACATCATCAAAGCCCTCCAAAGGAACCTGCTCCAGTGCCAAAGCTGTCTCGAGAACTAAAGCCGGAATATAGAAGCTAGGCGAGAAAGCCAGGAAGCATGACCACGGGAGACCCATCCTGAAGCACTCTTCGAGTCTCCACCCGCCATGAGGCACCGACCATCGATATCTTGATCGGCAACCCGCCATCCAACGCTCCCACGAGCCCCGATCATCAAAATCTACATCAACACCTCTCTGGCAAAAGTCCAAGGCTCGATCATATCAGAGGTTTCCCGAAGAACCCCCAAACGCTCCATCGCCCAGCTGTGGTCAAGAAGGAACGGATCGCCGCCGTGCATATACCGTCACGTGGCCACTTATCAAGAGCATGAAGAGTCTCCCCCAGAATCAAAGGAACGACATCTACGCCGGGCGACAGTGAACGACAACATCCGGAGAGATCGATGGCGTATCCCAAAGGAATAGACCATGAACAGGTGCCAAACATACAAAATGCAAAGGCATCCCAATAGGCATCATCTACCAAACCTAGGCCCCTAAATGCATCGGGAAGACCGAAAATATCGAAGTGATCGGGACCGCGGATCATACCTTGCGCTTCCTCCGGGAAAGATGAAGGAGGACGCACACCTGTCGGCCAAAAGAAGTTCCCTCCGGCAAAGGAACCGCTTATCTCTTCCACCTCCGGACCTCCAAGCAAGGCCCGAAATTCTTCGGCAGTCGGAACAATTTCGTTGAAGGAAAGGCAAAAGACATGCCTTCTAGTATCCCAAAATGATGAAGAAGCTCTCAAAAGCTCATAATCCGGAATCAATTTCTTGAGAGACCATAAGCACTTCACCTTGTATCTTTCTTGAAAGAAGAACCTCCTCTCATGCATGATTTCCGGGACCAATCCTTGAACTTGTTGAAGAATGACATTTGGGACTCTTGGGACAATTTTGATGGAGCTTTTCTAAAGTTTTCCATGGATTTTCTCTCTTTCTCCCCGAAAATGGCTGTTGGGACTGGAGGTTGAAGAGGATATTTGAATTTGAAATAAAGCAAGACCAGTGCGAACCAAAATTAAAGGACAGTGTCGGATGCGGTCCCCATCCGCGCGGATAGGATTGCTTTCCATCAGAAAAATCTGCAACAGTCCAAGCTGCTACACCAAAAGAGGAATATTCCGTCCCGGTTGCTCGAAACTTGTGCAAAAACCCTCCCCAAACCAGTCCATATACCAAACACCCTTGCAAAAAAAAAAAACCAAGGCTCATGCAACACTGCATTCATATTGCAAACAAACATAAATAAAATTCTAAATTATTACATTCCAAAAAAAAAAGAGTGTGCATAAAAAAAAACAAACAAACATAAATAAAATCCTAAATTATTACATCAAAAAAAAAAAAAAGGAAAATGTGCATAAACTGTACAAATCTAAATCTCAATCTCAAATCTCAAAAAAAAAAAAAAAATCAATCGGAGTCTCCAGCGCCCGATGTCTCCCCCCGGCCCCTCTTGCGACTCGGGCCCGCCTCCTCAGGAGCCCTGAAAATCTCAGGCTCAGAATCGTCCTCGTCTCCAGAAAGGGGCTCATCAGGACCAACCGGCACGCTACGATAGGGCAAGCCGAGATCCGCGAAAAGTCGTATCCGAAGGTGAAGGCGTCGGACTCTCGCACGTACGAAGACGACCCGCCATCTTGCCATACGTGTCCCCGCCCGTGTGGATCCTCGAGAATGACGTGATCCGAAGCGTGCACGCGCGGGGATCAAGGAGAGGAGACAGAGGAGTCTCTCAAGAAGTCTACGAGCGAATAGGGAAGCCTCCCGTCTGGCAGGCGCCGGCCGTGGTCGCCTCGCTCTAGCTGAGGAGCCCCGCAAGCGACCATCCTCCTGATGAATCTCTTGGCCCCTATCACTTGCTTCGTCAGCTTCTCGACGACCACCTCCGAAAACTGCACAAAAGCAAAAGCGTCAAAAAAAGAGGTGATGCTAAAGATGATGAAACAAAGGAAAGAAAAGAAGGGGAAAAGGTGAAGCCATACCTTCATACCCGGACGAGGCCGGAAAGCTCGTGGAAGTCGCTCGGGCTGAGGGATCTGCACCCTCAATCGGACCCCATCCTGGATATAGGAAAAATCCGTCCGAGGGTACCGCGGGATCCCAAGCCCCTCCCTATCCAGAACCTGAGGCATCCTCAGCCTCCTCAAGACGAATGTCGCATATGGCTCAATCGCCACGAAGTCCGAGAAGTGCTGGCCGGCTCGGTAATCATCCCAGGTCACGGACCGATCGCTCGGGTGCATCATATCGACGGGAGGCTCCACCGGTGTCCTCAAAGGCGAATTCACGCCATGCTGGCGCGTCACCCTCTCTCCCAGATAATATGCATCGCAGGTCAGACCCCTCAAAATCCTCCGCTGCACAGTCCAGATCTCGGCGCCCTTCACCGCGCCACCTCAAAGCGATCCTGTGGGAAGAATATCACCCCTCATCCGTCTCGGCCTCCGTCAAAGGAAGGCAATCCGCGTACTCGAGAGTCGTACGCCCCGGAGCTTATCTTCTCCCGGGCATGCTTGCACCAAGAATGCATGGCCGGGTATGCCCCGACGTACTCCGCCGGGCCGCCGCCACATCGTGACGTGGAAAAACTCCAACGCCCATACTCGCGAAAGGTAAAAATCCAATCAATCCAAAGCAAAAGAAAAGTGCGTGCTCAAAAAAAAGAGGGAAAGCAAAAAGAGAGCTTATACCTGTGGCAAACTCAAAGCAAGACAAAGAGCTCACAGCCCTTCTACCGTACCTATCAAGAGCAAAATAAAGCTCGCCACCCGGCCTCTCCCCACGAGACATCTCCGCCGTCTCCATGTCCTCCAAAGACCTCAACAAGGCAAAGACTGCCGTCCCCTCAGCATGTCCAAAGAGGATGCTCGAGAAAGCAAACCACAAGAAGGCCCTGGCAATCTGATCGGCGCCTATCCTCTCCTCCCCAGCCTCATAACTCACGATGGTCTCCACAATCTTCCCGTAGACCACCGCATACTCCATCCCCATCCCCTTTTTGGGAATAGGGAAAATCCTGTAAGAGCTCGCAGACGCATCGCCGTAGCCATCTCGCCACTCAATGCCGCTGGCCCATTAAAGGACAGGCCCGTAATCGCAAAGCATAGTCGGAGGGCGTAACCGTAGCCTCGCCCCGTAAGAAGTGGAAGGTGCGGGTCGCGTCCCCACCAATGCCGCGCCGCAGCAAACATCAAGCCCTTGCTCTTAGGGAACTTGACCAGCCCCTCAAGCACTCAACGAACTCCCAGAGCCCCGTCTCGACAACAATCCGTCTCTGACTCGGCAAAGCTCCTCGGCCCGCATCCGGAAGCCGGTCCCACAAGTCAATCACGGACTCCACCGATCCTCGAGTCTTCATTTTGTTCACCGCTCCGTCACAAAACGGTTCCCGCCCGCAAAAAAAAAAAGAGAGAGAAAATGTCAAAAAAAGTGCATTTGCATTTACACAAAAAAAAAGGGGCATACACATGCATTAAAAATTTCGACAAAGATAACAAAGATACAATGAGCATAGCCCCATTTTTCTCGCATAAAAGAAAACAGTTTTCAGCAAGTCCCAATGCATTCATCAAAAAAAAAAAGAAGATGCATTCCTACGGAAGTAAAAACTCCGTCCCATTTTCATAAAATAACATGCATGCCATCCATCATCTCAAAAAAAAAAAAATGCATACATGCATATCATCCATCTTACATGCAACGGGAGGAAAAATCCGTCCCACTTTTCAAAAAAAATATATCCTAAACATACATACATCCCATATTGGCAAAATGCCCATTCTTTCCAAACAAAATGCATGCATTGCATCATTCATCAATATCAATATTCAATTTCAAAAAAAAAAAATCAATAACAACTTTCGAATTTTCACATGCAATTTTCGAATAAAAAAAAATGGCGAAAATGCCAATTCTTTTTCCCAAGCAAAATGAACATTTTGGGTTACTCACATAATCATCAAGATTCAAAGACAATGAACATGCAATATTCAATTTCAAAAAAAAAATAATTTAAAAATCACCCAAAATTCAAATTTCAAACAAGAAATCAACAAAGGGATCAAAGGGTTTCAAAGTATATCGTTCGGAGATTCGAATCCGAAGCCCAATGTTGCCAAGCATCGGGGTAATGCTCCTCCGCAACCGATTGCGAAAGATTGTAATGCCTCCTCATTCGGACGAGCTCCAATCGCCTCTCCGCTATCGGGCCACGTCCTTGGCCTTGAAAAGCGCCTTCCCCGTGTTCCATTGCTCAAAAAATCAAAGAAAACGGAAGAATTTTGAAGCTTAAATGGCCAAAAATGGCGGATTCGCGAGCCTCTCTCTCTTTCCCTGCGTTCAAAATTGAAAAGACTGAGGAAGAAGAAGAAAGGGGCGTTGGCCCTCTTTAATACCCCTGATTTTCAGGTCCTCTCCGCGCGGACAGGGTTGCAAGGGTCAAAATGACCCTTTTGCCCCTTAAAATTCCAGACTCGCAATTGGCCCCAACTTGACAGAGTTAACCAAAGTTAACCAAAGTCAGCCCCTTGTCAAGAAAATCTCCCTGCTAGCCAAACGTAAGACCGAGTGACCCGAGAAAGATAACGGATCCCGTATCTTTCATCAAAATCTTCCCTAAGCCAAACGTAAGACCGAGTGACCCGAGAAAGATAACGGATCCCGTATCTTTCATCAAAATCTACCCCTGGCAGTAAAACGTAAGACCGAGTGCCCCGAGAAAGATAACGAGATCCCGTATCTTTCATCAAAATCATCCCCCGGCAGTCAAACGTAAGACCGAGTGCCCTGAGAAAGATAACGAGATCCCGTATCTTTCATCAAAATCATCCCCCGGCAGTCAAACGTAAGACCGAGTGCCCCGAGAAAGATAACGAGATCCCGTATCTTTCATCAAAATCGTTCCCTGCTAGCCAAACGTAAGACCGAGTGCCCCGAGAAAGATAACGAGATCCCGTATCTTTCATCAAAATCATCCCCCGGCAGTCAAACGTAAGACCGAGTGCCCCGAGAAAGATAACGGATCCCGTATCTTTCATCAAAATCTTCCCCGCCAGTCAAACGTAAGACCGATCTCTTCGAGAAAGATAACGAGATCCCGTATCTTTCATCAAAATCTTCCCTGCAAGAAAACGTAAGGCCGAGTGCCCCGAGAAAGATAACGAGATCCCGTATCTTTCATCAAAATCTTCCCTACAGCCAAACGTAAGACCGAGTGCCCCGAGAAAGATAACGAGATCCCGTATCTTTTATCAAAATCTTCCCTAGCCAAACGTAAGACCGAGGCCCCGAGAAAGATAACGAGATCCCGTATCTTTCATCAAAATATTCCCGCTAGCCAAACGTAAGACCGAGTGTCCCGAGAAAGATAACGAGATCCCGTATCTTTCATCAAAATCATCCCGGCTAGCCAAACGTAAGACCGAGGCCCCGAGAAAGATAACGAGATCCCGTATCTTTCATCAAAATATTCCCTTGCTAGCCAAACGTAAGACCGAGTGCCCCGAGAAAGATAACGAGATCCCGTATCTTTCATCAAAATATTCCCTAGCCAAACGTAAGACCGAGTGCCCCGAGAAAGATAACGAGATCCCGTATCTTTCATCAAAATATTCCCCTGCTAGCCAAACGTAAGACCGAGTGCCCCGAGAAAGATAACGGATCCCGTATCTTTCATCAAAATCTTCCCTGCTAGTCAAACGTAAGACCGATCTCCCCGAGAAAGATAACGAGATCCCGTATCTTTCATCAAAATCATCCAACTAGCCAAACGTGAGACCGATTCCCTGCACGAATACGTCTCGATTTTCCTCAAAGAAAGGCTAACGAAATCCCCAAAGAAAGTTAACGGAATCCCAAAAGCCAACGAAATCTCGAGAAGAACTCGAACTACGAAAGGGCTTGATTCCCACTAGGGATACGTAGGTAGCCTATCATTAGGTCCAGCCCCTCGACCAAAACGGTCACCCCATCCTTCGGCAGCAGACAAAGTCCACCGAAAGGCCATTTCAAATTAAGGTCCGAGGCGCCTAAAAAGCCATCATCATCAAGGTTCGAGGCACCTAAAACGCCATCATCAAGGTCTGAGGCACCTAAAACGCCATCATCAAGGTCCGAGGCACCTAAAACGCCATCATCAAGGTCCGAGGCACCTAAAAACGCCATCTCCAAGGTTTGAGGCACCTAAGACGCTATCACTAGGAAAGCGATAAATCGCAGTCATCCCCAGCAGAGACCGAAAATGGTCATTCCTATCCCCACAGAATGGATAGCCATCGACCGAAAATGGTCATCTCTTATCCCCAAAGCAGAGTTTCTTTCCAAAGAAACGACCGTAGAACTCGCTCATCGGTTCGAGGCACCTAAAACGCCATCATCTCCTGTGGTCAAAGACCCGAACTACGATCGGCTTCGATTCCCACTCGGGATACGTAGGTAGCCTATCGCTAGGTTCAGCCACCCGATCACTCGATCATCCCGCCAAATATGGAGCCTTACTCTTATCGACGACCCCGCTTCCTTCGAAAGCGCCGTCGCCGAGGGGCTACTGTAAGTGCTCCAATTTGAGCTTGTTAGAATTTTCGTTAGAAAATTAACGAAAGTTATAACATTTCTAACAATTCCTAACAATCCTAACTTTTCTAACAAAGTGAGGGTAAAATGGGCATTGTTATTTAAGGTTAAACCTTAAAAAGAATCTTAAAAAAGAAAAACAAAAGAATAAAACCACAAATAGAAATGCCGGAAACATAATCCGGCCGGTCAATTTGAATTTTGAAAAGAAATATTCCCCTTGTCCAAAGCCGGAGCCGCATTTAATGAACAAAGGCACGCCGAGGGGACTTGTCCGCGCGGATGAGTTTGCATTTTCAGGAGGGCTATAAATTGAGCCCTCCTACAAAAATAAGGAGGAACAACACATTTTTGCACCGAACCTCTGGCGAAATATAGAGAGAAAACAGTGAGAATTCACTTGAATTGTCACCATTTTCTCTCCAATCTTTCCCAACTCATACTCATCCACTCACTCTCATATTAAAGCCCTAAACACTCATACACTCAAGCCAAACACTCAAGAACACAAGGAAGATTGGTAAACCCTCCTTCTCCTAACCCTAAATCTCATCCATGCATGCATCTTCAAACTACAAAATGTAGTTCTTTCATCTTCTTGCTCTAGATCTAAGAAGATCACCATGGAAGACCATCTCCATGGATGATCTTCTACAAAGATCAAAATTATTTTCAAGCTCTCTTACTTTCTTGCAAAGAAAACTCATTTTCAAAACCCTAAAAACCATTTTCAAGCATAAAATCTTGATTTCAAAGGATAAAATTCCCCTTCCCAAGCAAATGAAGTGCTTAGTCCTAATGTACCCCAAGGATGGTTTGGTATAGTTGATTCACCACTAAAATGTCTAGTGATCACTAACCAAAACCTAGGGAAATGGGGACAAGCATGGATGCAAAACCCCCCTTAAAATCATATTTTCTTTCTTGAGAAGTTGCTGTCCAGTAGCAATTTTCTCATGACCTCAGTCCATGGTCTAATTTTTTGGACACAGATGAACTTGGAATTTGGTGTTGACTACAAAGTACTTTTTGTAGCCAACATCCAGAGCTTTCCAGACATATTTTTACTTTATTTTTTGGGTGAGTAAAACTCCTCTTTTCAAATTTTCTTTCAGAGGCTAGTTCATCAGCTTCTGGGAATCCAGATCTCATATCTGAGGTTTCCAGAAGGTTTTGACCCCTCAAATCTTCTCCAAAATGGAAAATTCCTTCGTACAAACCTTATTTAAGGTGTCTAGAACAACTTTCATTCTCTGAGTTTATCCAGATTATGAAGTTTTAAGACCCTTGAATCCATTTCAAAATCAAAGGTCCACTGCCTTTTTCATTCTGGCAGAAATGGCTCTCAACTTCAAAAGGTCTTTTGAGTACCAAATCTCAATCCAAAAATCTTCCAAAAAATCATGGGATCAGTTTAAAGTCTTAAAAGATATCCCAATTTTTACTTTTCTGAATTTCAGCTTATTTTGGCCAAAACACACACACACACACACACACAAATGATTTTCAGCTTGGAAGACTCGTTTTACGAGGCGCGTCGGGTGCACACTAACGTCCTTCCCGACGCGTAACATGACCTCCGAACCTAAATCTCTGATCTCGGGCTTTTTTCAAAGTTTTGGCCCTCAAAATTAAAATGGCATGGCGACTCCGTTTTCGTTGATTTTTTCAAACAAAAAATGGGAAAATTTTCGGATACACACATTCATCACAGTACCATGAGTGATCTCATGTTATGTTTGGATGATCCATGTAAACCACTTATATTTATATTAAAGAGACAGTGACGAAGAAATAAATTTTTAGAAAATGATCTATCAAGATAAATATTAAAAAATGAGGTATCGAAATTTAGTATGTGATGTGATTGTGAAAAATGAATTAGGGTCTGAAACAGTAAAGTAGGCCCAACATGGCGAAATGGGTCAAATACGTTTAATACATGTATCGAAGTGGGCCAAGTAACTTGGCGACATACGTAGACGGGCGTGCGAGAGTAGGGCCAAGCGAGAAGTATACCTTGGTTATTAGTAGTTTAAGATGATAGAGGCGAAAGGCAGGAATCTTGCCTGGAAGAAGGTTAGGGTTGGCGGCAACCTGAGGATCGTCGTCTCTTCTTTGATTGTCGCTTGGGCGACTTACGTGTCTAATGATTTTGAATGATACCCAGACTGTCACATCTGGATCCCACCATAACCGTCAATGATAAGAGACTTGACAGGATGAACAGTAGGCGTCTCCACTAAATTTGGGGGTGGTTGACACCCCTTGTTGCTGATTGACAAGTGTCCTAACATGTGCAAGACACATGGTGCATGAGAGTATAAAAGAAACCTAGAAAATCTCATTATGTAAGTTCTTCCATTATTCTCTTAAGCTTTCTCTCTCTAAACCTCCATAGCTTTTGCTTGATTTGTGACCAGTTAACTTACTCTCATGCCGGAGGGGTAACGCCGGAGACGTCCCCGGCTTAGTTGACTCATCTTTCGTGTGTGTAGGTGACCAACGAAGAAGACAGCCGAAGTATCCTTTTTTTATTTGATTTGGACGGTCCTGAGCAATCATTTGGCATGGCAGCATCAGTATGCAAGGGAAACAAAATAATAATTTAGTCATTTTTTCTCCCAAAAATTAAGATAAAGGTGCTAAATTTGAGAGACTACAAAATTGAAGGTCAAATAATCCTATATAATGGACATAGCTTCGCCACTGCTAATGAAATAAAATAAAAATCTTAATTCATTTTGCGCGATGGCGGCTATAAAGAGACTAGAAAATAATCTAGAGTTCGGACTCTCTAATTACTCCACACTTTTATAATTGCAATCAATTAAGATATAAGATTGGCCCTATATGCACTAATAAATGGACCTCATGGAACATTTCAAACTTAATTAACAATAATTTAATTTGATTAGTATTATGAAAGTTGAAAGGGGATTATTAACAACAAAATAAATTTGTTATTTTAATAGAGTTAAAAATATAGTATTGAAATTGATTTTAAAAAAAAAGGGGCAGAATGATTGAACCCGAACCCATGCCCTAAGAAGTTGTCAGATAGATGACAGTTTTGACCTTCACCTCTACTATTAAGGGCAATACATGTAAACGTGTCGGGGTATTAATGTCACAATTTTATGGCCCATGCGATGCCTACCTCAAATGGTAGGGTGAATTCTACAGTGTAATGTAAATATGGGTTTTCAATTACCTCTGCGCCAGTCAGTCCGGTGATCGGTGGTCCAGAATTTAATACGGCGAAGCTGAACTTGAATATTAAAAAAATATGGGTTTTCAAGTTAAACCTTGTTTGCTTTGGTATTTTTTTTACATTTTTTTTCTTTTTGAGTTTCTATTTTTATTGATATTTCTATGCTTATATTTTTTTAAGCAAACAAAATACTAATGCATTAATAAAGTTTAAAATGATAGTGTTGCACAATAGTCGAAGACTCGTACAAAAGATATTTTTTTTTACAAAAACGAATAATTGCCAACAATTTTGTCATTTCATCAATCCAATAGACGAAGGGAACACACTTTTTGTACTATTATTTTTTTCACTTCTTCTCTGGTGCACTGCTATCGTGCCAATGACACGGGGGAGGGGGTGTTCAGGGCCGGTCCTGTGATAAATGGGGTCCTAGGCTAAGCAGTTGATTTGGGCCCTCATTTTTTTTATCCCCACTAGTAGATGGGCGATGACATTCTAAAATCTCTATTCCATGCCTCTTATTTTTGCCACGTTGTTCTTTTTGTCCGAGGCCTTTTGTTATGTTTTTTTCTTAAATTTTAGCATTCTTTTCTTCAAGTTGCTACCAAGAATCAAACTTAGCCAATTCAATTCTTGGCTGCCTCCTAAACCACTTGGCCACTTTAGTACTTATGCAAATTTTTGGAGCCCTAATATAAGTAGTAATTTTGGGAGTCTAGGCAATGGCCTCACTTGCCTTGCACTAGAGCCGGCCCTGGGTGTGTTATTACTAGTTCTAGTTCATGCAAACCACAACCTTAAAATAAAACACTCCAAGTCCATGCTAGTTATTCATCATAAATAAAGTTGAAAGCAATTATGCTTGATTAAAAGTCTAAAACTTCTATTTTATTGTCATCGGTATTAAATTAAGTAGTTTTATCGGAGTTTATTATTCTTAATGAGTTATTCTTATAAAAAGTAGTTTTTTTTCTAAGTTTAAGAAATAACCATTTTTACAATGACACTTAATAATACATGCATCGAGACACTTTTTTATACTAACACTGACACTTTTTCACCCTGCACTGACACTCTTTTATACTAGCACTTAATAATACATGCACTGACACTCTTCACACACTGACATTTTTTTAAATTAATAATTTAATACTGACACTTTTTTACACTAACACTGATACTTTTTTACACTGACACTTAATAATACATGCATTGACACTTTTTTACACTAACACTGACAATTTTTACACTGACACTTAATAATAAATGCAATTGCACTCTTTACACTGAGATTTTGTTACACTAAGACTGACACTTTTTTACACTGTCACTTAATAATACATGCACTGGCACTCTTTACACTGACATTTTTTTACACTAACACTGGCACTAGCGTGAAAAATAAAATACATTTTTTTAGCTTAAAAATACGCCTTTTTGAAATATTTTGGCACTACTACTAATGTTGACACTGACTTTTTTTTTATACATGTGCTGACACTTTTAAACACATGTGTTGACACTTATCAAATCACATGCTATAACACTCAATAACAAAATTTACAAAAACTCCAAAAGACTGTTTGAAGGCCTAAATGACGCCTTTTATGGTTTATAAACTATATATCCCGAGCCGAAAGCCTTTAACTTTTGTATGTCTCGATCCCTTCAACTTGATAGGTTGTTCGTTTCATGGTTCATTCTCTGAGTCAAAAGTTATGTCAGTTTTAGCACACGTGCCCAATAACACAATCACTTTTACTAGTAAAGTACATATACATACACTTCTTGTAACTAACGTTGGTTGTATCATTTTAATGTTAATGTTAGTTTCGAGTGTCAGGTACATGCACTAACACTCTTTGTTACTGACACTGACACTCCTTACTACTAACTCTGCATATACCAGTTTAATGTAAATGATATTGTTTTTGGATATCAAGTGCATGTGTTGACACTCCTTGTAACTGATGTTGTAGTGCACAGTGCGCCCAAAATTTCAGTTATCTACAAAAATATCACTTTGTCTTTAAAAAAATATCAGTTACTTACAAAAATATCACTTATTCAGTTAATTCAAAAACACGTTTTTCTTGATTTATAAAAAACGTAGCGTGAGAGTGCAAAACACTACTCCCTCCGTCCCACCAAGAGCATCGCCATTTTTAGCTCGGTACGCAAATAAAGGATATAGGTGGAAAGAAAAAATGTTGTGAGTGTAATTTGAAAATAGGAGAGAGAATTAGTGGAGGAAATAGTGAATTTAAAAAGTGTTGTGAGTGTAGAGGAAAGAGAATTAGTGGATGGGATAATAAAATATTAATAAAACATTTCCTTTTTAGGAAAGGGTGACGCTTCAAACGGGACACCCTTTTGAGTAAAAAGTGACGCTTGAAGTGGAACGGAGGAAATATAATAAACACATATTGTTATGAAAAAATAAATAAAAAAAAAAAAATTGGCTTACGTAAAAAGCACGCGTTAGCACCTAATCTTAACTCGTGATGCTCACTTCACACGGTCAAAACATCACATTATGACCGACCATTAGGCTAGTATCTTTTTTAATAGTCTTATTTTTTTGTTCTTTTATAGACTTTATTAGTGGGGAATAATAAAGATATAGAAAAGAGTTACAAATTTTAATTTACGAAATGATGTGTCAAGTTTTATTGGTGATTTTAATTAAAATGTGACGGGTCAACAATTGATACAATCAATAAAATATCGTCACCTCATTTTGTATTCATCATTTTGTAAACTTCTTTTATTCCCCTAGCATTACCTTATTGGCAAATTAGATTAATATTCCCGCATCACGAAAAAATTAGACTCACTTTACATTTAATTGTCAATTATTTTATATATATATATATATATATATATATATATATATATATATATATATATATATATATATAATTATCATTGTAAAATTATGTAAATTGCTATTGATATACAATTAAATTTAATGATGATAATAAAATTTTTATTTTTTTTGTTAAAATTCAATCAAGCTGAATTAAAATCTTAGAAACTGTTATTAATTCACCATTATAAAAACATTTTCTATTATTAGAAAATCTATTACCCTAGAATAATTGTGTATGTTAACTTATACTTTATTCATTACTATAAGTCAACACTTAATTTTCACAAGTCAACTTAGTGTTAAAGATTTATTCCTAACCAAACAAAGCAAAATGATACTAAGTGGCAACCAACTACATGCCACTTCACTTGACTCTGAATTTTTCAATATTTGGGTCAAAAGTCTTATTTTTTAGTTGAATTTTGAAGCTTACCAATATGGAATTACTTAATATTTCAAGAAATGTGGTCCTCATTCAATCCTGCACAAAATGGTATAAATAATGCTCCATATAAATAAATAAAGAACATTTAAAAAAAATTGAGAAATTAATTGAGACACTTATTATGAACAATATATCAAGATTATTTTTGAATAACTTTAAAATTTAACTTCATACTCCCTCCGTCCCAATCTAAATGTCCAAAAATGGGTTCGGCGCGGGAATTAAGGAAAGTGAGGTAAGAAAGAGAAAAAGTGAGGTAGGAAAGAGAAAAAGTTTAAATGTTGTGAGTATGAAAAATTAAATAGGAGAGAGAATGAGTGGGAGGAATAGTTAGGAGAGAGAATGTTGTGAGTGTAAAAGTAAAGTAGGAGAGAGAATGAGTGGGTGGAATAGTGAAAAAAAGTTTCCTTTTTTGGAAATGAGACATTTTCAATGGGACGCCCAAAAAGGAAAGTTTGGACATTTAGATTGGGACGGAGGGAGTATTTAAAGAGAGGTTGTGGATAAATATGATACTCGAAATGAAATAAAAAGTAATATTAAAGTCATAAAAATAATTAAACACAAATTGATTTGACAATTAATGTTCAGTTGTATATTGCGATTGCAGACCTTATTACTCATTAATTAAGTATTAAATCAATTAATGTCAGCTGAATATGTAATCAAAAGTGAGTTCATTTTATATTTCATTCGATTCAAAATAATTGTCATTTTTGAACTTTTCATAGGTTTTAAAAAAGAAAGTTATTACCATAACTCTAGGATGAAAGTGCCAAAATTCCCCTTATTTAATATTCCACTCTCTCTCTCTCTCTTTTACACTATTTCACACAACAACTCAATTAATGAAGAAAAACGAGTTTCAATTAATGGATAAAATAGAAATTCTAATGCATGTGACCCTGAAAAATGGCAATTATTTTGAATTTAATATTTTGTCCAAAAATGACAGTTATTCTGAAATAGAGATATGAATACTTTAACATTGCTATGAAATAAAACCCAATTGAAAATTAATGAAATCTTTTATTGGTAATTTTACTAATATTATTGTAAATTTTGAACATTGCAAGGATTGAAAGAGAAGTAAATACACGTAATCTTTTGCCTGAAGTAGAAGATGTTTAGAAGTAGAACCCCATGTTTGGACAATGAACTGTAGAACCCCCAATTTTGGACAATCTGTACTGTGATCTCTCTCTCTCTCTCTCTCTCTCTCTCTCTCTAGTTAAGAATACTATAGTACTTGTAACAAAAAGATTCCATCTCAGTGAAATACTTATAAAAAGTAAGTCAACTATCACAAATAATGACAATTGAAAAGTTAAACAATTAATAAACATTGAAAGATACTTTTAAATGAAAGGCAAAATTACACACACACACACACAAAATAATTCCCAAAATATCTCATTATTGCTTGTAAAGTCTTTTACCTTTTTTTTTTTTTTTTTTTTGAAGAAGGTAAAATTGTCTAAGCAATTTTGACAATATTTTTCGGGAAGGAAAGGAAATAGAGAAATACTAGTATTTATCGTGAAAATATTATGTAACTTTGGCGACAGTGAATATTTAAATATTATGGACTGACATGCTCTATACCATCGATGAGTATCGATGGTAAAATTATAATTTTCTACTTCCGCAATTTTTTCTAAACGATATAAATCGAGTTACGAACGTGGGTAATGCACGGACAAGGCCCATTGCATTGGAATCAAAATATAATTCATACAATTCTCAATTACGATAAAGGGAGTGGGTCTTCTCTAACTTTAATCGTCGTACCTACTCGTCATTTCCACTATTTCGACTTAGAAATAAAAGAGCGAATAATGACTAAGACACAAAATTCGTATATGTCGACAAAACACATTCTCATATGCCGAGCAAGACATCCATTAAAGCCGACGAGGGCTTCAACAAAAGACGATAAGATCTTCCTCGGTCACCATCCAGGACAAGGAAATGAGCTTCCCTATCCTTGCTCCTCTCTTACTCGACGTCAATTCAGGCCGACTAAGCATCACATGCCGAGAAACGTGCCTGCTAGGCAAACGTGCAGGATGATATTATTTAATCATACTCAAACAAGGAATGTGGGTAGTTATAATTCAACCAGAATTATAACCCCATCTCACACAACTTCCTAATCAAAGATGGACTTTACAAATCTATAAATATAAATACAAGTCATAATTCACATTATTTTGATAACGCATCTTTTGACTCT
The DNA here is from genome assembly GCA_022495995.1 of Adenophora triphylla var. japonica. Classification (NCBI taxonomy): domain Eukaryota; kingdom Viridiplantae; phylum Streptophyta; class Magnoliopsida; order Asterales; family Campanulaceae; genus Adenophora; species Adenophora triphylla. The sequence continues at coordinate 1,007,744 of JAFEMH010000127.1, read as the reverse complement.
AAACTCTTGTTAATTGATTTCTCTCTCTAAACACAAATAATTAATATCACGCCATAGGGCATTCGCCGGTAAAGTCCCGGCTTAGTTTACGTGTTTGTTCTTTTTTTTTCAGGCTATTTAAACATATAAGATACAACATGTCGCTGGATTTAGCTTGATATGAACGTTTTTGACATCATCATGTTCTATTCTTGATTCCATTATCAAAATATCTTGTGAAATAGTCTTTTAACAAATTCTTTTACTTTTTGCAAATACCTCTATGTTAAAATATTTCACTAGTAATTTGACAATAATTTTGAATATTTTTGATACACTTTTGTCTAAATGAAATGAGATCCATTTCGTTACTTGCACTCTATAATTGATGGTAATTAAATGTCAGCCATGCTGACATTCATTTGAAGAGCATTGAAAAAATTAGGAGAATCAAAGGATATAAAGGAGAATGAAATCTCATCCATATCTTCGCAAACAAATTACCATTGGGATAATTATAAAATAAATCTTGTACCATAAATTCACAAGATTTTGGGAAAAATTAGTTTTTTCTTAAGTTATAGAAAGTCCTATTTTATAAACTGTTCCTAAATATTCACTAACTACTTACAAGTAGAAAAAAGTGGACTTTATATAATTTATGGAGAAACTAATTTCTCCCAAAACTTGCTCCCATAAATTATGTTTCAATTTAAACTTTCATCCGGTTAGTCGTTAAAAGATAAGTTATAAAAGTATACTTACATCTCCTTAAATTTATTTAATTTGTAAAGTTCTTCCAAATAATTAATTCTCCGACCCTAAATAAATGTTCATTTTCAATAAATAATACTTCCTCCGTCCCACTTCAAATGCCACTTTTTACCCAAAATGGCGTCCCGTTTAAAGCGTCACCTTTCCTAAAAAGGAAATGTTTTATTAATATTCTATTATCACATCCACTATTCCCTCCACTAATTCTCTCTTCTCTACACTCACAACATTTTTAAAATTCACTATTTCCTCCACTAATTCTCTCTCCTATTTTTAAATTACACTCACAACATTTTTTCTTTTCCCTTTTTTTCCTTAATTTGCGTGTCACCCCTAAAAGGGTGACACTCTTGGTGGGACAGATGGAGTATACCAAACGAATACTTCCTCCGTCCCGTTCGAAAGGGCACAAATTTTCTTTTTGGGCGTTTCATTTGAAAGGGCATAACTAGGGATGGCAACGGATCGGGTTCGGATCGGATCAGGCCTGATCCGAATCCGATCCGAACACAATTTGCCTCGATCCGAATCCGATCCGATCCGAAACTACTTGTACCGAGCCCCGATCCGAACCCCGATCCGATCCGAGACATTAAACAGCCCCGATCCGAACCCCGATCCGAACCGATCCGATCCGAGACATTAAAAAAAAAAAAAGACAATAAACCAAACTGTAATTACAAAATCAGCACCTGTTTTAAAACAAACCATACAACAAATTTCAAAACTAAGAAATGTTTAATACAAACCACACAACAAATTCCAAAACTAAGAAATATTTAATACAAAGCACTCCAACTCCAAATAAATGGTAATAAAACAATCCAAATAACACTCTTTCCAAGCCAATTCTTTCCAAGCCAATGCAGCCTCTTTCTTTCCAGCCAATACTCTTTCAGCCAACACTTCTTTTCAGCCAATGCAGCCATCACTCTTTCTCCAAACTGTAAGTTTTTAAAGCACCAACCATTATTTAAAGTGTTAGTTAGCAAAATACTTTCAAACAATAAATGGTAATAAAACAATCCAAATAAATGCTAATAAAAATTTAACTTTTAAAGTACGTTATACCTACTCAATCATTCTCAACATCATCATTGCAAGTTGCCAAGTTTCGCTCATCCTCAACCATCAAAGAAAGTTCTTCATAGAAAAAGAGTTCAAGTTAGTAAATAATATTAACAAGTTGCAAAATATGAAAATATAGCAAATTCAAATAGTTTACCCTTGTGTTCATTTCGAAGCCAATTTTGAGTGCACATCAATGCTTCCAAGGTATTAGGAGCCAATCTACTCCGATGGGGGCTAACAATTCTTCCACTTGTGCTAAAAACCGACTCCTATGCAACACTTGTAACCGGAATAGCAAGGATGTCCCTAGCAATTTTTTGTAGAATTGGAAATTTATTACCATTCATCCTCCACAATCCCAAAATATCGAACTTGGAAGACCTTGGTACCACTTTTTCTTCCAAATAATGATCTAGTTCCGATTTTACATCCGCTTGACTAGAAGTGGTACTTACGAACATGTCATAATCCGAAAGAGAGTCATTTGCATTACCCGAAGATTTGGAAGAAGATATCCCACACACAACACTTTCATTCCCAAGTCCCTCACTTTTACTTTGGTACTCATTCAACAAATCATAACAACTATTCCGAATTTTATCAATCTCAATGAAGGCCAAATCACCATAAATACGGGGCAAAAAAAAATCAAGAAGCTTCAACTTATATCTTGGATCTAAAACACATGCAATCCCTAGAATTTCATGACATTTACCCCAATATTTATCATACTTTTCAAGCATTCTTTTTGCCATATCCGAGATAAAGATTTGAGAATCATTAACCCAAGTATTTAATGCCAATTTGATATCACAAACTTTTACAAAAACTCGTTAGCCGTAGGATAAGAAGTTCCCGAAAACATTACCGTTACATCATAAAACAACTTCAATCTCTCATTAATTTTTTCCACTTTTCTCCAATCTTCCTCACTCGGTAAACAATTATATGATCGTTCTTTTTGTTTCAATCTTGGAAATACGACTTTTATACAATAAGGCCGTTTCAAGCATAACATAAGTTGAATTCCACCTAGTCGGACAATCAAGAGTCAAACACTTAGTCTCTTTAATTGATAGATGACGGGCCGTTTCCTCAAATTTTTGAATTCTACCTCGAGACCCTATCCAAAAAAAGACACTATTTCTCACCTTTTCAACCTCACTTTTAATGACTTCTAAACCATCTTTAACAATCAAGTTCAAAATATGAGCACAACAACGCATGTGAAGCATATCCCCCCTCATCATTAGTGTGTTAGGATCTAATCTATCAATAATCTTGTCCAACATGGCATCATTAGAAGTTGCATTGTCAACGGTGATTGTTGACAATTTACTATCAACATTTAAATCCATTAAAGCTTCAACGAGATTGTCTGTAAGGATATCACTGTTATGTGGAGGAGGAACATGAATAAACCTAAATTAAATACAATGAAAATAAATTTGTTATAACCAAGTAGACAAAAAATATGCAACTAAAAGTAAAAAAAAAAGAACCATTAATTCAACAGCAAGAATTGGGCTTTTGTTTCAGAGGCTGAGCAACAACAGGGCTGAAAATTACAACTCAAAAATGGAAAGTTTTTTATTACTTCTTTATTTGTGGGACCCACTTGTCATACTTTCACAATAAATATACACTAACTATTCCCTACCCCACTTTCTCTTTCCTACATCACCTTTCACTCACAACATTTATTTCACTATACACTTTTTCTCTTTCCTACATCACCTTTCTTAATTCCCGTGAAAGGACACAAAAATGCCATATAGGAGCATGTTTTTCACCAATTTTTTTTTGTTGTCGTTTATGCTGATACATTTAAATGTTTTGAAACTGTACTATAAAAATATGTACTCCCTCCGTCCCACCTCACTTAAGAAAACTTTTCATTTTGGGCATCCCACTTCACTTAAGAATTTCCAAAATGGAAACCTTAAATCACTATTCTCTCCACTCATTCTCTCTCCTACATTATTTTAATACTCACAACATCATTATAATTTACTATTCCCTCCACTCATTCTCTCTCCTATTTTTAAATTACACTCACAACATTTACCTTTTCCTTAATTCCCGTGCCATTTCAAAAATTTCTAAGTGAGGTGGGACGGAGGGAGTATGCATCTTTAGGTTTTTAGGTTTAGATAGTATAAGAAGTAAACATTTTATAAATATTTTTGAACGGTATAAACTGAGATACGCACATGGGCTTGCTCGAGTCGGGCCTAATTGGATTGGGCCATGAATATTATCTAAATAACCAAGTATCAGGGCCGAGTAAGGTCTTCCTCATATGACGAGGAACGTTTATCTCGGCCTTATGACGTCATGCTTGGGCCGTCATGTCGCAAGTGATGAGGAGAGAAAAATTCTTACCTCGGCGTTTCATCATTGTGACGAGGAAACAAAATCATTTACCCCGGTACATCTCCGTGTCGGCTAATCTCCAAATGACGAGGAAGCAGAATCATTTACCTCGGTCTATTTGTCAAGGCCGAGGTAGAACATTCATGTTCCTCGGCGTTCCGGCTAGCAGATTATACAGTCCTTATACAACAAGGATTATATATTCATGATCCAATCAGAATTGTAACCAACTACACCACTTCAAGTCAAACAAGGACTCCTTAACAGATATAATTCTCATAGGATTACATCTTATCTCTTTACAAGTTTACTTCAACATGGATTCTATCAATCCATCCCTATAAATACAAGCCTCATGGCTCATAATTAGGTACGTTACTTTTTACATTGGAGAAACTCTGTCAATTTGTTTTCTCATATACAAACCGTGAACTTACTCTCACGCCGGAGGGCCTTTGGCCGGATCCGCCCCGACTTAGTTTACGTGTTTTCTCTTATTTTCAGGCCTTGCAATCACCGGAGCAATCATCGCTTGGATTTGGGCTGTTTTGACGATTTTGGCATCATCAATTGGTTCCATTGCCGGGAACATCGACTCAAACACCCTCTGTTTGGCCTGAAAAAAGCTCGCTATAAGCCAATTGTCTTGCCGGATTTTTTTTTTCTCTTTGAACAGAATTTCTGAATCGTTTGGGCTCTGTTCTTAAAACCGCCGGAATCTGCAAATTTTAACCGGAATTTGTCCAGATTCCGTTGGAGGCGTTTTTAGCGTGAAATTCTGCCCCTGTTTTGGCTTGAAATTTTTGTTGGAAAAATCACAATTGGCTGTTTGTTTGTGGTCAAATTTTGCCTTACGTTTGGCCATAAATCTGGATCTGTTGAAATTGTGATTTTTGGAAGATTTTTACTTGGTAATTTGTTGTTAGACTTACAATGGACGGACAGTTTACTAGTGTTACGGCTGAGGACCCAACCCAAGTGAATGGGGGGAACACTGGAGCCGAGGAGCTGCCTCCTCCTCCTCCTCTACCTCAGCCAGATGCCCCTCCTCCCCTCGCCATGACCCTTCGTTCCATGGGTCAGGCGAATGCCGAGGGAGAGGGTGCTGAGCTTCCTCGTCCTACTCGTGCTCGAGGAAAGCCAGGAGGAAGGAAAAAAACAAAGAATGTCGATGCCGGTCAAGCAGGAGGATCTCAACCCGTTGACCGACGCTCTTTGTTACATAAACAAATGGAGACACTGCAAAGGATGTATGAAACACAAGTTGCTCTTTTGCAATTAGACCCAGATTATTCCATGGCTCCATTCATTATGCCATCTATGGGCAACCCCCTGGTAAGGGAACAAGGTGAGCAACAACCTCCTCCCCTCAAGACCGGGGATCTACCAAGGCAAGCCCCCCGAGATTCTCCTCATCCTCGGCACAACAGTAAGCAGAAGGCTCCAGTGGTCGACCTGAGAAGCCACTTAACTCCTAGGGAAGAGGAAGTAAATTCTAGGGACCTAAGAACGAGACTCAGCTTGAGCACGCCTATCCCATGCTCGTCTTGTCATGGCACCTAGGCATCCCACGCCACCTCGATCTCGTCGACCAAATTCTCCTCGACCTCGTCGACCGGATTCTCCTCGTCCTCGGCATCGAGAATTTGCAAGGCCGAGGACACCAGAGCCGTACAGGATGATACTTGGCGGTCAAGACCTGGAACTAAGGCGTGACAAAGCTCCCTCTAAACGGGACAGCCACCGACGTGATGCGGAGCACAGCAGGGTGAACAATCGTACCAAAGATAAATCAATTAGAAGCTCTCAACGAAGCACCCGCTCAAGCAGCGACAAGGGAGAGGAGACCAAACAATGGGAGTTGTTGAAGCAAAGGCTAGATGACATGGAGATGGGAAAGAAATACAATGATGATGACTATGACTGGGCCACCCGTCCGTTTTCCTTGAGGATAACTGCTGCACCTCCTAATCCTCACCTCAAAATCCCGAATTTTGAGAAATATAACGGAACCACAGACGCCAAGGACCATGTGCAAAGTTTTGAACAAACCATGAATCTCCTCACTACCGCTGATGACTTGCTCTGCAAAGCTTTCGCGAGCACCTTCTCCGGAACAGCTTTGACCTGGTTAGTGAGCTTAAGAAAGGTTGCATCGATTCTTTGGAGGGGCATGAGGAGAATGTTCTTAGACCACTTTGCTACACTGCAGGGTAAGAGAAAGATGAGATTGGGCCGACTTGGCCAACATTGAGCAAGGAAAGGAGAGACCACCCTAGCTATTACAACAGGTTTCGAAAAATGGCAGACCAAATTGAAGAGAGCCTCACTGATAGGGAGGTCATAGTCTGTTTTAACTCCGGGTTAAAATCTGGCCCCCTCATTTATGAACTCTCAGCCCGAGAACCTAAATCCAAGGCCGATTTATACAAGGTGGCTTATGCCATTTCCATGGTGAAGACAAAACGAAGAAAAGGGGAGGCGACAAGACGGAACCCGAGGCGGCTAAAGCCCACCAGAATGACAATGGGAACAGCGAGGGTCCAAGGGAAAAATAGAACAAGGAGCACTGAAAAGCTTGAAGTTACCCCCCTTACAAAACCCATCTCCGAAATCATGCAGTTGGTAAACCTTCCTCCACCCCGTCCGCTGACTGACAAGCCAAAATTTCCGCGTAACATGAACAAATACTGTGATTTTCACAAGGATAACGGGCATACCCTGATGGGCATGTTGGGCCCTCAAGAAAATAATCCACAAATGGGTTGACGAGGGAAAGCTAGACCGTTATGTCATGAAGAAGAAAGACGACAAGCGAAAGCGAAAGCAAAGAGGAGAGTGAAGATGATTCTAAGAGTGAGGATGAAGATCGAAGGCCTCCTAGGGCTAAACTGCATGTGATCCGTGAAGAGGTGACCTCCACCAGAAAGCTAAGGGACCAGATCCACGAGCTAAGCAAAGTATACCATGTTCCCGCTTGGATCCATAAAGCGGAAGAGGGCATTAGTTTTTCTCCTAATGAGTTGGTGGGAGCCGAGCGGCCGTGAACGACCACTTGGTCATAAAGGGCCGAATTGACAATGTTGAATCCGAAAGACTTCTTGTTGACACGGGGGCCTCCCGTGACATCTGTACTATTCGGCCTTCCAACAAATGGGATTGAAAGACACCATGTACTAGAACCATATCACGGTAGGCTTGAAGGATTCACCAACCATAAGGTTGGAGCAAAGGGGACCGTGGAACTAGAGCTTGAAGTCGGCGATCATCCCTTCCGAGCCAAAGCTACTATCACTTTTATAGTCATGGATTTGACTAGTGACTATCATGCAATCATAGGCATTCCAAGTCAAGCCAAACTTGGGATGGTAGCCTCCCTTCCTCACCAACGAGTTAAGTTTCCCACTCGTGCGGGCATTGGATGCGTGAGGGCAACCCCCAAAGACTTCTTGGAACATGTTGTCAAGAGCCGGAAGAAGTCGAAAAGCGTGGAGATAGATACACCTGAGGAGAACATCAAGATCTCCAAATCACAGAAGACCACTGAAACTAGCTCTAGAATGAGCTATATCCGAGAGGTATGGGAAAGTGAGGAGGAGCCTATGGTCCTAGAATCTGTGGATGACCAAGGCATATCTCTCTCTGTACCTATGTCTGAGGAGGAGCCTATGGTCCTAGAAACTGTGGATGACCAAGGCATAGTTCCGCCCTTTTCCGAGGAATATCCCATTCTCTTCAATGGCCAGAACTCGGGGGCCAACCATGACGTGGAGAAGAACGATCTCTCAGACATTGATAAACTTATGGAAGAAGAAGGTCTCAATGTAAACGACAATGAAGGGAGGAGAATCAGAGAAATTATCATCGAATCCTGGAATTTCGAGACGGACTGAAATGAAGCACGTAGATGAGTGGAAGAGGTGGTCATTAATCCCGACTATCTGAACAGGAAAATCAAGCTCGGGGGCCGGCTATCGCGAAAGAGAAAGAAAAAATCATCTCCCTCTTAAAAAACGAGTCTCGACGTCTTTGCTTGGAGAGTCGAAGACATGAGGGGGATCAAGGAAGAAGTAGCCCTCCATCGCCTAGAAGTTGATCCTTTGGCGAAGACTATCTCCCAGACAAGGAGAAATTTTGCAAGGGACAAGGAGGAAGCTATAAAAGAAGAAGTGCAGAAATTACTTAGCGCCGGAATAATTCGTGAAGTTAAGTACCCCGTTTGGTTGGCCAATGTAGTTATGGTGAAGAAGCAAAATGGGAAATGGCGTATGTGCATAGACTTTACTGATCTAAACAAGGCCTGTCCCAAGGACGGCTATCCTCTCACCCAGGGATTGCAACAAGTTGGTTGACTCCATTTCGGGACACCAAACTCTCGGCTTCCTAGACGCCTATTCGTGCTACCATCGAGATAAAAATGGCGGAAGAGGACATTGAGAAGACGGCTTTCCAAACACCGGTGGGGAATTCTTGTTACATCATGATGCCTTTTGGGCTCAAGAACGCGGTGCCACTTACCAACGGATGGTGAATCAAGTTTTTGAAAGCCGAATAGGTCGAAACATGGAAGCTTATATTGATGACATGGTCATAAAGACCAAGGAAGGCAGCCACGCTCCGGACCTAGAAGAGACAATCCACAACCTCCGATCTAATAACATGAAGTTAAATCCAAACAAGTGCATGTTTGGAGTAACGGCTGGAAAATTCCTAGGCTTCATGGTATCTCAAAGGGGGATTGAAGCAAACCCCGAAAAAATCAAGGCGCTCGTTGACATGAAGGAACCTACCACCATCAAGGAGGTTCAAAGGCTTAATGGAAGAATCGCGGCCCTAGGAAGATTCATCGCCAAATCCGCTGAAAAGTCACTGCCTTTCTTCAAGGTATTGAAGGGTACCAAGAGCTTCTCCTGGACTCCCGAATGCTCTGAAGCATTCCTCCGGTTGAAGGAGTACTTAGGTTCCCCTCCCTTGCTTAGTAGTCCAACTACCGGTGAGATGTTGTACGTCTTCCTGGCAGCTGATCAATCTTGTCGGCTGTCCTAGTTCGAAATGATGAAGGAATTCAAAAGCTTTGTCTATTACGTCTCTAAGGCACTGTCCGACGTGGAAAGCAGATACTTCAATGTGGAGAAGATAGCGTACGCACTAGTCATCGCCTCAAGAAAATTACGTGCCTATTTTACGCACATCCTATCACCAGTATTACCTGAAATGAACCATTGAAGAAGATACTACATAAGTTGGACGGCTCCACGTCTCCTTAATTGGTCCATCGCTCTCATTGAGTTTGATATCACTTACCAACCAAGGAAGACCCTCCTGGTACGGCCTTTGGTTGACTTCATGGTCGAGGCTTGCCTTTATGGGTGAGCATCTCCCCACCTCTCGGAAGCAAAACGCACCGAGAGGATAAAGACTCTCCCATTGAACTCCCCATTTGTTGGATCCTGTATACGGACGGATCAGCCACAAAGGAAAGAAGCGGAGCTGGAATTGTACTGGCAAGCCCAGAAGGAGAATATACTACGCAAGACGCCATCCGTTTCAAGTTCCCTTCCTCCAATAATCAAGCGGAATATGAAGCTCTAATATTTGGCATTGAACTAGCCTCCTTCTATGGAGCGACTAAGGTGGCGGCTTTCTGCGATTCCCAACTCGTTGTCAAACAAGTAAAGGGAGAGTATAATGCCCAAGACCCCACTCTTGCCAAGTATAGAGACCTGGTCCTAGATATGACGAAGAAGATGGAATTTTTCGAGCTCAAACAAATTGGCAGGGAAGATAACCAAGTCGCAGACGTTCTTTCCAAACTGGCAACCATGGATGTGTCTAAGACCAGTCCATATGTAGTTTATGCCGAGGAACCTGCGTACGAAAGACTACAAGTCATGCTCTTAGATGGAGAGGATAGATCTTTGGATCGATGACTACATTGACTACATTGAGAAGGAGAAACTCCTGAAGATGAAGCTCGAAGCTAAACTCATCAAGAAGAGGTCTCCAAGGTTCGTGGTTATAAGCGGAGTCCTCTACCGAAGATCTTTCACGAAGCCCTGCTAAGGTGTGTCTATCCCAAGGAAATTCGAACCTCTTGGCGAAGTACATGAAGGCGTTTGTGGCGGACACCGGGGCCGGAACCTTAGGCGACAAGATCATATCGCTAGGTTACTGCGCGAACCTAAGGGAAGACGCACACGCCTATGTTAGAAAATGCGACAAATGCCAAAGATTCTCGACATTCCTAGACTACGGCGGTTGAGCAAACACTCGTAATACCTACGTGGCCATTTGATATGTGGGGGATCGACGTCATCGGACCACTTCCCTCCCGCCGTGGTAATTGCAAGTACGTGATAGTAGTTGTTGATTACTTCTCCAAGTGGATAGAAGCCAAGGCATTAGCCAAGATAACGAAGAGAACGCGATCAACTTTGTCCATGACAACATCTCGGTGCGGTTCGGCCTTCCACATACAATTGTCTCGATCGTGGGTGCAATTCTCCACGGCATTCACTACGAGTTGGGAAGGGTAAAAGTCCGCCATGCAAAATCTTCGGTTAGCGAGACCACAAGGCAACGGCCAAGCGACGAAGCAAACAAGCGGGTCCTAACCGCCCTTACAAAGAACCTTGAGGGACGCGAGGGTAGATGGTTGGACGAACTTCCCTAGCCTTATGGAACATTCGCACAACCACCGGGGCCAAGGGGAAACCCCATTCGCACTAACCTTCGATTATGAGGCTATGGCACCGGCGGAGATGGCCATCCCTGCGTGAGAAACTCCCATTACGATGAGCAAGTCAACAAGGTCAATAGGCTACTAGACCTGGACACGATAGATGAGAAACGACTAGGTTTGCCTGAGATGAGGATGGTGAATTACAAGCAAAGGACCAAGGCATATCACGATAAGAGGGTCATCAGAAGAGTATTCCAAGTAGGTGATTGGGTACTTAGAAAAATTGAAGCTGCGGTCGGAAGGCGAGAACGAAACGAAGCTCTCCCCATTGGGAAGGTCCTTATATCATCACTCAAGTCATTCGAGAAGGGACCTACAGATTGAAGACCAAGGAGGGGAAGGACCTCAAGCATCCACTGGCACTCAGACAACCTTAGAAAATATTATCACTAGTCTAGTTTATTTTACGGTAGATTAGTTTCTTATTTCCTGTCTTTTATTTTTGTTAGTTGATAGGATTGCGGTTCGATGTAATCGCATTTCGCTTTTACGAAAGCGGTTCTTCCGGCATGCAAAGCAACTATCAACTCTTCATACAGACAGGAGACGAGGACTTTATCCCCGACTCTTCCAAACACACATCTGTCGAGGGTCCACCTTGATTCAGATACCAAATGCCTGCCAAGACCAAGGTGGTCCTCCGCCTCGACGGCTTACCACATATCCCGTCAAGGGTCCACCTGGATTCAGATACCAACAGTGTACTCAAGACCAAGGGTCTTCCTTGGCCCGATGGCTTACCACGCATCTGTCGAGGTCCACCTTGATTCGGGATACCAACGGCCAAGACCAAGGATCCTCCTTGGCACGATGGCTTACCACGCATCTCTGTCGAGGGTCCAACTTGATTCGGGATACCAACGGCCAAGACGAAGGATCATCCTTGGCACGATGGCTTACCACATCTGTCGAGGTCCAGGGTCCACCTTGCGATGGATTACCAGCGATTCGGGATACCAAGAGGTCCTCCTTTGCCTAAATGACTTACCACACATCCTATCAAGGGTCCACCTTGATTCAGGATTACAAACATTACAAACATAATATCCAAGACCGAGGATTTTCCTCGGCCTGATGGCTTAACAAACGTCCTATCAAGGGTCCGCCTTGATTCAGAATTACAACACGTTTAAAGCCAAGGAAACCTTCCTCAGCCTAAGTAACTTAAGAGTATAGTTAAAGCCGAGGAGTCCTTCCTCGGCCTAACCACTTGCCCAACAATTAGGGATCAAGGAACCCTCCTTGGATCCCACCTTCTTAAGTCTAGTGCCTCTGCCTAGCATACAAAAATATAAGCAAGTTATTGAAATAACACGAATCATGACAAAAGGATTTTCATTGATGTTCAAAAAGAATTACAAGTCCTATCGTCTATTACAAAAAGCAAAGAAAAGAAAATATATCCTAAGTTTGCTTCTCATCATCAAAAGACTTCTCGAGCCACTCCTCAGTAATGGAGCCGGGGGGAGGAAGGACCGTTTGTTCAGTACGGGCATTAGTTTCCTCGGCCCCTCCTTCCACCTCAGCTTCCATGGCCTCAGGCTCTTCAGCATCCTGGATCGCCTCCACCAAGTCTTTTATATTGCCGGGGACGATAGAGGCCGGCCTCCACACTTCCCTGCAAGCTTGAGCATCCTTGGCTGCCATTATCTCCAAGTTGCTTTCAGAAAAAGGGACCAAGTGGTGGAGAGCCCTGACTTCCTCAGCATATTGGTCCCAACAAATCAGCTGGGCAACCTTGTTGATGTCCAAATCGGTAGAAGGGTCAGCCAAGATGCTTCGGGCCAAGTGAAGATAACCATCTTCAAACATGGTGGCCGTCTGCTCGTCCACGACATCTTTAAAGGCCGAGCTGGCCATCATCAACTCCCTGAAGGCCGAGCTCTCCTTGAACCGAACAACGGCCTCTTCCTCCCTAGCCGGGAGGGTAGCTTCCAACCCTCGACACTTGGCCTCAGCTTCATCGGCCTTTGTTTGAAGCTCGGCCTTATCAGTCTTTGCCTTGGCAAGCTCTTCCTCTTTAAGCCGGAGATGCTCCTCGGCCTTGGCCTTCATTTCCTCAGCCCTCTTCACTTCGGCCTCTACTTTGGCCTTAGCTGCCTCGAGCTCAGCATCCTTGGCCTTTAGAAGTTTGGCCAAGGAGGCCTTATCAGATGCACTCTTCGCTTGGGCGACTTTGGCCTCATTCAGGCGCCTGGTTTTGGTCTTGGCCAAGACGTTTTCGTGCAAGTGTGACGGAAGCCAACTGAAAGAGAAATCAATGTTAGAAAATCAAGCAACTTTCAGACTTAAAATAACCAAGGAAAAAGAGACATTTACCTCGGAGATTAGGAGCCCTTTGCGGCAGAGCAAGACATCCTCACTTGGAGCCTCTTTGACAAGGGCTTCATAAGTCTCCTCATCCATAGCCCTTTGTACGGGAGCTCGGCCTAATCTCACCAAGGGACCCTCCCTGATCTGTAAAGGAAGGCCCCTAAGACGGGAAACATTGATGGCCATGCTCTTAGCGAGCTCGTCGGCCTCTTCATCAGTCTTGATGTTTTGGATGGCTAAGGGAGGAGGAGCCTCAACATTGGGAGCCCCACTGACGCTTGCTCGTTTAGCTGCAGGCTCCTCGGCACTAACAACTTGGGCTCTTTTGGAGCCAGACCTCCTTTGGACGAGGTCGGTTTCCTCGGCTCCCACCTCCTCGGCCTCAACATTAGGGTTAAGCCCATCTCCAGTTGTTGGCTCAACCCGTTCCTCAGATGCTGCACCCTCGGCATTAGCATCATCGTGCAGTAAGAGGGGAAGGGGCTTGTCACCTTGGACGTTCAAAACCAAGTTACGAGCATTGGTTTCCTCTCTCCTCTCCACCAAAGCAGACTTCTTTCTTTGCTTCCTCTTCCTCTTTACCAGCTCCTGGGGACTAAGTCTCTCCATGGCTATGGAAGCTTCTTCCCCGGCGGTTAAATCTGTAAGGACAAGGAAAAATGGTCAAGTACGAGCAGAGGAAATTAGCATGCAAAAATTAGGAGTAAAAAAGATAAAAGTTTACATCCAACAATGTCAATTGCTTTCAGACATTGATCACGGGGACGCTCGGTCTTGCACCGAGTACAATCTTCATGGAATACTAAACCGGGGTGTATTGTCCAATCATTGAAACGCCGTCCTCTTTTGACAGTGAGGAGGGGAGCCACCCCGTCCTTTGGCCCCTGCATCAATCCAGCTTGGATATAGTAATGATCCGAGGATTCAACTGCCTTCCAGTCGAGCAGCCCTACCTCGGCAAACTCCTCTAGTCGCTTGATTAAAGCTTGGGTCCACTCATATTCTTTGGGACGTGAAAGGAAGAGGTGGGATCCTTGCAAGGAGCCTGGAACTCCCAACCTTGACGGCTCTCTAGCCGGATAACGTGATTGTCCCAGCCTGCAACTTTGCTAGACATGGGGAGAAGCAACTTTGGTTTTTTGGGGGCACTCCTAATAACAATGAGCCAACTTTCCTTGATAACTTGGACTATGTAAAAATGACGGAAAGCACCCATGGTCGGCTCAAAACCTAGGCTACGGCAGAGCACAATGAAGCTCACAAGAACCCTAGTGCCAGCGGCTCAGAGCATGGCCGGCCTTGCCACTAACATCATCCGAAATTCATTGATGAATGGGTCGAAGGGAAGGCGAAGCCCCTGTTGAAGCTGTTTGAAATAAAGGTGGATATAATCTTGGTTGTAGTAGAAGTTTTGCTCTTCCTTGTCGATCTTGAGGTCGAGCTTGCCCGGATAAGTTAACTTGTACTCGGTTCTATCCACCCCGTACTTGGAATATAATTTCTCAATCATGGGATCCCCAGGCTTTGGAGCCCTCTCCCTTTGTTTACCCCGGCTCTCCCTTCTTCGTACCAAGCGGCTGTCAGCTTGGGCACCTTCCACGAAGGCGTCGACTATTTGAGTAGACGAGGAGGGTACTCCTTCTCTTCCCGTCATATCTGCATAAAGACGAGGAGACAAAGTTAGTTACCTCGTCAATGGCTGATTTTAGGACGGGGAAGGGAGTTTCCCCTCCTCGTCATGTCTTAAGGCCAAGGAGGGAGACGTACCTCTCAGACGCTCACGCATTTCGCGATTGGAGGCCGGGTAGAACAGTTCGATGTGCTCCATCATCTCAGCCCTATCCTCAAAAACTATGACGTTGGGTGAACCGGACTCAATCCTATCTATTCTTGTGGAATCTGGGTATTGGAGGAATAGCAGAGTCCAGGCCGTAACCTTTTAATTGCTTGCTTATTTCATCCAAGGTCGAGCATCATCCAAGGTCCCCTCTCTCTACGATATACCCTTAGATTGCCGAGTGTGATATCCATAACGGAATCGGGGGAATGATCCCAAGAACGAGCCATCTAAGGGAATCAAAGATTAAAGGGGAGTTCGTTCAATATTCAAAAGTGTTCAACAAGACCCAAAAGAAAATTAAAGTTTGAAAGTTTTGAAAGTTTAAAACTTGAAATCATGAAGAAAAGCTCTATTCTTCAACAATGGCGGTTCGTGTTTCTTGACATATTCAAAATTCTGTCCAAAACACCCTAGAAAACTTGAAATCAAAAGCGAAATGCAGAAAGGGGAAAGAATTTCATACCTGAGTATGAAGGAATGAATGGAATCACAACAAAAAGCAACGTCGTCGGAAAGATAGTGTTCGCCGGAATCTGGAAACGATGAACGCTGGGTTCGCCTGAGATCTCTCTTGCCTTTGCTCTCGAATAACTGGGATTTGTAAAGAATGAAATGAAAGGGTTTTAGCTTTTTATAACCCCTTAATCGGGTCAAACCCATGGATAAAGAGGAAAAACGGGTAAGGCGCCCCAAGAATTAAATGCACAAAACAGTTTTCGAGGCGTGACAAGACTGGGGGGCCTTAGAATGGCAACCGTCAGTTACAGGAAACAACACCGAGGACACGTGGTGAACCTGTTCGTATCCCATAGCCGAGGACGAGGAGACTTTCTACTCGACCTAAGCCGAGCTAGAAAGTCGGGGGCCACTGAACGGTATAAACTGAGATACGCACATGGGCTTGCTCGAGCTGGGCCTAATTGGATTGGGCCATGAATATTATCTAAATAACCAAGTATCAGGGCCGAGTAAGGTCTTCCTCGTATGACGAGGAACGTTTATCTCGGCCTTATGACGTCATGCTTGGGCCGTCATGTCGCAAGTGATGAGGAGAGAAAAGTTCTTACCTCGGCGTTTCATCATTGTGACGAGGAAACAAAATCATTTACCCCGGTACATCTCCGTGTCGGCCAATCTCCAAATGACGAGGAAGCAGAATCATTTACCTCGGTCTATTTGCCAAGGCCGAGGTAGAACATTCATGTTCCTCGGCGTTCCGGCTAGCAGATTATACAGTCCTTATACAAGAAGGATTATACATTCATGATCCAATCAGGATTGTAACCAACTACTTCAAGTCAAACAAGGACTCCTTAACAGATATAATTCTCATAGGATTACATCTTATCTCTTTACAAGTTTACTTCAACATGGATTCTATCAATCCATCCCTATAAATACAAGCCCCATGGCTCATAATTAGGTACGTTACTTTTTACATTGGGGAAACTCTGTCAATTTGTTTTCTCATATACAAATCGTGAACTTACTCTCACGCCGGAGGGCCTTTAGCCGGATCCGCCCCGGCTTAGTTTACGTGTTTTCTCTTATTTTCAGGCCTTGCAATCACCGGAGCAATCATCGCTTGGATTTGGGCTGTTTTGACGATTTTGGCATCATCAATTTTCTAAATAAAATTTAGACATTTATTTAGGGACGGAGATAGTAATTGTAATATTTATAACTTATTTTTAACGAGTAACCGTAAGGTTTAAATTGCAACATAATACCTTTTACAAAGTTTTATAGAAAGTTTATTTGCAATTATCTCCACTACCATTTGAGTTGCATTGTTCCAAGTTAGATGCTAGTGCTGATTTTGCAAGCAGAAAAATTAGATAGTAACATTGCAATATTTAATTTTAAATGTCATGTTTAACTAGTCAAGTTTTTAAATAAATATGTTTAACTTATTTGTACATCACTAGTATCGTGATAAAGGTACAATGATACAAGTTTTTTTCTAATTTAAAAACGCAACATAAATATTGAGACGAATAAAAAAGAAATAAGAGATATATTCTAGGACAAAGAGACTAATTCATTAATATTTTTTTCCTTTAAGTAATTCATTAAAATATAATTGAAGTAAGTGACTTATTTGGGATGAAGAGAGTAATTTATTAATATATTAGTAAAAGCCCGTATTCGAGGACACGTATTTTTTTTTAAAGGCAAAATGGAAAAGAAACAACTTAGTGAGAGCAAAATGAGAAATTTAACATTTGATACTGTTCATTGTACTGTTTATTTGAGGGTTGTGATTTATACTATAGATTTTTTTCCTTTTAAGTAATTCCTTAATAACTGAAGTAAGTGACTCAAGAACATTTCTAGTAAGTTAAATCGCACACAGAAGTTAATGATATTTTAAAGTTGCTTTACTCCCTCCGACCCACCCAAAAAGCATAAAAGTGGCCATGTGTACAGAATATATGAAAAGTGTTTAGTAAAATAATTGTTTTGATTATAAAAAGTAAGATAAGAGAGAGAAAGTGAGATAAATAATAGTAAATGAATAATATTGTGAATATAACAAGTGGATATTATAAATAAAAAATTATTAAAAAGTTTTCATTTTAAGAGTGTGCCCTTTTAAATGGGACATTAAAAATAGAAATGTGTGCCTTTTCGAATGTGACGGAGAGAGTATATTCTACTCCTTTTTTTTTTCTTTTGAAACGTACCCTCTGAAAATTAAGTGGAAAATAAGAAGCATTTAGATCTGAATGAAAAAAAAAAAACAATCTGAATTGCATTATATCTGATGTACTCACCCATTCAAATTTAAATAAGAGATAAAAATGAAAAATAAATATGGCCTTAAAAAGTACTTACTTCATATACTCCGTATTACTCTTAGTTAGGAAGATAAGAACATACTCCCTCCGTCCCAATAAAAGCTTCACCAATTATCCAAAAGGGCGTCCCGTTAGAAGCTTCACCTTTCCTTTTTTGGACATAAAATATTATTATTTCCTCCACTCATTCTCTCTCCTACATTATTTTAATACTCACAACACCATTATAATTTATTATTCCCTCCACTAATTCTCTCTCCTATTTTCAAATTACACTCACAACATTTTTTTTCTCTCCCATTACCATAATTCCCGTGCCCAAGAAAAATGGTGAAGCAATTGTTGGGACGGAGGGAGTATTCCATTTCTTTTCCTTTTTATTTTCCTTAGCTGGTAATGGTATAAGCCAGAGTAGAGGAATAATTATGCATGTTTAACTATAGATAACTACTAAATAATTTAAAAACAAAATACAACTACTCATTTCATTTTGCTCAATCCTTCAACACCACTTTTTTGTAATTTCAGTTATTGAAATTACAAACATTTGTGTTTTGTTTTTGATTATACTTTTTCCGTTCCAAAATGTTTGTTCCATTTGATTTTTTTTGTTAAACTTTGATCACAAATATATGACAATTTAATTATGTTCATGAAATTCTAAAAATTTCTATTGATTCTCAATGTTTGGACATCTCGCCCTAGCTCAGCTTATGTAGCTCCCTCATTCAATACAGCCTATCGTAGTCTTTCCTCTGCTCGATTGTACCTATTCACCTTGTGAAACTACTTGATTTAATAGGTAGGGAATTCACTTCTCTCGCTTGCTTTTTCGAAATGCTTTCTTTTTTCTTCTCGGTAGCGCCGGTGCTAGAGCAGCTAACTCTTCCAGGACACGGGTAATTAATAATATTATCAACAACAACTTTTAGAATTTCATGAATATGATTAATCTCTCATAAATTTGTGATCAAAGTTCAACAAAAAGTCAAATGAGACAAACATTTTGAAACGAAAGGAGTATTTGATTTGTTATACAATAAGTTTTTCTCCTAAGTTGAAAACACTTGTTTCCTCTGCTCGTTGAGAGTCGTTGCTTTTTCTTCTAATTGAGAGTACATGTTTGTTTATTTGTTTTTGATTTTTATATTACAATTGCGACAAATCTCACATTAAACCGATCACAGTGAAAAGATTATCAAATTTCTTAGTACACAAGGATGTTTCACGAATTTTGGATGTATGGTGGGCGTTTCTTCGCCAACCCGAATTCTTTCGTAGACCGAGTGATCAACGCAAAATATTATCCAAGATGAGATTTTTTAAATGTCGAATTGAGTCATTGTCCAAGTTTTACTTGGAGTAGAATCTGTAGATTTCAAAATTTATCATTGTTCTATGTTATGTTAAGAGATGAACATATTATTGATATTTGGGGTAAACCTCCGACCTCCGTGAGTGTTATCTCATTTCTTGTAGGGAATGCAATTAATTTTGTTGTTTGCTAAAAGAAAAAGCTTTTTCAATAAAATTTATTGCTCTATTATTATTATTATTAGTAACATATTTTATTGTATGATTCATAATAAATTGTATTTGACTTATCAAAAATAAATACTAATACTAAATAACCAATTTCATGCGTCAAGTTTTGCGCGCATAAAACATGCGCTTTCCCTTTTTCTCTTTTTTTTTTTCTTCATTTTTTTTTTAAATTGAAATTACTACTTTCTCTGTACGAAAATGAATAACCAATTTTTTTAAAAAAATATTAATTTTGTACATTCATTTTGAGATGAGAATAGTATATTTATTTAATTAAATATTTGTTATTTGTATTATTGAATTTTATTTTTATTTTTATTTTTATTTGTATTTGTATTTGTATTTTTTATTTTATTTTATTTGTATTATTAAATTAAATTAAAATTTCAATACTTCAATATTGAAATTTACTATTTTTGCATTTTTTTATAAATAAGTATTTTAGAAATATTGTTTGTCTTGTTTAAATTCAATATAATAATGAATCATATTATCTGTAATAATATATTAATTAATGAAAAACATTTTAATTAACTAAAATAATCAAAATTATTCTGAGAATATTATTATTTGGTATTAGATTTGAAACAAATTGTTAGAGATGTTGAAAGATATTTGATGCTGAAATTGCACTATTTAGAATTTTGCAGTACTATATGGTAAAATTACAGTAATTTTTTAATTTAAAAATGCAACACTTTTTTTTCAAAAATAAAAAAGTGCAATATATGATATGAGATAACCCAGTTGAGCCACATTTACCTCATTTTCATATGTATATATATATATATTTTTTTTTTAATTTTTTTTTATGATTAAAAGGCACACCCAAATATAATTTGTTATAAAAGTAGCGGAATGTTTTAAAATCATGAGTAAAAAATAAAAGTCTGAAGCAAACTGCAAACATCTATAAGACTACTCACAGTGGTTTCATCCCACTCTCTCATTTCATCTAACACTTTTTACACTTTTTCTCATCCACCTAATATTTCATCTACCCATTTCATTTACCCCCACTCCAATGGCTAACTTAAATTAAATTTCAACTCCCTCCAACTCATCATTCTATACCCCACTACTTTTATTATATTTCATTTATATTCTTTATTTTTATGATTAGTAAAATAATAATAATAATTATTATTATTTATAATAAAAAAAATATTTCACACTTAATTAAAAAAATATTGCATCAATTTATAGGTAAAAAAAATATAATAATTTTTTTTAAATAAATGCTAAAATGAAGAAGGATAATTGAGAAATGAGTGTTTTTTTTTTTTTTGTGTCCAAATCAAATGAAACTTATATCAATTTGTAGGGAAAAAAAATGATGAATTTTGGTGAAAAAAAAATTAAAAAAAAGAATAATTTACTAGGTAATAATTCAGCCCAAATTGAAAACTAAGTATTTTTTTTTTTGTGTCCAAATCAAATGAAACTTATATCAATTTGTAGGGTAAAAAAAATGATGAATTATGGTGAAAAAAAAAATTTAAAAAAAGAATAATTTACTAGGTAATAATTCAGCCCAAATTGAAAATTAAGTGTTTTTTTTTTGTGTCCAAATCAAATGAAACTTATATCAATTTGTAGGGAAAAAAAATGATGAATTTTGGTGAAAAAAAAAATTAAAAAAAAGAATAATTTACTAGGTAATAATTCAGCCCAAATTGAAAACTAAGTATTTTTTTTTTGTGTCCAAATCAAATGAAACTTATATCAATTTGTAGGGAAAAAAAAATGATGAATTTTGATGAAAAAAAAATTAAAAAAAAAATTAATTTACTAGATGATAATTCAGCTCAAAGATTTGGGATAATTTTTTTTTCGAAAATCCAACTGGCCAATAAAAAGTTGACACGTGTTGAATATAAAAAAAAAAAAAAAAGAAAATGTTTCAGCTAGATGAAAACTTTCATCTAGCAAAACCGACCAAACACTTTTAATACAGCCATTGCAAGGATTGAGCTGGATGAAATGGATTTCATCTCCATTTCATCCAACCCATTGTACGTAGTATAATATTTCCAAACTCATTCAACTCAATAGAGGTTGACATCATAGTAGTATAAAATGTAGAACTATCAACTTTCAACATCACTTAGGCTCTGTTTGTTTAGCGTAATACATTTTTCAAAAAATAATTTTCAGAAAAATATTTTTTGAAAAATGAAAATGTTTTCCTGAAAATAAGATAAATATATTTTTGACTAACATTTTTCGGTGCTAAACAAACACCGAAAAATGGAAAAAATGTTTTCCGAAAAATATTTTCCCCTAAACAAACGGAGCCTTAAATCAAACTTTTATTAACATGTCGGACCAAATCTCTATTGAACCAAATCTCTATTGAACGTCCTTACAAACAATGATCCGGGAGACCAAATGCATACTCTGTATGTATGTATGTATAAGAATAACTTGAAAATTGCCCAACTTCGACATTCTCAATCTCCACATGAATAAAAAAATTCGTTTTGAAAACATAACCGTTTAAAGCATTCGAGTCATCAATAAGTGTCAAAACAAGCATATCAAACTATGCAACATGAAAAAAATATAAGAATAATACAAAAACTCTCAACACGATGTAGAGAACACGAGCTTTCGACGAACGAGAGAAACTATACTTGTGGAATACTCCCTCCGTCCCATAATAACATACCCATTTTGCCATTTAGGGCGTTCCATAATAATATACCCCTTTCCTAAAATGACAAAAAATCTTAACTATTCCCTCCACTCATTTTCTTTTCTATTTTACTTTTATACTCACAATAACAATCAACTTTACGATTCTCTCCACACATTTTCTCTCCTATTTTACTTTTATACTCACAAATCTTTCTCCATTATCCACTTTTCTTAATTCTCGCACCAAATAGTAAACGGAAACGCTATTACGGGAGGAAGGGAGTATAAACATAAGGGTGAATGACCAACTTATCTTATGCAACATAATTAACGTTTAACAATTATAAATATAAATAAATGTGAAAGTGTGGTAGCATCACACTTAGCCAAGTCAAAAGGTTGACTTAATTATGTTTTGTTACTTTCTTTTATATTTTAATTATGTAAATATTTTTATTTATTTACTAACCTATGAACCGAAAATCTACTTGTGTTTTAGTATTGTTTGGTTGTTTTATAGGACTCTCAAGGATAAGGATTAGAGATAGAGGAGATTGAGGATCAAGCTCTTCTTCAATGATTATCCTTACTCTTTAACCGTGTTATACTTGGCTATAAATACAAGACCCAAATTCAGTTCATACACACGAAAATATACACTCTGAAAGGCTGAAGAAATATAGACTTGAGAGGAGTGTTTTTGTGAGAGAGTTCTCTTTGATTATTTTGTTATTCTCTTATTGTAATCATTTTCAACATTGTTTTTAATAAGAGAAGTTTATTGTCTACAGCATATTGCTGTAGATAAGTGTTAATTCGTTTTCCATTTCTTTTCTGTTTTAATATTCCGCTGCATTTCACTGTTGTGCTAGTACTGGTGCGATAGCATCAGGACTCACATCGATCCTCCGTGCACTTCCTAGCCGCTCCATTTCTTTCAATTGGTATCGAGCTCCACTCGAGCATTCTACCGAGTGAGATCCAAGGAAGAGTGGTCATTATGGAAGGACACTTGAGTCAATACCGTCCCCGGTTTTAGATGGAACTAACTATCCCATCTGGAAAGCTAAGATGCGTCTCTTCATCAAAGCAATTGATGAACGAGCATGGCTTAGTATTATTATTCCATGGTCCCCTCCTAAGGTTGAAATGAAAAATAAAGAAGAAGAAGGTGAAACCTCCGAAAAGGTGTATAGAATTAAACCTGAGGAAGAATGGACCACAGATGAGGTCACTAGTGCAAACTACAATTCCAAGGCTCTTGGTGCTATTTCAAGTCATGTGGATGAACACATGTTTAGACTTGTTTTAAACCAAAATATAGCAAAGAAAGCCTGGGATATTTTGCAAGCTCACTGTGAGGGTGATGATAGTGTCAAAGCCACTAGGTTGAGAATTCTCATGACCAAGTTTGAAAACTTGAGGATGAATGAGTACGAGGACATAAAAAGTTATTCTGCTAGAATAAGAGAAATTTCAAATGAATGTCTCTCACTTGGTGAGCCTATTTCAAATGCTAGATTAGTATGCAAAATGTTAAGGGTCATTTGATAAGTTCAACATTAAAATAAGCTGCTATTGAAGAAGCAAATGACACTGCAACCATGGCTCTAGATACTCTTGTGGGTAAGCTAACCATGTTTGAAATGAACATCTCTATTCAAAGAACAACATAAAGCCTGAAAGTGTTGCTCTTGCTTCGCTCTTTCTAAAGCATCATCAATTCCAAAAGAAATTGAGGAAATCTCAAATGAAATTGATATTTCAAACTTGGAAAATGAAGATGTTGCTCTTTTGACAAAAAAATTTACTTCTTTTCTTAAAAATAAAAGAGACAAACAAATTTCCTTCTAAGAAACCAACTAATTTTGATAAATCAAAAGAGGATAATGAAAGTTCTTTCAAGAAACCCACTAGTTTTTCTAAAAATAGATCCGACACGGTTCGGTGTAGGGCCCGTAAAGGGTTTGGGCATTATGCAAATGAATGTGCCAATACTACGAAGAAAAAGGGGATGAGCACTAAGTCTTGCCCTTAGTGATAGTGATGAGACGAAGATGAATCGCTAAACTTAGCAATTATGGAAATCTCGCCTCCAAATCATGAACATCAACTGATGTAGCTTCGTATGTTATCACATCTACTATCACATCTTCTGAATCTTTTATAAACTTGTTATACCTCTTATTTGAAACAAGTCCGAAAATAAAGAAGAAGAGAATGAAGACTATAACGAGCTCTTGGATGCCTATGCCGAACTATATGCCGATTGGGAAAAGCGTGTTGAAAAGATTGCTTTGTCTTTGAAAAGGTAGCGAAAAACTCTCTAATGAACTATCTAAAGTTAAAGATGAACCGACAAGTGTATCCATTGAAAATGATAATCAAAAAGATTCTATAGCCAAACTTGAAGTCATGCTCACTAAACGTGACATTGAGCTTGAGAAAACAAAAACCGAACTCACAGAGGCCAAGAAAACTTTTGAAAAACGAGAATCTTTGGAAAGGCAACTCTTGATGAGATTCTCAAAGTGAGCAAGTTTTCAAAAAACAGGTCTTGGTTTTGAATCGAATTTTTGAGAGAGGGAGAAAGCAGTTCCTCAAAACCTAAAACTTTTTCTAATCGAAATCATCAACCAAAAGGAAAAGATTTGTGTGCCATTATCGCTTCTTACCAGGTCATATAAGACCATTCTGCATTACAAGAGGATTCGTGATGCGGGGAAAGATGTTCCTCGGATGAGTGAACGAATGCTATCACATCACAACTCACATCGCCAAAACCAGGTCAGTTCGTATGGGTTGAAAAGAAAAACTTGGAATGCAAAGTAGTGATTACCTCCCTCAAGAGCAGCATTGCTAGCTCTTGGTACTTCGATAGTGGGTGCTCAAGGCACATGACAGGTAATGCCGAATTTCTCACTGATTACGTCACTATCAAAGGAGGGAATGTAAATTATGGGGGAGGGGCACAAGGTAAGATTGTTGGAAAAGGTACTTTATGTGTAAATGACATGCCCAAGTTGAAAAATGTTTATCATGTAGAAGGTCTGAAAGCTAATTTGATTAGCATAAGTCAACTATGTGATGACAATTTGCATGTCAATTTTGACAAAAATGAATGTAAAGTGTTTGATAACACTAATAAATGTCTGTTCACCGGAGTAAGGTCTCAGGATAATTGTTACAAGTTTGGTGACAATTTGTCCTGCCTTAGCTCTAAAACTAATGAACTTGAATTGTGGCACCAAAAATTAGGGCATGCTAGCTATAGGAAAATAGAAGAACTAGTTAGGTTTGATGCTGTTAAACACTTGCCTAAGCTCGACTTTAAACAACCTAGTTTGTGTGGTCCATGTCAGAAGGGGAAGCAAACCAAAGCTTCTCATCCAAAAGTGGATCAAAGTTCCACGTTTGAAATTTTAGAATTAATACATACTGATCTTATGGGACCAATTGAGGTTGAAAGCTTAGGTAAAAAGAAATATTCATTTGTCTGTGTAGATGATTTTTCTAGGTATACTTGGGTGCTCTATTTAAAAGAAAAATCAGAAGCACTCGAAGTATTTAAAGTATGGTATAAAAAGGTGAAAACCTTGTATGGGAAGAAAGTAATCAAAATTAAGTCTGATCATGGAACTGAATATGAGAACACATTGTTCTCAAAGTTTTGTGATTCCAAAGGAATCACCCATGATTTTTCAGCCCCTAAAACTCCTCAACAAAATGGAGTTGCAGAAAGAAAAAATCGTACGTTACAAGAGATGGCCCGTGTAATGCTTAGCTCTAAGAACATCTCTAAACGATTTTGGGCTGAAGCTCTTAACACTGCATGTCATATAGGAAACAGAGTTTATCTTAGGGTTGGATCAACCATGACCCCTTATGAAATACTCCTAGGTAAAAAACCTACTCTCAAGTACTTTCATGTCTTTGGGTGCATATGCTATGTTCTAAATGATAGAGATTATCTATCTAAATTTGATTCCAAGAGTGACAAAGTGTTTTTCTTGGATATTCCACAAATAGTCGTGCATATAGGGTTTACAACCTAAGAACTAAAACTGTTATGGAATCAATAAATGTTACATTTGATGATACCGCCGACCTAAATATAAAATCTCTTGAAGATGATGTCTCGTATTGTATAGAGACAATGCAGAAACTCGTAATCAAAGGCGAACAGTATACAAAGAAATGGACTGAGAAAGCAGATCAGTAATGCGATGCAAGCACATCATCACCTACATCCGAGCAAACAAAATCTGGTTGAATCTGAAGATTACGAGATGTGAAGAAGAAAAGTTAGATAGAACTAAAGACATACCCGGCGAGTGCTGAAAAGAATCACCCAATATCTCAAGTGGTGGGTGATGTAAACGAAAAATTAGCACAAGGGAGAAGCTCAGGGTCAACTACCGTGAGTTGGCCGGGCTAAGGCTGCGTTGAATCTCAAGTAAACAAGGTTAGTTCATGTTGTTTTGTTTCTAATATTGAACCAAAGAATGTTGTAGAAGCCATGAAAGATGATAATTGGATTATTGCCATGCAAGAAGAACTAAATCAATTTGAGAAAAATGAAGTATGGACTTTAGTTCCTAGGCCTATAGGGGAAATGTAATAGGAACCAAGTGGATCTATAAGAACAAAACTGATGAAAATGGTCAAATTACCAGTAAATAAAGCTAGGCTTGTAGCCCAAGGTTACACCCAAGTAGAAGGAATAGATTTTGAAGAAACTTTTGCTCCTGTTGCTAGGATAGAATCTATTAGACTTTTACTTGCCATTGCTTGTTACTTGGACATCACTTTACATCAAATGGATGTCAAAAGTGCCTTCTTGAATGGTGTCCTAAATGAAGAAGCCTATGTTGAACAACCTAAGGGCTTCACCGATCCCCACTTTCCGATCATGTTTATAAGCTTAAAAAGGCCCTATATGGATTAAAACAAGCCCCTAGAGCTTGGTATGGGAGGCTAACCGAACATCTCATACAAATGGGATTTAAGAGAGGTGAGGTAGATAAAACCTTATTTATTTTAAAAGAAAATGTAGGTATATTAGTGGCCCAAATTTATGTTGATGACATTGTATTTGGATCATCTTCCAAAGATATGTTAGACTACTTTGTCACAAGTATGACCACCACCTTTGAAATGAGCATGGTTGGTGAATTAACCTACTTTCTAGGACTTCAAATAAAACAAAATAAGGAAGGAATTTTTATATCTCAAAGTAAATATGCCAAAAACTTGGTTAAAAAATTCTCTCTTGACAATGCCTCTCACTTTAAAACTCCTATGGGATCTTCCCAAAAGTTGTGCAAAGATGAAAATGGTGAAGATGTTGATCCCACCTTATATAGAAGCATGATTGGAAGCTTGTTGTACCTTTCAGCAAGTCGTCCAGACATCATGTTTAGTGTTTGCTTGTGTGCTAGATATCAAGCTTGCCCCAAATTATCCCACCTTAAAGCTGTAAAAAGAATCATTAGATATGTAGGTGGAACTATCAATTTAGGGCTAAGCTATACTCGAGAAACCAACACAAATACGGTAGGATTCGGTGATTCCGATTGGGCGGGCAACATCGATGATAGAAAAGCACTACCGGAGGTTGCTTTTATCTTGGAAATAACTTAGTATCTTGGTATAGTAGAAAACAAAGCTGTGTATCCCTTTCTCTTGCCGAGTCGGAATATGTGGGTGTAGGGAGTTGTTGTTCTCAACTTCTTTGGATGAATCGAGATGATTAAAGATTATGGTCTTACAAGTAAAATCCTAAGCTTTTTTTGTGATAATCTAAGTGCCATAGAAATATCAAAAAATCCTGTTCAACACTCTAGAACTAAACATATTGACATTGGACATCCTTTTATTCGTGATCTTGTTGAGCAAAAAATTATTAGCATGGAATCAATTAGCACCGAAAAACGGTTGGTGACATTTTCACCAAAGCCCTTGATTTTCGGAGATTTTCTACTCTAAGGAAATCTCTGCGAGTTTATGTGCAATATAATGATGTGATCCCCGTGTGATCACATCATAACTAACACCCGTACTTTACAATTCTAACAAAAAAATAATAAAAAAAAAAAAAAAAATATTTTTGCATGATTTATCTCGGTGTGGTCACTTGTATTACTTCCTTGTTGTGTTTCCTCTACGAATTGTGAATCCTTCTTATATAGTAGTCAACAAGCTGTTGACTCTATCATTATCTTACTAGATGTCTCTTGGTGGGTGCAAAAATAAAAAAAAAAAAAAAAAAAAATGTTTGGGAAACAGCTACTCCACTCATGGTATGAAGTCATTTCAATGTGATCAAAATGACTTCAAGAGAAAGTTTGAATCAAATTGATAAGATCATTCGAAAGAGGGCTATCCATGTGATTAAGAAGAGTGAAAGCTACCCATAAAATATTTTTCCACGAAAAAATTGTATGTGGAAGCATTCTAGAGGCCAAGCAAGACAAGATTCTGATTCATTGACTTTCTTAGAGGAAATGCGTACCTTGATGTAATCACATACTATGCCACACACATACTGAGATTTATCCTTCACATTTGTGCAAAGTATGCATAATTAGTTTGTAGATATTTTTTTACGTCCTCCTGGCCCTTGGTGAAAATCTCAATCAATTGCTTTTCTATCTCAAATTAATTTGTGTTAAATTAATTTTATGCTCAACGAAATTACCTAAAATTTTTTAATGTCCACATATTTAGGGGGAGTATATGTCTGTGATTTTTTTTAATCTATGGTATTTACTCTATCTAAATCTTTGATTTTTGTCCTTATCTTCTATCTTTATCATCTTAATCTCCAAAGTAGTGAAGAAGTCTCAAATAATGCCATGTGTTCTAACCGGCCAAAAGGGAATTAGGGTAGTTCAGTTCAATTACAACTAAAACTCAATTAAGTACCCCAAGTCTACTAGGAATTAATGATGTGCTATCACATCAAATAAATACCCTCTCTCCCTTCTTAATAAACCCTCACCGGCATTAAGCAAACAAAACCCTTAGAAATTCCTTTCCATTCGCCCTGTTTGTCTCTCTGATCATGGCATCCCCGTCGAACCCCCCTTCTCCTACTACCGATCGCTCGCCGCCTCCATCTCCGGTGGCTCCAACAGATACCTCGGTAGAACTGTTCGTCGACACCGAAGCTTCACCTGTGTCAATGTCGCTTCCCGGTGCTCAAGACAATGCCATAGATGCCGACAATCCAGGAGATTTGAAGTCTGTAGGTGCAATGGTTGGGCTAGCTCATGGCCCTAACTGGTCCTTGCGACAGAAAGGCTTTTCTCCCAACATGGGGGAATACACTCCTAAGGTACGCCCTAACATGGCTGAACCTGATTTTATTGAAGATGATGATGAGGATTTTGATCCTTCTGCTGATCTCAAAAGAAAGAGAGGAAAAGCAAAATCTAGTGGGTCTGGAAGCTCGTCGGGTAAGCCTATGCCTCAGAAGAGAAAGTATGAGTGTGGGTTAACTGTTTATTCAAGTGAGTCTGCTGAAGAGGACTCTGATGAAGAAGATGTGGAAGCATACCAAGTGGTGTCAAGAAGGTCACAATCTGTAGAGGTTGAGGAGTTGAAAGAAGCGGAGGATATTATTGAGTCTGTTAATCAGGATTTGGGAGATGCCTTCCCAATTGTGACGCCTGAGGATCTTCAAGCTAGAAGGATGGCTTTTTCTCAATTGTCCCCTGATCGTGATGCCCCAGATGTTACTGCATCTCAAATCCCATCTCCTCATGCTAACTCCCCTCAAGCTAGATCTTCTCCAGGAAATTGGTACTCGGGAGTTCATTCTGGAACAAATGAAGTTGAAGAAGGTACTGAGGATGAACATATTCCCTTGCAAGCTCTTTTGGATTTGCGAAAGGGAAGGGCAAAATGAGGCAAGCAAAGGTCAAGGTCGCTAGTTCTATATCTGCGCACAAGCTGCCTCGACATTGGTTCGATGATGATGATGGCCGAGGATGATACCTTTAAGCTTGGGAGAGATGAGCTAGAAACGAGAGAAAAGGGATCTTGCGTGATGTAATCACATCTAGACCCTCACCTAGAAGGAGCTTGAGACTTTACGGTCCCTCCAAAGGCGATATGCCTAAGCCAAGGCATACCCCAAGTCCTAAGTCCACTCCAAGGAAGGTAAGCTCCCTCTCACTTTGAAAACTTTATGTCTAAGTCTCGTGAAAGAGGTTTGAGTTCTTTAGGAAAAAGGGTTTCTTGGTGGAAAGGGTTATTGACCATACCTTTGAGGATGTTGGTATGAAACGATATTTAGAGGAAAAAGGCACGCTCTTTTACGTGTCTTACCCAAACAACTATTATCCTTCTCTTGTAAGTGAGTTTTATGCGGGTTTAGTTCGAGGCTATTCAAGACCCTAGAGATGTTGGGTTTGAAAAGGTCAAAGTTCGTGGCACTCTCATTAATTTTTCTCTGCCTTGATTAACATATTTCTTCATGCTCCCAGTCCTCACATCCTTCCTCCTATGGCTCATAAGGATGAAATTGCCAATACCATAACAAATGGCCTTGATCCTTCGTGGCACTCTCGGTTCAAGTGCCTGACAATGCTTACTTCATTGTGTAGCTTTTTGTTTAAAATTTCTACTTTTAATTGGAAGCCCTCCTCAAATAAAAACATTGTCATTTGTGCCACATGCTGATTTGATTCATAGGATATTCATTTGGTCAAGTTTTTAATCTTGGTGAAGTGATATTTGGGAGTATAGTACGGTTCGCAGAGAAGGAGTTGCCATCTGATCTTCCTTTTCCTTGTTTAATAAGCTGGAGTGCAGTGTGTGAGGCAAGGGGTTGAAATATTACGTTCGATCGTATTTGTGAAAAGATTGAACCATTTGGCATTCAACTTTGTGTTAGAGTGCACTTAGGCGCACTTGTCGACTTGCACGTAGCTTTTCCCGATGACCCAGTTATCGATGCACAAGATGGTGATGAAGATGAGCACGCGATGCTAGTGAAGATGAGCCTACATCTCCACTCTCACAAGATGATCAAGTTCGAATGGTGATGAAATTAAGTTTTGGAGAAAACAATGCTTCTCTATAGGGTGCAATTTAAGGAAATGGCCACGAGAAGGAACAAGATGCTAGCTTATCGTGAACGTCTTTACGGTCAAAAAGGGGAGCAAGCTCAAGCAATATTTTCGAGAGATATAAGTTACGATTTCGGTGGGAACTTCTAGCAAAAACACAAGCGTAAGTAGAAGGAAGGCAAGGGCAAGGCTGGGATCGTGGCGTCAATGATGATTGAAGTTTTTTTTACTTTTATCGTATGGTTATGTTTTAAAAACAGTTTTTAATTTCTTGCTTCTTAGGAACAATGGTATTTTGCTTTGCTTGGTTTAGTTTGTTTTGGACACACTTTGGACATGGTGCTTTATGTTTTTTTTGCTAGTATTTAGGGGGAGCATTCGAGCTCTCCATTTCGTATCTTGGGTTTACGAATTTAATTATGGTTTATATATATTGTGCTTGAGATTTATTTTTGAACAGAAAGCAACAAAACAGGGGGAGATTGAAAGTGTGGTAGCATCACACTTAGCCAAGTCAAAAGGTTGACTTAATTATGTTTTGTTACTTTCTTTTATATTTTAATTATGTAAATATTTTTATTTATTTACTAACCTATGAACCGAAAATCTACTTGTGTTTTAGTATTGTTTGGTTGTTTTATAGGACTCTCAAGGATAAGGATTAGAGATAGAGGAGATTGAGGATCAAGCTCTTCTTCAATGATTATCCTTACTCTTTAACCGTGTTATACTTGGCTATAAATACAAGACCCAAATTCAGTTCATACACACGAAAATATACACTCTGAAAGGCTGAAGAAATATAGACTTGAGAGGAGTGTTTTTGTGAGAGAGTTCTCTTTGATTATTTTGTTATTCTCTTATTGTAATCATTTTCAACATTGTTTTTAATAAGAGAAGTTTATTGTCTGACATATTGCTTTGTAGATAAGTGTTAATTCGTTTTCCATTTCTTTTCTGTTTTAATATTCCATTGCATTTATTTGTTGTCTTAGTCTTGGTGCGATAAAGGCATCGGACTCACATCAGTCCTCTGTGCACTTCCTAGCCGCTCCATTTCTTTCAAAATGGACCAAATAAAAAAAGAAAGAGAAGAAGTAATTAAGTGCCAATATACCGTGGGGATGATCATGCCCCAATAAATTCTAGTATTAAAATCTCTCATTTTTAATAGGGTAGATTTTAAATTAAATTCACTTGTAAGTGGTTGGATTGTAAAAAAACATTTCATAGGGTTAAAATTGGAAAAAATAATTACAGACTATATTACCTCCACACCCCTCCCTCCCTCCCTACCTACGCTACGTTCTAGTCTCTCCCTCCTCCATATCTCGTTTCTCGGTCCATCCGTTCACGATTCTCAAGGAAAATTTCTGCTTTCTCAATTTCCTTCCATTTTTCCATTTTTACCCTCTCTCTTTCCCGTAATTACCTATTCCCCCTTTCCATTTCCCTTCCCTTTAATGTCGACTCTTCTCCTTTGATTCTTCTTCTAGAGAGAGAGAGAGAGAGAGATAATAGTTCTGCGAAATGCCCCGATCGATCCATTCAATTTCATAACAAAATTCCATGTGAGCCCACTTTCTCTAACTATAATCGGTATATACAGATGTGTGTGTTTTATGTGTGTGTGTGTATTGTTTTATGTGTAATGTTTTTGATTTTGTTGCTTTGAAATTGTTCCAATAACGTGTTCACAGTCGTCATTTGCTAAGTGGGTTTCAATATTGTGGAACAAACCAGTGGTAATTTTTGTTTAATTTAAACTAGGGTCCGTGTATCTATGCCGAATTGTGTGTTTAAGTTATGTGATTTTTATATGTATGCTTGTTTATGGGTGTTTAATTAATTTTATAAGCTTGTTTTGTATTGAAGACCAGGTACAATGGGTTTAGATCGGGATCCATGATGGATCTATTTTGTTTTTTTTTTTTTTTTTTATTATTATTCTAGAAAACTGGTGTTGTTTTTGAGGGGGAGGACTATTTATTTGAGGTTAAACTGATCTGGGTTTTTGTGTTTTGTTTTTGAAAAATATTTGTAGGGGTTCAATTGGAGCTTGAGGTGTGTGGGTTTTGATGGGTTGAACTCAAGAAATCATGGTTAGCTTAAGCGATACTGACGAAGAATTCCGATTCTTTGATGCTGAGGATAGCATTGGAGTAATGTCTGATTTGGGTTCCGGCTCACCGGGTGGTTCTGGTTCTTGCTGTGGGGTTGATTATTGGGTTTCTAATAGTTTTAATTATGATGTTTGGGTTAAAAGTCCAGCAAGTGTTCATGAGCGCCGGAGCGATTTCCTTAGGTTAATGGGTTTAAATTTAGGTGATAAGGAGCCAGGGGATTATGTGCACGGAAATGGTGTCTTCAAATTAGAGAGTAAAAGGGTTTTGGAGACTAGTGGAGCTGTGCTTAGAAACCCGGGTTTCGAAGATGAATTCTCTTCGAGCCGATCCTCTGTGTCATTTGGGTCCGATGATGGTTCTAATTTGTCGAGAGGGTTGGTTTCAGGAGAGAATTTCATTTGCAGAGGTGCCAATTTGGACAATGAACCTAAAGAGAACTATAAAGCAACGGATGGTGAGCCTTCTTTGGTCCAAAAGCTACCGGAGAGGCAAATTGAGGTTAATGGAACTATGGCAAGGTCACTTGATAGAGTGAGAAGTCGGTGGTTGAGTAGAATGCTTTCTATGTCGTGTATTGCACAAAGGGAAGGGAGAGATGATAATGTTGGACCTAATAGATCTGAACCAGTCCAGGGATCTAGAGTTCGGAGGGTCAGAGTTCGCCAAAGCAAGAAGAAGTTGAAAGAACTCTCGGCTGTTTTTATTGGACAAGAAATTCAGGCCCATGAAGGTTCAATATTGTCTATGAAGTTCAGTCTTGATGGGCAGTACCTTGCTAGTGCAGGGGAAGATGGGGTTGTGCGTATTTGGCAAGTTGTTGAAGACAACCGGTCAAATGAAGTTGATATTCCGGATATTGACCCTTCGTGTGTGTATTTCACAGTGAATCACCTTTCTGAGCTGGCTCCATTAATGGCGGAGAAGGAGAAAATGAGTATACTGAAGAGTCTTACGAAAACAGCAGACTCTGCTTGTGTTATATTTCCTCCAAAGGTTTTCCGGATACTGGAGAAACCACTGCATGAGTTCCGTGGGCACAGTGGTGAAGTATTGGATCTTTCGTG
The DNA here is from genome assembly GCA_022495995.1 of Adenophora triphylla var. japonica. NCBI lineage: Eukaryota > Viridiplantae > Streptophyta > Magnoliopsida > Asterales > Campanulaceae > Adenophora > Adenophora triphylla. Next base: position 973,396 of record JAFEMH010000127.1, on the reverse strand, counting down.
GTCAAAGAGTAACGTAAGTTACTTGGATTATAATTTTGTTAAAAAAAATTCTTCCATGCTTTTGTATAACCTTAGTTTTTAATCTCGTGTTGTTCTTTGTGCAGTGTCTTCTTTCATCTTCGGTTGATGAAACTGTTCGGCTGTGGCAAGTTGGAAGTGATCACTGCCTTAAAGTCTTTCCACATAGTAATTATGGTGCGTCATTTGCTGCTTTTTTCATTTATCCAATTCGAACTTATTATATAACATAAAGTGATTTACATTTATATGTTGATGAAATGCAGTTACCTCTGTTCAGTTCAACCCCGTGGATGATAACTATTTCATCAGTGGTTCAATTGATGGAAAAGTTCGCATCTGGTCTGTAAATAGTTCCCAAGTTGCCGATTGGACAGATGTACGTGAAATAGTCACTGCTGTTACTTATTCACCTCAAGGACAGGTTTGTTGATACACATTTCTTTAATAACTCAAGTCTTAGCCTCCAAAACCTTTGATATTTAAATTAACAAAGTTAACTATGTCATATAGGGCGGGATTATTGGATCTATGACGGGCAATTGCCGCTTTTTTAGTGTGTCAGGTAAAAATCTCCACTTATCCTTTTTCATTCCGATAGTTGATGGCTTTGTTTGATTTGGGGTTATGTTGTCTATATTAGTTATTTGCGATATTACTTCTATCCAGTGGTAAAAGCATAAAATTACCAGAAGGTACAAGAAAATAGCATCACTTCTTCCTAAAATGAAATTGTTCTTGGTTTTTGCTATAATAATCCAGGATTTTACTGTGAGCATACATGTAAAGTGACTCTTTGAAGGTCCCAAAGCATTGATGTGACATTCATCTGTGGGCGAATGTAGCATGAATGGACTTATTTTTCATAAGAAACACAAGGGGGCAAAAGTAGCACTTCCCATTTGTGGTTGTCCAGAAAAAATAGTTACAATTTCAAAACTGAATCTTCAGATTTTCATAATTTCAGTTTTTCTTTCTTTCTGGAGATATGATAATCATTTAAAATGTCATGGAAAGAAAATACATCACTTTAATACGTTTGAATAGTATTGAGAAGCAAAAATACGGTTTTAAATAGTTTCATTTGTCAAGAAGGAAGTACATAGTTGACAATTTTCTTCCAATAAACGGGGCTAATATCATAAATTTCAAAATGGTCTCTCTTTTATACAAAACTTACATTTCATACATAGAAGATAAGCTATATGTACTTGTAACTTCACATTTCATAATGGATGAACCAGACTAGACTAAAGTTTGATGGATCTCTACTTTTTCTTTGGTTTGTTACAGATAATCACTTCCAACTGGAAGCTCAGGTTTGCCTAAACAGTAAAAAGAAGTCGCCTGGGAAAAGGATAATCGGCTTTCAGGTATTTTCACATGTTTCTGCCTAGCTGTTTTGTTTGTTGTTATCTTGTATATCCTATCTCCTAATTTTAGGTGCTGCTTCTTTTTTGACTTAGTTCTATCCACAAGATCCAAGCAGAGTTATGGTCATTTGTGCGGACTCACATGTCAGAATTCTTCATGGGACCAATGTCATTGGAAAATACAAGGGTATGAGCTCAGCGTATTATTTTAGTTGTCTGTTTGATTTGACAATATGCTAGCTTGATTTGACAATATGCTAGATCATGTTTAAGAGTGATGGATTTTATAATTTGCATATTGGCTCTAGAATTTTATCTATATTGAACAAATTCATACCTTCTTTTATATGTTGGCTTGACGATGGTTTCCATGTGTGGAGCCCCAACAAAAAATGAAACATTGTGGGCATATATTGAAACCGAATGAAACATTGTGGTTAGACCAAATAAAATCACGTTATCATATTTTTTCGAAACTAAATCGCAACCAAACGTACAATTAATTTTCTATAGATTTCCAAGTGTTCTGCATCTCATACTTCAATCCCTCGGTGTCCACGTTGAAGTAACTAGTATTGATTTTGAAACCAAAACTATAATTTGATTGATAGTTTAATTTGAAAGGGAAAAATTGTTTCAAGATTGATATTTCAAACAAGACTCTTTTAGTGGAACATGATATATGAAATAGAAAGTAGGTTTCCTTGCGTGGAATGGTGAGACTAACTTGAGTTACTTTCTTTTTCTCAGTGCTTTTGTTTTAACTCTATCCCTTCTCTCTTTCACTCTAGGCCCAAGAAATTCAGGAAACCAGATCTCTGCTAATTTCACCTCTGACGGGAAGCATATTATCTCAGCATGCGAGGATTCTAATGTATACTTATGGGACTGTAATGGTCAAAAAGAACCTCATCTTACCCAATCAAAAACAATTAGGTCGTTTGAGTGCTTCTCCGCTGATGCCTCAGTTGCCTTACCGTGGTCCGGCTTGAAATCAGGCAACGCAGACGACAGATTGCCATTACGTGCGTTAGATGAGAGTTTGCACTTATCGTATTCTTCACCAACTTACTTTACACTAGGGAAAGAATACTTCTTGGAGTCAATCCCAAAGGGTTCTGCCACCTGGCCGGAAGAAAAACTTCCATCATCAAGTCCACAGTCAACTCCATCACGTTTGGGGAAATCCATGTACAAGTTCTTGAAGTCTTCTTGCCAGAGTTCGTCCAGCTGTCACGCGTGGGGCTTAGTAATGGTCACAGCCGGTTGGGATGGACGGATCAGATCTTTCCACAACTATGGACTACCCGTGCCTCTTTAAAACCAAGTATATGGTGGGTTCAAACTGCATGTGCAGCGTACATGATGATGTTAAAACAACTGAGGTTGCCTCTGATTTGGCCACACACATTACAGATTGATGGAATTCTTTGAATTACTTATTCAAGATATTTACATGACTGCTGGGCCAAGAAGTAAATTGTCGTCATCCCCCTAGATGTGGGTCCCGTATCCTCCTACATGTGGGAAGTAGCCCAATGGGAGAAAACGCGGAGCTGGTGGTTAGAATTTATTTGGGGGGGAAAGATTAAGATTAGTAGGGAAGGCTTCTCCTTTTATGGTCATTGGGGGTGTCTGAATGATTGGGTTGGTCTGTCTGCCATTTGAGATGGAGGGTAGGGTCAGTTTGGTATGGGGGCAGAATGGGAACATTTTCATTTATTTTGGGCTCATTATCATTTATTTGGCTGGTTTCAGGTAATGGATATGCAGGAAATATGGATATTATTCATGGTTGGATAGGTTTGCAGAAGCATTCTGGTGGTAGATAAAGGGAGATGAAACCGACCGGCAAACGGGGGGTTAGCCGGTAATTTGTTTTGTTTGACTAACAAAGTTGACTAACTGTGTTGTTGTGAGATGCCGCGGTTGAGTTACTAGGCGTTAACTTTTAACTGGAATGATTTATGTTTTAGAGAGAGAGAGAGAAATGTAAGTTTTAGGATTGTGTACAGATATTGCTAGTATAGTGTTATGCTTTCGAGCGAAGGAGGTAGTGATGGAAAAAAAAAAAAAAAAGAAAAAAAAAGGAAATAACACAAAGAGCTCAATCAGTTCATGAAGGTTGTTGCCCTTTGATTATATTGTCAATTGAAATATTTAATATTTATAATAATTTTTTTTTTTTTTAATTTTTAAAATTCGATTCCCTTTGTTGAAGATAGTAGAGTTATTTTCCTATAAAATTATTCTGGTGGTGTATTGTATTCTAAAAAGGATTATTGTGTTTTCAAAGGGAAAGGCTCCTTATCTGATGGCCTAATTAACACAGGCGTCTGTTGGTCGGAGAAAGGCTCCTTATCTGACGGCCTAATTAACACAGGCGTCTTTTGGTCGGAGAGTAGACAGCCATCATAAAAGTGCCCTTTCTTGTTGTTATAGTATGTTAGAGTCTGGTAAGTTGGGAAGATCAAAGAGCTTGAGATATGCCTCAATGTCTACAACAGGAGGACAAGGGGGTGCTTTCATCCAATGACTCATATTTAACCACCTTGACTCGTCCATTTGGTGTGTGGTCAAAATCGCTTTCAAAAATTACTGGGCCCCATGAAGCTTGATACATCTCGACCGTCATGAAGGTAAGACCGGGTGACCTGATTATGGTGATCGGGTGGAGCGACCGGTGGAGCGGTTCGAAATCCTCTATAACAAGGAAAAGGGCACAAATTTCAGACTTTGCCTTCGTTTTTTTTATTTGTCAAAAACTAATTTTGAAAGATGAATATTAAAAAAAAAAATCACACAAGTTGAATATTATATAAAAAACTACTTGAATATTACAAAAAACTCTTTAAAAATAAAAGAAATCAGTTGTTTATAATTGATAAATTCAATAATATTTTTTTCTGTCAAATAACTGATAAATACATTTATCAGTTTTTAAAGAGTTTTTTGTGATTGATATTTTGATTAAACAACTGATAAATGCATTTATAACTGATCAATGCATTTATCAGTTATTTTAACTGATAAATGCAAAAAGAAAGTAGTTTTTTTATAAAACCATAACTTACTTAAATAACTGATAAATTAAAAAAATATAGTTTTTTGTAAAATCATAACTCAAGTATAAGTATTTTTCTTAAATATCATCTTTTTTTATAGTTTATGATAAAAATCCTTTTTTTTTTTTTGGGGGGGGGGGGGGATATGCAGCAGCAATTCTGATATGACTTTCACATCGATCAAAGAAATGGTTGACAAATTGATGTAAAGTAACGCAGCGGAATAGTAACAATAAGGCTTGATCGAAATCAAAACCTTCTGCAAGGAATCGCAATTCCCAAGATAACAAGAATTTTCGAAGAAATCCTTTTGCAAGTCAATGAATTGACCAAGAGTTTTGCAAGAGCAAAATATGAATTCAATTAATAAAAGAGACTAACTGTTTTAAGAAACTAAAAACAAGTTTAAATACTACCCAAACAACCCTAATAAACTTTGGAAAAGGAAAAGAATAAAAAGCCCAAAATAAAACGTCAAGCAGTAATTAGGAAACAATCCGGAATCTTTGAACGCGTCTGTCACGACTCGTGACTAGCTTCACGAGTCGTACCCTCCAAGATCAGTCGTGACACGAGGCGTGACCATCCAAGCATCCGTGCAGAACAACATCACGACTCGTGATGGTAAGCACGAGTCGTGCTTCGTGGCTGTTGATGTCGCGCGACCTACCAAGCCTGATGTCCATGTTTGCTGCCAAGTCCTCCCGTTCCTCTTGCCTGCTATCACCTACGACATCATTCGCCTCCACTTCAAAAGGATTCGTCCCCGAATTCATATCCAAATAAAGGGGAACATCAGGGTGGAATTCAACCAAGTCCGCAACATTAAAAGTACTAGAAATATTCCATCCCTCGGTCGAACACGAACTTGATGATAGCCACTCTTCAAATCAATTTTGGAGAACACCTTGGAACCCCTAAGCATGTCCAACATGTCATCCAAACGAGGAATCGGAAACCTGTACTTAACAGTGATTTTGTTGATCGCCCGACTATCCACGCACATTCTCCAAGTACCATCCTTCTTAGGAACCAAGAGATAGCGGATCCACATAATGGACTCATACTCTCCTGTATATAACCCTTCTTCAATAAATCTTCCACCTGTTCACGTAAAATCTCATGTTCTGCGGGACTCATCCTGTAGTGTGGAAGGTTAGGTAAAGAAGCACCTTGCACCAAATCAATATTATGCTGAATATTACGCAAGGGAGGTAACCCTGCAGGAAGCTCGTCAGGCATAACATCACTAAACTCATCCAATAACGACTGCAATGACGTAGGAATCAAACTAACCTGTCCCAAAACTCCCTTTTGCACCACCGCAAACACAAAAGGAGCATCCACAATATCCTCCACAAACTCATAGGCCGTACACAAAGAAATAATAGGCTTCCCTTTTGGTTTACTACTAGAACCAGTTTTCAAAGCATGCAAATGAAAACGCACTCCATCTTTCGTAAAACGAATAAAATTCTCCCGGCCATTATACACAACACCAAGATCATATTGCCAAGGCCTACCCAACAAAACATGGCATGCAGACATATCTACTATATCACATAACACATCATCCTTATAGCTACCAATAGAAAGAGGAATAAGGCATTGTTCATGTACTTTAATAGTGCCCACGTTGTTAATCCACCCCACAGAATACGGAGTAGGATGCTTGCGTACCTCAAGCTTCAATTTCTCCACCAAACCACGAGACACTAGGTTTTCACTGCTCCCACTATCAACAATGATCATAACTGCAGCATCAATAACCTTCCCCTTGGTGCGAAAAATGTTATGTCGCTCCGGATTGGCCTCTTCCGCAGGAGTAGTTAACATAAGTTTTCGGACCACATAAGATTCGTGCTCTTCCTCCTCCTCATCATCTCCATTGGGATCTATATGTACCACGTCACCAGCCTCTTCATTCACCCCGTCATCATACTCATCGCGCTCCACCACATTAACTCCTCTCCGTGGTTGTGGACAATTATTGGAAATATGCCCGGGTTGTTGACACCTAAAGCATTTATCTCCATAATGTTTTGCATAAGGATTATTACCTTGTGCGTTGGTGTTCCGACGAGCCGGTGGGTTTTGTGTGGGCGCCGGAGGTGCAGTCTTCTTGCCATCATCAACCTTCGGACCCGCAACTTGGGAAATCTCCTTGCCACCATCAACATTAACACCCGACGACTGTCCCTTGCCACTCGAAGTAGAAGCATCACCAAATCGCCTAAATGTAGTCGGAGTACGAAACGGAGTTGCCAATTGTCTTTCTGCTTTCCTTGCTCTAGAGATTGTTTCATTCAAAGAGTAGGAAGTAAACAACTCTATATGATGTCTAATATTCACCCGTAGACCCGACATAAATCTAGCAATCATCTGCGACTCTGTCTCATACAAATCAGTGCGTGCCGACTGCGCATGGAAATCATGAACATATTCATCAACAGTACGACTACCTTGCTTACAAGATAAGAATTTCATATAGAGATCCTGATCATGATTTCGTGGAAGAAAACGATCCCTTAACTCCCTCTTCATCTCGTTTCAATAACGAATTTCGGGCTGCCCTTCACACGCAACCTCTGCCTAGTCAATTGATCCTACCATGCAGATGCACCACCACGCAATTTGTAAGCAACATATGGGACTTTACTATCCTCTTCAATACGCATCAAACGAAAGAATTTTTCAACTTCCGAAAGCCAATCTAAGAAATCTTCCATAGATAACTCACCATTAAAAGCCGGAATATCCGCCCTAATCTTAGGACGTTGGTCACGTGGAGGCACTGCCCTGGCCTCACCTTCATCATTATCAGAAACCTCCCCGCCCATCGGCTCATCACGGTGGAGATTTTCCCCGCGAGGACACTGCGATGTTGTGGATTGGCATCACCGCCACCGCCTACTCCGCTCGCACCAAAGCCGCCAATAGTTACGCATGCCTTTGTCCGATAGCGACGTTCTCCGTCTAACCGCATACGTTCATTGGTTGCTTCCATGCGTTCAAGGATTGCAGCGATGTCGTTCCTCCCATCGTTTGCCATCACCTCGTCGGAGAACCCTAGGATCGTCCGATTTCAGATACCAACTGATGTAAAGTAACGCAGCGGAATAGTAACAATAAGGCTTGATCGAAATCAAAACCTTCTGCAAGGAATCACAATTCCCAAGATAACAAGAATTTCCGAAGAAATCCTTCTGCAAGTCAATGAATTGACCAAGAGTTTTGCAAGAGCAAAATATGAATTCAATTAATAAAAGAGACTAACTGTTTTAAGAAACTAAAAACAAGTTTAAATACTACCCAAACAACCCTAATAAACTTTGGAAAAGGAAAAGAATAAAAAACCCAAAATAAAACGTCAAGCAGTAATTAGGAAACAATCCGGAATCTTTGAACCCGTCTGTCACGACTCGTGACTAGCTTCACGAGTCGTACCCTCCAAGATCAGTCGTGACACGAGGCGTGACCATCCAAGCATCCGTGCAGAACAACATCACGACTCGTGATGGTAAGCACGAGTCGTGCATCGTGGCTGTTGATGTCGCGCGACCTACCAAGCCTGATGTCCATGTTTGCTGCCAAGTCCTCCCGTTCCTCTTGCCTGCTATCACCTACGACATCACAAATGCTACTACAATAATAGACTACGGGTGTAAAGGGTTAGTTTTGTTTCGGTTTAGGCCAGCCAATTTACAAATCTAACCTCTGGTATTGATTTAGAAAAATCTCAAAATTAATCGAATTGTGAAAAAATTCAAATCGAATTGAACCAAACCACCATGATTTGGTTCGAACCGCAGTTTAATTTTACGATCCGAATCGCGGTTCAAACCACAGTTCAAACCATGAAATTTAACACGGCTTAAACCATTAAACTAAACACGATTTCAGACTATACAATTTATTGTCATGTTTGTTTGAATTTTTCAGACATAGCATACAAAATAAATTCAAAATTTAAATGAAATTATGCTTCAATGTTTTTATGATAACAATATGCCATTCGAGTACTTTTAATGGTAAGTGCTAAAAAGTGAATTAGCATTATTACATCAAGATTAACAAAAAAAAAGGGTTATCGGCTAAAATCCATGAATAGAAATAGGGATTTTCAAATATAAATGTGAGGTGCAGATGAAAAAATATATGCATATCTACGGTTAATATTGAACGGTTTGGTGGTTTAGTTTGATAGTTCGGTCTCGCGGTCTCGAACCATGGTATGGGGGTATAGACCGCAGACCAAACCGAATCACACGATTTGACAATTTTTAAAACCGAACCAAATCACTATTATTTGAAAATCGAACTAAAAAACACATGGTTCAATTTGGTTCAATTACGAACCGTGGTTTGAATAAAACCAATAACACCCAACCAATTACACCCTACGAATAGACATAGGAATGAATCCACTAAAATATCCATACTATTCTTTCTTATCAGGTAGATCAAATCTCTTTCTAGTAATCAGACAACTGTTTTTTCTGTTCCTCTGCTATACTGAAATGTCCTTGATTCTGACCTTCACAATTTTCCCTTTACCCCTGAGACCAGACCAGAGGTTCATGTATCTCAAGGATTAAAGAGTTAATTGAGCAAAAATGGTGTGGAAACACAAGAAAATGTATCTCAAGGATCCCATTCAGACACATCATCTTTTTGCTTTTACAGAGTTAATTGCCAATAGTTGACTATTTCATGTACCCTATGCTATCTCCATTCTAGTTCAAACCAGACTTTTTGTCATTTTCGTTCGTTTCACCTCTGGCCGGAGATCCCAAAATAGAAATGATTTTACATTTTTCTTTCACTCATTTTCTCTATTACTTTACTTTTATACTTATAACTCCAATCAACTTACTATTCATATCTCTCATTCTATGTCCTATTTTATTTTTTATAATCACAACATATCTGTTCTACTTTACTTTTTTTTAATCAATCACGTATTCAAAAAGTTAATCCGATTTGAGTTGTACGTAAAAATTACTAGTTGATCAGGTATCTGAAGGGTGTCAAAAATTGTCCAATCAATTGGCCCATCAAATAAACCATATAGGTTCTGAAGTATCACATAAGCTAAGAAATGCCTAGCTGAGATATTTTCCAGAGATATTTTCTAAGGACTTTTTACCAAAAACTGGACTTTTTATCAAAAACTCATTCAAAAATATACTATTTATAAAAAAAAAAACATGTAAGTTGTGATTTTACAAAAAACTATTTAGCTAAATATGAATATTACAAAAAATTATTTTTGCACACAAAACACACACCCATCTCTCTTTACCCTCTCTATCTTTACCCAACCCAACTCCGGTGACAAGCTTCCCTCCGGCGACCACCTTTCCCACCTCCGGCGATCACCTCCGGCGAGTCCGTTGATTCCGGCCAAGCTATAAGAAATTCAGGTCGAATTTCACCAAATCAAATGTTTTTTTTTCTGTTTTAATACACGATAGTTCTTGATTTTTAGTTCAACTAGCCTTTGGTTTGGCCTTCAATTTTTGATTTTTATTCAAATCAAATGTTTTTTTTCTGTCGTCTTGGACATGCGTGTCTTGGTTTGAATGTACATTTGAGCATGATAAAAAAATATCTGTTTTAAACTGTTTGGATGTCATAGATTGATTTTAGTACACAATTTAACAACTTTGGCTTTGATCATATTAAATTAGTGCGACTCTTGCTATCTGTGGATGTGCAGTTTGAACCCATTGCGTAGCATGTCAGTTTAGCTTGCTTAATTGAGCTCTTGGATTAAAATTATTTGCTTAACTCCTGTTCAATGAGTCACAACATCTTTCATATTTGCGTTCATATAATTAGGTGTAAAGTGAAATTTGTTTTGGGATAAAGGAGTCAGATAATTGTTTGTTAGTTTTTCCCCAAAAGCTGGAACGTGTTTGTGATTAACAACTCTTTCTTGATTATAATATTGGATCCGAAAGCAACATCTCTCATATATGTTACTTATATAGACGACAAGATTGATAATGAGAATAGTATGTTACATATATAGACGCTAAGATTGATAACGAGAATAATGCCACTCATGAGGTTAGGGATAAATTTTCTTCTGGACCTGTCTAATGTGTCTATAGATGATCACTGAATGTGGATAGAGTTGATGAAAAGTTGCGATTATTAGGTGCTTTTTTCAAGTTGGTGATCATTGTTAACCCCAACAGGTACCTGGTAGATGTAGGCTTCACTAAGTGTGGGATCTTAGGTTGGATCCTCTGCAAACTCCCGTAGGGTGTTTATCATGTTTATCATTTGTTTATCAGTTGTTTATCATATTTATCATTTGTTTATCAGTTGTTTATCATGTTTATCATTTGTTTATCAGTTGTTTATCATGTTTATCATTTGTTTATCAGTTGTTTATCAGTTGTTTATCAGTTGTTTATCATGTTTATCAGTTGTTTATCATGTTTATCAGTTATTTATCAGTTGTTTATCATGTTTATCAATTGTTTATCAGTTGTTTATCATATTTATCAGTTGTTTATCAGTTGTTTATTAGTTGTTTATCAGTTGTTTATCATGTTTATCAGTTGTTTATCATGTTTATCGGTTGTTTATCATGTTTATCAGTTGTTTATCAGTTGTTTATCATGTTTATCAGTTGTTTATCAGTTGTTTATCATGTTTATCAGTTGTTTATCAGTTGTTTATCATGTTTATCAGTTGTTTATCAGTTGTTTGGTGGGTTGGAATCAAGTGGCATTTCAACTCGTTAATCTATGATTCATGTCAGGCTTTTGTAAATTTAATGAGAATTTGTGGCTTCAAGTATATTGGTTTGTAGGTGCCCAAGAAGATCTATGTTAGTTATATTGATGAGTGTGCTTAGCAGCCACATGGGAATTTCATTTTTGTTTTTTGGTTTGATTTGGCTAAGCAGCATTTACATTTTTTATTAATTCATAAGTATCTTATTGTAACTGAATGTTTTACATTTTATGTTTATTTATGTTTTTTTTCTTTTTCTTTTTCATTTTTTTTTACGAAAATAGTGCTTTCAATTTTCAATTTACAAATGTAGTTTTTTGTAATTTTTATAGAAGTTTTTTGTAATTTCCATCTTGTGTGTATTTTTTTGTAATTTTCATCTTTTAAAAATGAGTTTTTTTGTAAATGCCCCATTTTCTAAAACTAGATCTTTTTTTATTGTCTCTACATCAGATTAAAAAGAAGGGTCAAAGATACCCAACCACAAGAAAAGATCATCTCCAACCAAACATGACAAGCAACAATAATCCCAGAATATTAGCACAAGGCAAGGAAACTCCCAGCTAATAGTGTATAGTGTATGAACCAACATGACAAGCATTTATCATCCTAGAAAAAGAAACATTACATACTCCCTCCGTCCCGGTTCACTTGGCACCAACTTTTTGGGTGTAGGAATTAAGGAAAAGTGATGTAAGAAAGAGAAAAAGTTAAATGTTGTGAGTATGAAGAATTAAATAGGAGAGAGAATGAGTGGGAGGAATAGTTAGGAGAGAGAATATTGTGAGTGTAAAAGTGAAGTAGGAGAGAGAATGAGTGGAGGGAATAGTGAATATTCTTTTCCATTTTGGGCAGTGCCAAGTGAAGTGGGACGACCCAAAATAGAAATTAGTGCCAAGTGAAGTGGGACGGAGGGAGTATTTATTTAAGTTTACGAGCCACTTCCATAATCGCAACCAGCTTTAACGACAGGAATGATTCAGAAATAGACGAGCATGAAAAAAACGAGCCCATGCACATCACAACACAGTTGTAATTCAAAATCACCCGAATGCGGAAAGACAAGACAAAAGGGGGAAGTTCAATAGAAGAAAGCCTCACAGGATAATACCTCTGGCTATAATTCTGCAAAGACATATTACCAACAGGGACATTGTTGATAATCAGAAATGGACAGCCAATGCCTCTACTCCAAATCAATTGGGATAAACTTGGACAGTTACCAAATAACTAATCAATATTACATGATAATAGTGTTAGAGATAAAGAAGGAGATTCACCAAATATTCAGTTACCTAAGTTGGTATTGATCCAACTTAGGAAAGTTACCTTTGTTAGAAGTAATTAGAATTATATTTACTATATTAGAATCCTAGTCATATTAGGTTTTGTTATTACCTTATTTACTTCCTCCTGTTATGTATAAATAAGGCCTTTACAATATCAATAAAACTTAAGATATCGTCTTCAATATTTATCAAAGCTTACAAATAGTTCTAAAAAAAATTCAAGAATTTCTTGTGAAGTCGAGAACAGGGAACAAACATTTATTTGGAAGGCAGAGTATACACTATCCTTGTAATACTGCCATAAGAAAAAACAAAAAATAAAACTATTTTTCCATTGTTTCTCCACCGATGAATACACTACTCCCTCCGTTTCAATACATGTCGTTTTAGACTTCTCCATGCATATTAAGAAATGCAATTAATTCATGTAAAAAAGACTCTATGTACCCAACAATAATCCAATTACCTAGGTAATTACATACTTATACAAGGGATATTTCACAATCATAAGTAAGGATATAACTGGTGTGCAAGAGCAAAGATTCCTTAATAATAGCTGAGTGTCAACTATTTTGGAAAAAAAAAATCAACTTCTAAAATGACATGTATTTAGAAACATAGGAGTATAAGCATCCCATACCCCACATGAGAAAAATCTCCATGATGGCATTTGTGTGGAAGCTATGGTAGCAAGGAATATGTATTATACAGTCAAGATCAATCAACACATTTTGCAAATGCTACAGTTGTAATTTTATGCAAAAAAATTAAATAATAATAAAAAAAATCATGTGGGCAAACTTTGTTGCTTCATGTTCTTGATTTATGAATCAAGTGTGTAACAAGTGAAATCCAGGTTTAATTCTTAACCATCACTAATGGACACCCCCCTTCCCCCCCTCCCCCCCCCACACACACACACACAAAAAAAAAAAAAAAAGGCGACATAGGCCAAGTAGCCAAAAGCCTTACACGACATTGCTCAAGGAAAGTTGTTAAGCAATCATATTAACACGTTAAATAAACATGTCGTGATAAATTGATAAAGAAAATGTAAGTGATTCATAATAATGTTGATCCATAGCAAACCACAAACACTTCTTTTCTCACCAAACATGCAACTTTATGGCTTTCGAAATCACACCATCTCCGTGCTACCTATGAAAGTCATTAGTTTTCCCTAGAACTAAGGAATGATTACAGAACTTTACCAGGTCATTTATTCTTGTGTATTTATACTTTTAAACCTCTTTGACACTGTACACTCTCAAATCATTGCCTAAAACCATGAAGAATGTATTCTAATATTACAAAAATAATTGACAAGAACATGCTATTCAAACAAAATTCTACAATAAAAAGGATGCCCTATTAAACAGAAAAGAAACCTTGTGCAAGAATGATTCATATAAAATTTTCTGTATCAATTATAAAACAAGGAAGAACGATATCACACACAAAAGGGATCCAAATATCAATTAAAATGCAAAATTTTGCACATGAAACTCTTAAGTAAGCTCAAAAGAAGCACCAGACCAAGCTAAAGATTACAAAAGAAACACCCATTTGTATGACATCTTAACCAAACACCAAAACAACTACATAGAGCAATTGAACAAGAAGAAGAAGAAAAAAAATTCGACAAAATCAATTTGTAATAGCTATTTTTCTGGTTTCCTTCAACTTTGAAAAGAATTGACACAGCATCACAGCCAATTAACGGAGATGATAAAGAGGTACCGATTCAAAATGATTGATCGTGTGATTGACGGACGGGAACCCGTCAGATCAGACGGGGAGAGATTCAACGGATTTGGTGGCGGTGCTGTGGGTAGAAGAATCCATGTTCATCGAAAAAGTGGTAAGCATGAGAGGACGATCCTTGGCTTCTTCTTCGTCTTCGTCGTCGGTGTCGTAGGTGTTAAGGTTAACACATGCACAACGTTCGAGGGAAGCGAAGAACGCGGAGGCGACGCTTGTGCCCACCCATGTTGCCAGGCCTTCTAATTTCTCGTACGATAGTATGCTTGAATTTTCCATATTCGTCTTTGGTAGGTCGATAGTGGGGATCGATTGCCGGCGGGGATCGGAGAAAGGGCTTCGGAGAAAATCAAATTCGAAGCCCTAGGAGAGAGAAATTGACGATGTGGGATTCGGTTTGGTTTTTGGGAAGGAGAGGTAGTTGGTGCGAAGACGTGGAAAGTCAGCGGGATAACAGGACTTTGAGCCACGTCATTGGAGTTTTTTTTTTAAGTTTTAATCTCTTTATTGTTTGGATTGTCTTATCTCTTGATTATTGTTGATTTAGGGCTGTTGGTAAAACTGAAAATTAAGCTCTTAAAATGTAGAGCTGAAAATTAAGAGCTGAAATCATTAAGTTGCTGAATTTTGAAGACTTATGTTTGTTTGATAATGACAAATCACTTACATCTGAATTTTCAGAATTTCAACTCAACATTTAAAATATTATATGAATAATATTTATGATTTTATAATAAAATAAATTCATTATTAACATATACATTATTATTATTATTATTATTATTATTATTATTATTATTATTATTATTATTATTATTATTATTATTATTATTATTATTATAAGTAAATTTTAATCTTATAATATTTAAATATTTTTATTTGTACTTTCTTTATTCCATAATAATACTTATCTTGATTAGTTTGGTAAATATGATCACAAATGTTGACAAATAATAAAAAAAATTATATAATGATACTTCAATAAAAATATTATTAAATGTTAATATTAAAAAAAAATATATTTTCATACTTGGTCAAATATAATTTGTATGAAAAGAAAAAATATTTCAACAAAAGGAAGTAACAATAAATAAATAAATAAAATATGTTGATGTGTGAATTTGAACTCATTCCCTTTTTTTCTCATTCTTTCCACCTCTTACCTTGTTAAGCTACTCCTTGCCCACTTAAAATTAATATCCTTTTTTAAGACAATCTTAATTATTTAAGTGATTCAAATTTATCTTACCAAACAAGCTTAATTTTTTAATCTCTTAGAGTGTTCCAAATTAAGATCTTAATTTGATTACCAAACACTAGTACTCAAATGCCCGTGCCAATGGCACGGGTCAGTAACCCCACCCATCAAAAACTCTTTTTTCATAATCCCAAACAACTTCATTACTATGGATTACTCGTTGCCTTCGTTCGTTCGATATAAATGTTGGCCAAAGTAGTGAGCCATTAACTTGTACTCCCTCCGTCCCAGACCATGGGTATATGGGGTTGATTTCACGCTTCTTAAGATTTTTTTTTTTTAAAATGAATAAAAGTTAAATGTGGGACATGAAATAATAGTTAAATGTGTGGTAGGAAATAGGAAAGAGAATGTAAAAGTTAAATATGTGGTAGGGAATAGGAGAGAGAATGTAAAAGTTAAAAATATTTAATAGGAGAGAGAATGAGTGGGAGGAATAGTAGTTAAATGTGTGGTAGGAAATAGGAGAGAGAATGTATAAGGGTATAATGAATGGTTTTTTTTGTAAATATATGGAGTTGATAAGGGTATAAATTTATTCAAAAACTTGCCATTTATGGAAATGAACTCTTGGTCTGGGACAGACCAAAAGGGAAAGATGAACCCTTGGTCTGGGACGGAGGGAGTAGAATTTTTTTCAATATACTTCCATTACGCATAATTAATTTTAAATCTATGAATTAAATGTAGAGTAAGTTCACTATCCAAAATCAATTGAAATTAAAGAGAGTCAAAGTAAGCCATTGAATTCATTTATGAAAGCTAACCATCATATTGCAATTTTGAAAGCATGGCTTGCAAGTTTTCTTATCTTGCCACTTAACCATCTCTTCATTTAAGCTTACATTTCTCCCACTTTGCACTTTCTGAGCAAGATCTAGTTCTTTGGTGTGTGGGTGGGGGTGGGGGTGGGGGTGGGGAGGGGGAAGAAGGGTAGATAGCTTGAAATAATGAATAGAAACTTATGCATAATCATAACATCTGTTGTCCCAAGTTAATAAGCAATCAAATCCAGTTTAATGAATAGAAACTTCTAAACCACTGTCAACATACATAGAATTAACTTACCAGCCCAATCCTTCAAAGAGACCCTTCTCCTTTTATGACAGAAGTCTTGAATATTGCCCATTGCCGATTTTTTATTTTGTGCAGTTCTAAAGACTCAGTTACTGCAAAATCATCAAGTGCACCAGGAAGATCCTATTCACCAAAATATTTAAAACCAAGAAGTTCAGTATTTTCACAAATGTGGCAAAGGAAATATGAAGCCTAGAAATCCAAGATTGATGATCCTCGAAACGCCTCATTAGATGAAGCCCAAAGGAAAAGTCTAGAGATCACTTGCTCCCATAAATAAATGAGAAGATTTCTAGATCCCGTTATTCCTCTCCGTGCACAAAAATAAAAAAAAAATGCAAAAATCTTCATAATTGAGCTATATCCTTATCTCTCCCATAGCCTTGGAAATGAACCTGCAACAAATTAATTGAGTTACCTTATACAGGTTAACAGGAACACAACACATCTCACTACATAAAAAGCTCACTACATAAACTCTGTAATTCAATAATCAACTTCAGTTAACCATGAATGGTTCCATCTTTATTCCTAATCTCTATTACTACTCATAATACTAAAACGACCAGGGACATGTCATACGACTATCATTTTCACCACTTACATTATTACCCCTAACTTCTAAACAACCATAAAGACCATATAGTAACAATGATAATACCGAATCTGATCAAAATAAAAACTAGCAATACTCGAAAAGTATAGCAGAGAAATTTTCCTTAGGCCAATGGACTTGTTGGCTTGCATAGAACTCATGGTTTAATCTTGTGCTATAATCTCTATAATAACTATTCATAAAGCTAATGTGCACTACATAATTAAAATTAGTAAATTTAGGCTCATAATGTACAACAACAACAGGAATCTATTAGTTGAAATGCTTGTAATAAATTTTCTTCAACTCCAAAGGGAGTACTACTTTTATCCCAAAATGAATATTTAATTATTGTTCGATTTTTATATGAAACAAAAATGAACATTCATAATAACGGTAAGGATGGAGTATTATATATAACTCCTTAAATCTTAAATGTTCACTGCCACAATTCTATATCATACTCCATCCGTCCCAAATTTAATAACCAAAAAAGTTTTCAAATGCCTCTCCAAGGCAATCCAACCTCCCTCCCACTACCCCCAAAGTCAAAAACAAAGTGGCTACGCAATTTTGGAAGTCCCAACTCCTAATATATTACCTATATCTCGAAATCATCAGATTATAGCATATTTGAAGACTTCACATCCCCATGGATAAACGGGTGACCACCATTAATGTGTAGGTAGAGCAAGGACTCAGTTAGGCTGTTACACCCACAGGCACCTTATACCTCTCATTCCCACCCAAATTAACCTCATCTTGGAATATATGTAACAAATAACACTGTATCGCTTTCAGAAGCTTATATGCATGCTCATGAGTGCCTCCAGTTGACACCATGCTCCAAAAGTATAAGTAACAATCTTAAATAAACCAAACCTTTCCTTTTTATTTGCCAAACACCATAGGCGAACGCCATATAATCCTCCTCAAAATGGCGGTCCTTAGAGGAAGCCCAAACTGCATTCAAATAAAAATACAAATCATATACAATCATTTCCTCATTTCAAGCAAGGGAATTAGCAAAACTGAAAGTTCCTAAGATGATGTAACAGTAAGGTTATTCGACAACTTAATGAAAGAATCAAAACCTCTTACAACAAAGAAATATTCAGATAGACTAAATACTCTTTCAAACTGCAAGTTTTGAAAAAGCATATTAATAAGAACTTGCGATCCGGTGGTGGTGCTGAATTGTAAAGCAATTTGAGAGAGGAAACGATAAGGAAAACTGTCGAGGGTGAGGTCGGGAAACAATGTGGGAAATGGGTAAGAGGCGATAGTGATTTACATGGTGAAAAACTGTCTTTCAACAACAAAAAATTTCAAAATAAAAAATCAGCAATTTCAAAAATGAAGTATTACCTCTTTGTGAAACAATAGTTCATGAGAAAATGCCAGCTGTTTCTCGGATTTGTGAGAAATTGAATTGCTTTTGGAACATGGACAGAGGCGTTTAGGGTTTTGACTAATGGGCGAATTCCCGACGAGGGAAGAAAGTACGCCGATTTGCGTGACGTCCCCTTTCTCCCTGCACTCCCTCAAAACAATTGTTTCTTCCCCCATTTTCAACCTTCCGCCGCATAAATCTGCTCTCCGCCACCGCTGTTAGTCAAATATATGCTTAGGCTTAGAATTGCTTAAACCCAATCATAACAAGCATTAATGAGGACCCCTAATTTAGTTAGATCAAAATAGAATTTTTCTATGTACCATAGGATCCCTTAGTGCTAGTGCCAAGTGTTTTTGCTATGTATTTTTCTCAAGATTTGAAGACTTGAAGACCAGAGAATTTCCATCAGCAATGTGTGAGTTACCGGTTGGAGTCAGTTACCGGTTAAAGCTCCTCTTACCGGTTGAGTATCTTACCGATTGAGTTACCGGACCGGCACCTCTGTTACCGGCCTTGTTACCTTACCGGTTATAGCTTACTCTTCAAGCTTCCTCTTGTTAGCAGCTTACCGGTGCATTAATTGCTCCCAACTACCAAGCCATCAACTTTAGCTAAAAGTTGGTAAAGCAAGCATGCCGACATGACATCTCTGCAAAGAAATCTGTACCTACTTTGAGAATGTCAAGTAACCAAGCACTCACAGAGCCCCATCTATCTCTCGGGAAATCCTCTCTATCCAAATCTCGTGCATTTAATGCAAGGATCTTCCCATTTAATGCCCGCTACCCAAGTTATCATTGCAACCTCTTCAAAGACAACGGCTCCTTTTCAAAGTTCACTATAAATAGCTTTCTGGAGCATTGAAGAAGGTTGGGTGCATTTATGATTCTTGAGAGTGAGTTGCTTTGAACTACCAACTCCGCACATTCTCTAGCTCAAGGCATTCAAAGCAAGTCCCCTATTCACTAGACATCTCTGTTAGGACTTATTCATCTGGCACCTCAATCAATTCCGTAGTGTTCCTCCATTAGACTACTTATGGAACACATTGATTGATTCACACACAACACCCTAGAGAAATCAGCTCACCTTGTGAGCACATCTCTAGAAAACACCAGTGTCTTTATTGTAGCACGACCCATTAGTGGTCACCTCTAGTTTGGCAGACCTTTCAATCATTGGCTTGCAACTTGTAATAGGTAGAATCCATTAATAAAGTAGTGCACCTTCACAAATCCAAGTTCGACCAAACTTGGTAGAGGACGTAGTGCTTATTTAACACTGTGAACCTCTTCAAACAATGTGTCATTTATTGCTTTGCTTTTCTTCTGTTGTGTAGTTGTAATCAGTTGATAATCTCTCAACTGGTCACAACCTATTGACTTCATTTACTGCTCACTTTGTTTGTCTTACTTGGAAATAATTTTGTCGTGTCTTGCATTGCATGATATTTTGTCTTACCGGTTTGCCTTTTTCTCTAATCTAAAAACTTAATTTCCGCTGTGCAAAATCACTTACCGGTAAGCTAAAGTTTTTCAAAAGAAGTTTTTAGCTAAAAGTTTTAATGTGCTATTCACCCCCCTCTAGCCTGATTCCTACCATTTGGGACCTAACAATTGGTATCAGAGCCTACAATTTTCGAAAATCATTTTTCCAAGCTTAACCGCTTGAATTGCCAATTCCAAAATGGCAGGAAAAATCATGCAAACATACAACTTGACATCCGTTCCCATGTTGAACGATAACGAATTTCCAGTATGGAAAAACAGAATCATGCGGTACTTGGATTCAATAGATGATAGGTTAACTATCGTAGTCGAGATGGTCCCATAACACCCTTGAAAATCAATCTTGCAACCAGAGCTCCCAAAACTCCTCTCATGGATCATGCAGATAGAGAGTCTCGAACAAGATTTTGAGGTTTATGAAACTTATGTGCCAAAACCACGAGAAGAATGGACTGAAGATGACAAACCTGTGTGACTCCTTGGACGAAAAGCCTTGCACATCATAACCTCAGGACTTGATGACACCGTACAAACAAGTACAATGCTATGAGACCGCTCAACAAGTGTGGCAGAGTCTACTCAGATACTTTGAAGGAGATCAAGTGGCCAAGGACAACAGACTCTACAAAAGTGTTCCGAGTTTGAGTCCTTCAAGAAGAATCCAAATGAGACAATGAAGGAAACGTACGACCGATTCTGCGAGGTGAGTAACTCTTGTGCATCTTTAGGTAGAGTTTATACCATGAAAGACCTAAACATGAGATTCCTCAATTCTCTTGGAGACTTGTGGCATGTGAAGGTCGCTATTTTGAAAGAATGCCGTGATTTGAATGTTACTCATATCCGTAACATTGTGTCTACTTTGTTCTTATATGAGGAAGAGCTCAACCGGCTGAGTGGAGTGCAAAAACAATTTAAAAATTTATCTCTGCCACTCTGCATCGAGATCTTCCCTGTTCTTCTATGCTTACCACCAAACTACTACCGTTGACTCTCCCTCAATATCTCACCTCAACCAACTCAAGCCAATACCTCAACTAGTACACCTCTTGAGGTAGAGGATGAATTTGCCGCATTTGCTAGAAATTACAAAAGGTTTAAGGATTTTAAGAAATCCCACAAAGAAATCATTCCAACCCAAATCCTCATCTTTCCATAGATCCGGAAACTATCAAAGAAAAGGCCAAACCTCAACCTCAACCGATGGTAAAAATGCCCAAGGTGAGCTTGTGTGTTACAATCAGAGAAAACCCGCCATTTTGCCTCCAAATGCCCTCAACCGAAATATGAATTTCGAGGAAGAAACCGTTCAAGAAATTTCCTAGATCTAAGAGTTTAGTTGCGAGAGGATGCAACCGAAAAGGCTTTACCTCGTTTGGTTTGAGACCGATTCTCGAGAATGAGGAAGCCGACTTTGCCGACTCGCATGAAGATGCCGATGTCGCTTTGTTGCTATGGATGGAACTTATGATAAACCCATCTCTCTACAAACTCCTATCTTTAGACACCCCAACTCCAATGAACAATCATCTTATGTTGACCGAGACTCCACCTATGAGATCTCCTTGACATACTTTGATGATCCCATTCCTATTCCCAAGGTAGATGCAGTAATCCATATAACTTCAAAATTCAAAACATAGGTGGATCCCTCTATGGTCAGCCCAAAACCATGCCCACTCTCGCACCGTTGATGCAACCCATTCAACCGACCTATCAAGCTCAAGCCTTACCGATCGCTACCTATCAACCGATGCTTGAGAACCGACCGATTCACTTAAAGCCTCTAACCGAGCCTAACCCCGAACCGATATCATCACTACCAAATTTTGATCCCAATTTTGAACCATCATCCTCTTCCCCTCACCTACCGTTGACCCTATGCCCAATATGTCAAAGTCCGAAATGGCAGAGGTGATGAATGAGCTCTTCTCCGATTTTGAAAAATTAAACGAAGCTCACAAAATTATGGCCGATAATTTCAAAATAATCTCGCTGAAAATGACTCTTTGAAAGCCGAAATAAAAGATTTGAAAGAAAGCAAGCTAGAGTTAATTCAAGCTTAAAAAGGACAATCAAGAACTCACCGAGAGATCGAACATTTCGTTTGTCAAATTGCTGATCTTGTGTCAAGAAATAATTCTCTTTCTAAAACTATTGACACTTACACAAAATCCCGAGTCAAGCATGGAGACTATCATACAAGATCGATGTCTCCAAACCGAGATGTTACATCCGGAATAAGTTTTACCTCCAGCAGTAAGGAAAATGACAAAGCAATAACAAACCGGTTACCAAGTCTGCCTCTCGAGAACTTGATGGGTAAATTTGATGATGCTCAATCCAAATTGATTAAGAGAGAATTAACTAAACCTTTCAAAGTCGTTCCACACACCTATCCCAAGGGAAGGGAACAGATGAAAGCTTATTTGGGCAAAAACAAATCCCAATGGACCGAGGTAGCCGATCCCGAGCTAGGACAATATGTTCCACTCAAGATGGAAAAAGCAAAGGTGGAATTAAAATTGTTAACCAGGTTGCCAGGTAAGGAAACTACAACCGTAAGGAAGCCATCACCGTAAGGGACAAACCGGTCGACAACCTGTCACCGGTCAACCAACCGGTGAGGGCTCCCAACCGGTAATAGGTCTTCCAAACCAAATTCAACCAAATAACAAAGCTAAACCCATCGCCTTCGTCCCCAAAGGATCTCGTTTCGTCCAATCGCTAATCCTCTCAAGCATTGGCAAAATTGAACATCAATTCATCTAAGCCTCCTCACCATCTTCTAATAAATGTGTGAACCGTGGTTTTATTGGTCACAAGGCTTATGAATGCCTCTTGAAGCACCTATCTGGACCCACCGAGTCTAAAAGCTCAAAGTGGTGGCTGGGTAATGGCCGCCAAAGAGGAACTAACTCTTTGGACCCAAAAGAATAAGGGGGACCATAAGCTTACCGTTTTATTTCAGAATGCTTAATGGCCTCAACCGATGCCGGTAAGGATGTTTGGATTATGGACAAGTGGATGCTCTAGGCATACGACCGGACATGCCGATCTCCTCACCGATCCGGAAGAAGCATCTCGGTCCTCCAGCTTGTCTTTGGTGACAACGCAAAGGGTAAAATTATCTGGTCGTGGATCCATCAAAAGAGGTACAAAGTGATTGTACAAGGTATCTTTGGTGGATGGTCTCAAACATAACCTTCTCTCTATTTCACAATTCTCGTGACAAAGGTATGCATTGTGTTTTCAATTCTTCCAACCGCTATGTGAAAGACATTGCTACTGTGAAACACTTCTCACCGGATATAGAAAAGGTAACGTATACGCTATAGATTTAAACAATGTTTCGAATGTTACTAATGTTTGTTTTGTAGCTAAGAACATCACTGAGAATTCCCGGCTATGGCACAAGAGACTCGCCACCCGAACTTCAAATATCTATCCAAGCCGGCCAATAAAAATCTTGTCGCCGGCTTACCTCGTGTGTCTCGCGATCATGGAAGGAAATGTAGAGCTTGCCAATTGGGAAAACAAAGATAAAGAATCTTTCCGCAAAGAAGCCCCGCTTGTCCACTTCTAGGTGCCTCCAGCTTGCTACATATGGATCTGCTTGGCCCCACAACAACCGCGCTTAGGGGTAGCAGATATGCTTTGGTTGTTGTAGACGACTTCTCAAGATATACCTGTGTGGAAATGTTTGCTTAAAAAGATGATACATATGAAGTAGCCACCAGATTATTCCGTCTACTGCAAACCCAGAAAGAGTGTGACATCATCAGTATGAGATCGTATAATGGAACCGAATTTAAAAATCTTGGAATTGCTCAAGATCTGTGATGATCATGGAATAGATCATAATTTCTCGCCCGCCGGTACACCGCAACAAAATGGTGTAGTTGAGAGAAAGAACAGGACCTTGATCGAAGCTGTAAAAACAATGATATCCGAAGCTAGGCTTCCCAAGTATTTTTGGGCCGAAGCTATACATACCGCCCGCTTCACCTGCAATAGATCCTTGATCAACAAGTTTCTTAACAAGACCCCTTATGAGCTATGGCGTGGCAGAATCCCTAACATTGGTTTCTTCAAGATCTTCGGCTGCAAATGCTACGTACTTTACAACGGTAAAGAGCGCCGAGGTAAATTTGATGAAAAAGCTGATGAAGGTATCTTTGTGGGATACGCCAAGCACAAGAAGGCATTTAGAATTTTTAATAAACGGTTATTGAAAATTGTTGAATCTGTTCATGTTACTTTTGATGAATTTGATTTGCTAGAGTCCGATAAGGCTCCAAATAGTACCGATAATTCTGGTGTGTTTGAGACAGTGAAACCAAAGCAATCAAAACTCCAATCATTCCACCCGCTTCTAATGCAAATCAATCCCCGCTCACCTTCACCTCAAGTGGTGTAACTTGTAGAGACTTAGTTGATGACTCCTTCTTTCCCCAATCGGTTAGGCAATCCAATAGACAACCCCAGCCTAACCGATTTATTACCAACCAGTCCTCATATTAATTTTCCTAATTCACCTCTTGAAGCCGAACCTATTTCAAACAATTTGCGCTTCCTTCCCCACTTACCGATCACCAGCCTCCATCACCTTCTCCAAACCGATCTCCTTTACCGATCACATCTCCCTTTACCGATTCTACTCCTCCATTAGAAAACCTTAGACAAGAATCGGTCAGGCAAGACCTCCCTAGGGAAGTGAGAATGTAAGAGATCACCCTTTAGAAAATGTGATAGGTGATGTCTTTGGTCCCAGTAATGACTAGAGGCCAATTAAGAAGCATGGAGGATCAACATGGATTATTTTCCTCTCGCTATGGTCTCAAATATTGAACCAAAGAAGACCGAGGAAGCACTAGATGACCCCTGTTGGGTAGAAGCTATGCAAGAAGAGCTTAATCGTTTGATAGATGCAAAGTTTGGGAGTTAGTGCCTAGACCTAGTGATCAAACCGTAATTGGAACGAAATGGGTTTATAGGAATAAATTGGATGAAGCTGGAAAAATTATAAGGAACAAGGCTAGACTAGTGGCGAAAGGGTATAGGCAGGAAGAAGGCATAGACTATGATGAGACTTTTGCTCCCGTAGCTAGATTAGAAGCCATTAGGTTATTCCTTGCCTACGCCGCCTACAAAGAGTTCAAGCTATATCAAATGGATGTGAAAAGTGCCTTTCTCAATGGGGAACTTCAAGAACTTGTTTATGTTGATCAACCCCCTGGTTTTGAAGATTCCAAGAAGCCAAATCACGTATACAAATTGAATAAAGCTTTGTACGGCCTCAAGCAAGCACCTCGAGCATGGTATGAAACTCTCTCCAAATTCCTACTTAGTGAGAAGTTTGAACGAGGTAAAATTGACACCACCTTATTTATTGCTAAGCATAATGGTCATTCATTGTTAGTTCAAATATATGTTGATGACATTATTTTTGGATCTACTAACGAGAAATTATGCAAGAGATTTGAGAAACTTATGCAGAGCAAATTTGAGATGAGCATGATGGGTGAGCTTACATTTTTCCTTGGACTTCAAGTCAAGCAAACCCAAGAAGGTATTTTTATAAATCAAGCCAAATACACCAATGATCTTATCAAGAAATTTGGTCTTGACTCGCTCATCCTCAAAGCACTCCTATGGCCACCAATGTACACCTTGACAAAGATGAATCCGGTAAGAAAGTAGATATGACACTCTACCGAGGTATGATAGGCTCTCTACTTTACTTAACCGCCGCAGAGGCCGATATCATGTTTGCCGTATGTGTATGTGCTAGATTTCAAGCCGACCTAGAGAATCTCATTTGCAAGTCGTTAAAAGAATTATAAGATATCTTTTGGGAACCGCTAACTTAGGTTTGTGGTATCCAAAAGATTCTTCATTTACACTTATTGGATATTCAGTATGCCGATTTTGCACTTGTAGGGTCACCAGAAAAGTACTAGTGGAACTTGTCAATTTCTCGGGTAACCGATTGGTTTCCTGGTCGTGCAAGAAACAAGCATCAATTTCCACTTCTACTACTCAAGCCGAGTACATAGCCGCCGGAAGTTGCCGTTCACAAATTCTATGGATGAAGCAACAACTAGTGGACTATGAAATCCCTCAAGAAGTATGTCCTATCTATTGTGATAACACCTCGCCTATCTCAGCTTCCAACAATCCTGTGATGCATTCAAAGACTAAGCACATAGACATCAAATACCATTTCCTCAAGGATCATGTTGAAAAGGGTAACATTATTCTTTTAAAAGTCCATACTGATTATCAATTAGCTGATATCTTAACAAAACCATTGGACATTAAAAGATTTGAATTCCTTAGAGGAGAACTAGGCATGATTGATATTCGATAAACATTATGTGCTAACTTTGTTATCTGTGTAAGCTCTCAACAAAGATCAAAGGTGACCTCACTCATTTACCGATGCTTGCTAGTGCTCATTTACCGGTACTCCATTTACCGGTAAGGCAAGACTCCATTTACCGGTTCTCTTACCGACATACCCGATCGGTAAATGGTGTCTCTAACCGATGGTCCTTTACCGATGATAGTCTTTCTTACCGGCCAAAATACCCGACCGGTTAGCTACCTTACCGATTGCCCTTTACCGACGAATTGCGGCCGGATCCAAATTTGCAATCCGTTTTTAACCGGCTCGTTTGTCATCATTGCCTATCAAGTCACATCAATCCCTTCGCCGCTGCAGTCTGCAACCTACCGTACTATCCTTTACCTGTTCCCCATGCTCCTATACAAAAGAAGTAGATCAATTTTAAATAATTGATCAAAAAGGTAATATTCAGATCATTCATTTTTATCAAAAAGGTTATCTTTTTGTACTTTATTATATTTTGATATAACCAAGTTGCACACACGTTCATATTTTTATGACACATCTTTAATTTCGTGAAACAAAACTGTCAATAAATGTGCACGACAGCTTAAAAACCTTTAAGCTTCTTTTTGCTTTAACCAACACACCTCTTCATCTTCCCGCTCTTTTGTCCCCTATATAAGGATTTCAAAATCTCATTCAAACTTTCTCGGATTCTCTCTCTCTAAAAGAACTAAGCAACCGGCAATTTACTCTCATACTTCATCTTCTTCTCCATCTGTGTTCTTCATACTTGAGATTTCTGGTATGTTTTTGAAACTCTAAAGACTTCTAGATCTCCTATATCTCTAGAATCATCTAATCTCTTAAAATCATTTGTAGAAATCTCATTGATTCTAACTTATTTTGTTTGAATGATTATTTGATTCACAGATGGCCATTAAGAAAGACATCTATGGAGGTTACATTCTCTCCAGCTTCTTCGACTCCGATGAAGGCCGTGCCATCAAGCTCTATTCATTGTCGCCGGAGTTATTCCTTTCGTGATGCCTGAAGGAAATGAAGATATTTACTATGAGATGGTTAATGAGTTATTTGAGAATGGTGTTGTGGATGAAAATGAGAATATTATCTCCACTGCTGCTGGTGTTCCCGTGACTTTTAGCCCTGCCACCATTGCTGCTGCCTTCCCAAATCTTTCTTCCACCGGTCCATCTTCTATATCCATGAAAGATATGATTGCTGCCTGGGCAAAAGTTAGAGGATCTGACCCCTTTGTTACCGGTGAAGCTAACAAGAAAGCTGGTTTTGATGCTGTTTTCTATGCTGTTGCTGATGTTGTAGACCGATGTTTCATTTGCCTGCCGGCTCTCATCATCAGATTACCATGATACAATGGGAAGCAATTGCCGCCATTATTATTGGTGGAGAATTCAACCGGTGTGCCTTCCTTTACCGGATTGTTTTAATTGCTTTTAAGAAATTTCAAGGAAAGGCCATCTACCAAGACCAACAAAGCCAAACCTTGCCATTACTCGATGATTAGCCGTGCTCTCGCATCCATCCCCGCAGCTCTTCAAGCCTCCGAGAATCAACCCAAGTATCCTCAATCTTTTTGCAAAGCGTTTGACAAGTTTGACATGATTAGAGCCATCAAAGAATCTACCGGTAAACCAACCGGTAAGCCGATCGAGCCTTCCACCGGTAATCCAACCGGTAAACCCGATGAACCCGCTACCAAAGAAACCGGCCGGTAAACCAATCGGCAAACCAACTCATAAGAAGAAGAAACTCTCTAGCCGGCCAAAGGTTGCTCAAGCTACGGTGCTCCTCCCGCTCCCAAACCTTCTTTGCCAGCTTAAGAGAAAACTTCTTGAGTCTTCTTCTTCCGATGATGATGATGATAAGCCTATCTCTATCATTCTTTCCCCTACCGTAAAGCAAAAAGCCACAAATGATAAAATCAGCTCCTCCCCTTCCAAGAAATCCAAACCTATTCCAAAATCTTCCCAACAAATTGCCAGAGAAAATGCCGAGAGAAGAAGGAGAATTGAAACCGACTTGGGAAACTTCATACCATTCATTCCCAAGAGACTCTTTAATCACAACTTCCTTACCGACAAAGTTCCATTTACCGGCCAATCATCAACCCGACCGGTAAGTCACCGCAAACCGATCGAAACCCAACCTTTCACATTTACCATTACAATCCCCGGCTAGTCAATCCTACCTTTGAACCATCTCCCACTTGGGTATATCCTATCGAGCACTTGCCTCCCTTCCTTAGAAAGCTTTTGCAATTCCATGAGATCAACAAAGACTCGCTCCCGCCGGTGACATATCTCGATTATGTGGATTTTGACAACATCCATGAAGATAAAGGTCTCTACTATACCAAGCCATGTTTGTTGAATGACTATGATATCTCACTATCCAGAGATAGTCTACTCAAGCTTTACAATCGGTATTTTGAGTTGCCGCTCCAATGTGGAATGCCATCTACTTGGCTCAGATAGGCTCCGGCAAGACATGATGATTCAGCAAAGGTGGATTGATTTTGCCATTCTTTATAATGCTCAGATACTCTTAAGGAATCTGATCCTTATCGCCTTGGAAGATTTGAGTTACCTGGAGATGATCTTCCCTCCTTTGATCCCGAAATTGTCAACTTAGGACCTCGAAGATGGCAATTCGTGAAGAATGTTATGGATGTGGTGCAAAATCCGGTGGACTTGAACAGAGACTTTCAGTAGTATGGGTGATATCTCTCTTTCGACTTCTTCAACTCTATTCACCCAACAAAAACAAATGGGCTACTGCTCGATGAAGAAATTGAAGAAATGTTCAAGGACATTAGTGGCTCTGATAATCAAACCATTCATAGAGCGGAGCAGTCTGTCACAAGCTCTAGCTCTACTGACTCTAGTGATTCAGATGCCGATGACCAAGATGTCGCCGTGTGATTGATAGATCTCGAGAAAATAAGTACCGACTTCACAACTCCTTTACCGATGCAACATGTGGGAGGAGGTAGTACCGAGACTTCTCCAGTTACCGTTCTTGCTTCAGGAGGAGGAGAAGTTATTAGACCGTGCCCTTCACCGGTTGTTCTACCGATGCCTCTTACCGGTGAAATACTTCAACCGGTTAGAGAAGAGTTACCGGCTTCTGAGCCATTTACCGGTGCTTCTCCTTTACCGGTTAGTCGCCCCTTACCGTTGCATCTACTTAACCGGTTAAGGCAATCAATGTTGATGATATCCTTCTCCAAGAAGTCTTAGCAGCTAGCTTATTTACCGAGCAAACGGAAAAGCTCAAGGAAAGTCAAAGAGCAACCATTGAAGAGTTGGCTACTCAGAAAGCCATTCAAGCATCTCTTCTACCGGTTAGTCAATCGGTAAGCCAAGTTATTCTTCCTTCCTCTTCTAGAGCAAATTCACCGGTTCAGGAGGAGGATATTGATCCTATCTTTGATGAAGACTCCCTCTCTGATTTCTATGAAGAAGAAGAAGATGTTGATTTTGATGAGAATGATCCAACAATTCCTCCAGCTTATGATGATCCTGGTATGCGTCAGAAGGATCTCATGTCTACTCTAAATTTCTATACCTCCAAAGCTTCTATTCCTCGTTCTGCCGATGGCATACCTTTATTTGAGGTTCATGAGAAGATCCTTAGCAAGGCAGTAACTGAGCCAACTCCAATGCCTCCATCTATTGCCGATCATTTTCAGAAGCAAAGAAGAGAAGATAGAATGTCTACTTTTATTGATGTTGTGTCAGACATGAAGGTTGGTGCTGCTCCTGAAGATACCCCTCCTAGATATACCAAAACTACTGGGCCCGGTGAGACAAGTCGCCGGTATCAGAAGGTTAAGGTGTTAAAGCTTAAGAAGCGTCCAATTCCTCCCAAGGGCAAAGCAATCCTTCCTGGCAAAGATGAGCAACAGTTGGTTACTGATTTCCCTTCTCCAAAACCAAACAAGAAATATCCTTCCTCTATTCAAAGAACACAATCGGTTTATCGAATTCATGGCCGCTTGCAACATTTGCCTGCACGGTTGAAAGCACCCTTTCAACCGATGACTTCTTTATCCGGTATATGTCTATCAATGGACGTATTACTCAAATTCTGGAGTTGAGGCTTTTTAATTGGTCTGGTTTTGTTACTAAAATGGTTGGCTTATTGCCAAATGTGACCAGACTATCTGTGATAAAGAAAGGCAAGCCTATACCTTGGAGCACATTAGAGAAGCTTCATTACTTCTGCTAGCTATTAGAGTAATTCACATTCTAAGGCGTCGGCAAGCCATCTTACCTTTGGTCCCTATCATTCGACCTCTTAGAACTTTCTTTTGCCGAGATGATGAGTTTGGAACCCTTTGAGCCACATGCTCCTGAATCTCCTTTACCGATTGCCCCTCCTGTCTCTCCCATGGAAATATTGGATGAGGAGATTGAGATCTCTCCTACCGGTGAAGTGTCTCGGTCCGTTGAAACCTCTCTTACCGATCCATCTTCTCCCATTACCGATAGCCATGTTGCCGATCAATTGCCTCCAAGCTACCGAAGCTCCTTTGCCTCGCTAGCTTATTTACCGATGCTCCCTTACCTACCCCTCCTACCGATGACTTAAATAGGCCACTCCTTGCTTCAGATTTGAGAGATCTTCATAGAGCCGTGCTTGATGGTTTTGTTGAAGTCAACATTGAGTTAGCTCGTTCTTTCATTAAGTCCAATCAGAGGAGGAAGAGAGAAAATTTGAGTTATTGAAGACTGGTATTGCTCGTCTCTTGGCAATTTCATGACCGATATAAGTGCTAGAGACAACGTCATCGAGATCTTCAGGGACAACTTGTTGAGGCTCAAAGAAACCAATAAAATCCTTTGTGAGCAACAACTTTCGTGCAAAGAAATTATCAACCGATCCATCAAGAACTCAAAAGGACAACTGAAGCCCTTAGTAGCTGTCAAGAAAGGAACCGTGAGCTTGAATTGGAGTTAGCCAAAGTTAAAGCTAAAAATGAAGTGCTAATGGTGGTTAGAGAAGATAGGAAGAAAAGGAAAAGGGATGAGAAAGAGAAGAGGAAAGCAAAGAAATCCAAAGCCTCTGATACTGCCCCTTCTTCAGATGCTGCCCCTCCTTCAGATGTTGCCCCTCCTCCAGATGCTGCTCCTCCTTCAGATGCTGCTCCTCCTTCAGATGCTGCTGCTCCTTAGCCGATCTTGTTTCAAGCCTTTTACCGGTGCAGCTCTGAGAATGTAACCGATGAAGTTTTTGTCTTTCTTTCCTCATTCACCGGTCCACAAACACTAATGAGAATCTCTTACCCTCAAACTTTGTGTTTTGTTTAAAATTTCCTTCTATTGTTTTGAATGCTTCATATGCTGCTAACCGTTATATTCTTGCAGGATCATTCAAAATCTTTACCCATTTTCAATCTTTTATTTTTCTAATCTGTAAGCTTTCCTTAGGTAGCATCAAGTTGTCTCTTGACTTGGGGAATGATATATTATATAGTAAAAATCT
Source organism: Adenophora triphylla var. japonica (assembly GCA_022495995.1). Classification (NCBI taxonomy): domain Eukaryota; kingdom Viridiplantae; phylum Streptophyta; class Magnoliopsida; order Asterales; family Campanulaceae; genus Adenophora; species Adenophora triphylla. Next base: position 941,419 of record JAFEMH010000127.1, on the reverse strand, counting down.
TTATCATTCTTTTCTAAATCAAGAAGATGCCAACCTAGGATGATTGGACTTAAGCAATTAGGAGGAGATTGTTAGTCAAATATATGCTTAGGCTTAGAATTGCTTAAACCCAATCATAACAAGCATTAATGAGGACCCCTAATTTAGTTAGATCAAAATAGAATTTTTCTATGTACCATAGGATCCCTTAGTGCTAGTGCCAAGTGTTTTTGCTATGTATTTTTCTCAAGATTTGAAGACTTGAAGACCAGAGAATTTCCATCAGCAATGTGTGAGTTACCGGTTGGAGTCAGTTACCGGTTAAAGCTCCTCTTACCGGTTGAGTATCTTACCGATTGAGTTACCGGACCGGCACCTCTGTTACCGGCCTTGTTACCTTACCGGTTATAGCTTACTCTTCAAGCTTCCTCTTGTTAGCAGCTTACCGGTGCATTAATTGCTCCCAACTACCAAGCCATCAACTTTAGCTAAAAGTTGGTAAAGCAAGCATGCTGACATGACATCTCTGCAGCAAATCTGTACCTACTTTGAGAATGTCAAGTAACCAGTACTCACAGAGCCCCATCTATCTCTGGAAATCCTCTCTATCCAAATCTCAGGCATTTAATGCAAGGATCTTCCCATTTAATGCCTGCCAGTCCAAGTTATCATTGCAACCTCTTCAAAGACAACGGCTCCTTTTCAAAGTTCACTATAAATAGCTTTCCTGGAGCATTGAAGAAGGTTGGGTGCATTTATGATTCTTGAGAGTGAGTTGCTTTGAACTACCATCCTGCACATTCTCTAGTTCAAGGCATTCAAAGCAAGTCCCCTATTCACTAGACATCTCTGTTAGGACTTATTCACTGGCACCTCAATCAATTCTGTAGTGTTCCTCCATTAGACTACTTATGGAACACATTGATTTATTCACACACAACACCCTAGAGAAATCAGCTCAGCTTGTGAGCACATCTCTAGAAAACACCAGGTCTTTATTGTAGCACGACCCATTAGTGGTCACCTCTAGTTTGGCAGCCTTTCAATCATTGGCTTGCAACTTGTAATAGGTAGAATCCATTAATAAAGTAGTGCACCTTCACAAATCCAAGTTCTGACCAAACTTGGTAGAGGACGTAGCAGTTATTTAACACTGTGAACCTCTTCAAACAATGTGTCATTTATTGCTTTGCTTTTCTTCTGTTGTGTAGTTGTAATCAGTTGATAATCTCTCAACTGGTCACAACCTATTGACTTCATTTACTGCTCACTTTATTTGTCTTACTTGGAAATAATTTTGTCGTGTCTTGCATTGCATGATATTTTGTCTTACCGGTTTGCCTTTTTCTCTAATCTAAAAACTTAATTTCCGCTGTGCAAAATCACTTACCGGTAAGCTAAAGTTTTTCAAAAGAAGTTTTTAGCTAAAAGTTTTAACAGGCTATTCACCCCCCCCTCTAGCCTGATTCCTACCATTTGGGACCTAACAACCGCGAAACTCTAACTCATCCTTCCATCGAATCTCCGCACCTTTCTCCAACATCAAAACCCCCTACGGCAACTCGATCTCCAACGGTGGGGAGGGGGTTGCCGGAGAGATGAAGTAGAGAGAGAAAGTGAGAGAGAGAAACAGAGAGAGAAATGGAGAGAGAGAGAGGTGAAATACCTGGGTGGTGGGTGAATGGGTGAAGACTGAAGAACACAAAGGATTTTTGGAGAAGAGTAACTGACTAAGGAGACGTGGGTATGAGGATGATTTTCAGCCGTCGGATCAACATTCCAAGATTAAATCTCAGCCTCTCTTTATGGGGGGATAAGAGGCAGTTATATCCTCCTTGTATTGTATTATAGATTTGCACTCTCCGTCCCAAAATGAAGGCAGTATTTATTTTTTATCAATTATAAAAATTGATATTCATTTTGGAACGGATGGTTGATAAATAGTGCTAGTGTAAGTTCACATTTTGTGCAATTGCAAGCAGCTACTAGGGACGGATCGACACACACAGAAAGCATATCACCGTTCAAAGAACTTAGAAATGTAGATTGTGGGGTTGGAAAAAATAGTTTGTTTTGAAGGAAATTAATGGTTTAATTTCTAAAGGGTAATTTTGTCAAATTACTTAATTGGGTTTGTGGTTGTGAAATAAAATATTTAATTATTCAAAATGGTTTTTGGATGAATTAAATATAAATGCTCCAAGGATTTGGCCAAATAAATGTTGATTTTGTCAATCAAAATTGGTCTTGAAGTTTTCTGAGGTGCTCGGCCGAGCAGAGTGGTTGACTCGGCCGAGCACAGCATGACAGAAAACAAAGTTTCTGGAAAAGCCATGCTCGGCCGAGGCATATGCCTTGCTCGGCCGAGCAGAGCTTTGCTCGGCCGAGCAAGCTATAAGACTCGGCCGAGCAGGTCCTGAGCAGTTATGACTGTTTTAATTCCAAATTGTAACAGCTTTTGAAATGAATATAAAAACTGAAAATGAGTTAATATTTTCAGCTTAATGGAGTTTATTTTCAGATTAATTGTTATTAATCTCATAATAAATCCAAATATTCTTGGTTGATTTCTAAGGCTTTATAATGGAATTTTAAACAGTTTGAAAATAACTTTTGGAAAAATTTGATACAAAAACCCAAGAAAAGAAAACACTTTTCTCCTGCAATCTTCCTCCATCCTCCTTTGTTGCATTTTGTCATCTTCTTCCTTGGCCTCCTAGTTGCATTATAGAAGAAGAGGTGATATTGTCCAAGCTCTATTCAGCTCGCCGGGAACTTAGGTGCAAAGTGCCCCCGGTCCGCACGTTCTATCCTGGGAGACAAGCGATCCAAGAAAAACTCAAGCACACTCGGTGAGGGATCGAATATGTCTTAAGGAGACAGTGGTTTCATTGGGCTCGTGCAGCAAATTCAACTTCTTCTCCTTTTGTATTTTCAGTTTTTGTTTATATATTGTATTTATATTTTTTCTGTAATTGTTCACCCTTGTAACAATCTTAAGACATATTCCTAATCGAGGGAGTCGATTACAGTTTTTGAAAAAACAGAAATTACTAAATTAGTTGTTGTGTTTCAGATGGCGACGAACAACAACAACGTGGAGACCCAAGTTGGATCCCAAACTGGACCCCAAACTAATCCCCAAACTGGAAACGGAAGTGGCTCTACGACTGTGACTAATCCTCATACTATCCATATCCCTACCCCTCATGCGAAAAAATCCGAGAAGTTTGTTGGCCACGACTTTAAGCGTTGGCAACAAAAGATGCTTTTCTACCTCACTACCTTGCACTTGGCAAGATATCTGAAAGAAGATATGCCAAAGGTGAGTGAAGGAGAAACCGATGTTACAACCTTGGCTGCGGTTGAAACATGGAAGCATGGGGAGTACTTGTGCAGAAATTATGTCCTTAATTCGCTTTCAGATTCTCTCTATAACGTGTTTAATGAGAAGAAATCTGCAAAGGAATTGTGGGGGTCGTTGGACCACAAATATAAGATTGAGGATGCGGGAACAAAGAAGTTCATTGTTGCCCGTTTCCTTGATTTTAAGATGGTGGACAACAAGAGTGTGAAATCTCAAGTGGATGAGTTTCAAACTATCTTGCACGAGATTCATGCCGAAGGTATGGTTATAAGTGAAAGCTTCCAAGTGGCTGCAATCATTGAAAAATTGCCTCCATCTTGGAATGATTTCAAGAACTACCTTAAGCATAAGCGAAAGGAAATGGATGTGAAAGGAATAATCCTTCGATTGAGTATTGAAGAGAACAATAGAGTTGCTGAAAATAAGTTTGTTTCTAGTGTGGCTAAGGCCAATGTGGTGGAGCATGGTGAAAGCTCCAAAGGCAAAAAGTTTGGAAAGGGAAAAGGGAAGGTTGTGACAACTTCCAAGAATTCCCACTTGGGACCAAAAGGTGGTGTTTCCAAGAAGAAGTTCTTAGGAACTTGTTATAATTGTGGCGATGAAGGCCACAAGGCTCATGCTTGCAAGTTGCCAAAGAAGGCTCGTGAGGCAAACATGGTGGAAGCTAGAGACGTGTTCGAGATGCACCTCCCATCTGTGATTTCCGAGGTGAATTTGGTGGGTTCAAACCCAAATCAATGGTGGATTGACACCGGCGCTACTAGACATGTGTGCTCCAATAGAGACATGTTTAGTACATTTGTTGCTAAGGATGGCGAGAAGCTATTCATGGGGAATTCAGCCACCTCCAAGATCAAAGGAGAAGGAAAAGTGGTTTTGAAGATGACATCCGGGAAGGAGTTGACTCTCAACAATGTGCTTTATGTGCCCGACATCCGGAAGAACTTGGTGTCCGGATCGCTTTTGATAAAGCATGGTTTTCGTATTGTGTTTGAGTCCAATGTAGTCACTTTGTCTAAGAATGGAATGTTTGTAGGCAAAGGTTATGTCAATGATGGACTGTTTAAGCTAAGTGTAATGGTTGTGAAAGGGAAATCTAATGATATGAATATCTCTTCCGTTTACTTGCTTGAGTCATCTAATTTGTGGCATGGTAGACTTGGTCATGTTAATTTTGATTCTATACGTCGTTTGACAAAAGCAAATTCTATTCCAAAGTTTAAAGTTGATTGTAAACAAAAATGTGAAATTTGTGTAGAAGCAAAATTAACAAGAAAGTCATTCCCATCAGTTGAAAGACATAGTGAACCACTTGAATTGGTTCACACGGACTTATGTGACTTTGAATCAACACAATCACGGGACGGCAATAAGTACTTCATGACTTTTGTAGATGATGGCACAAAGTATTGCTATGTGTATCTTCTAAAAAGTAAAGATGAAGCTATAGAGAAGTTTACTCTATATAAAAATGAAGTTGAGAATCAATTAAACCGAAAAATTAAGGTACTAAAAAGTGATAAAGGAGGTGAATATGAATCTCCATTTGAAGCAATTTGTGCTCAAAGTGGAATTAAACATATAACCTCGGCACCTTATACACCCCAACAAAACGGTGTTGCCGAAAGGAAAAATCGAACATTGAAAGAAATGATGAATGCCATGTTATTAAGTTCGGGACTACCGGATAACATATGGGGGGAAGCCGTGTTGTCGGCTAACTACGTGTTAAACAAAATACCCCGAAAGAAACAAGACAAAACTCCTTATGAATTATGGCATGGAAGAATGCCAAGTTATAAACACTTGAGAGTGTTGGGGTGTCTTGCAAAAGTAGCCATACCTCCTCCTAAAAAGGTGAAAATTGGACCAAAAACTGTTGATTGCATATTTATTGGATATGCACATAACAGTAGTGCTTATAGATTTCTTGTGTATGAGTCGAAAATCGATGCTATACACAAAAATACTATAATGGAATCTGTGAACGTATCGTTCTTTGAGAATATATTCCCGTGTAAGTCAAGAAATGAGGCAAGCTCATCGACTAGGGTAATAGATTCAATAGAAGAAGAACACGTACAAGATAAAAGTGAAGAAGAAGAGGTAGAACCTCGACGGAGCAAAAGAGCTAGGATTGAAAAATCCTATGGTCCGGCTTTTCTAACCTATATGGTAGAAAGCGAACCACAAAGTTACAAAGAAGCCGTTAGCTCTTCGGAAGGACCTTTGTGGAAGGAAGCAATTAAAAGTGAAATTGATTCCATTTTGCAAAATCACACATGGGAACTAGTGGACCTTCCTCCGGGAAGTAAAACACTAGGATATAGGTGGATTTTCAAAAGGAAAATGAAAGCGGATGGAACAATTGATAAGTATAAGGCCTGACTTGTAATTAAAGGTTACAGACAAAAAGAAGGCCTAGACTATTTTGACACGTATTCTCCCGTCATGAGAATAACGTAAATAAGAGTTGTACTTGCAATTGCCGCATTGAGAAATCTTGAAATACATCAAATGGATGTAAAAACAGCCTTTCTAAATGGAGATTTAGAAGAAGAGATTTACATGGAACAACCCGAGGGGTTTGTTGCGCATGGACAAGAAAAGAAGGTGTGCAAATTAGTAAAGTCATTGTATGGCTTGAAACAAGCACCAAAACAGTGGCATCAGAAATTTGATAATGCTATGATGCAAAGTGGATTTAAGATAAATGAGTGTGACAAATGTGTCTATACTAAAACCACGAAAAATGGCTATGTCATTTTGTGTCTTTATGTAGACAACATGCTTATCATAGAGAGTTGTGATAAGATGAACAAATCCACGAAAGACATGTTAAATTCGAAATTTGAAATGAAAGATATGGGACTTGCGGACGTAATCCTTGGAGTTAAAAAAATTCTAGAATATCCAATGGACTTGTGTTAAGTCAATCTCATTATGTGGATACAATTCTTGAGAAATTTAGCAAGGATGACCATGGAATAGCGAGTACTCCAATTGAACCAAATCTTCATCTCTCAAAGAATAGAAATGAACCGGTGTCTCAATTAGAGTATTTGAGAGTTATTGGAAGTCTAATGTACTTGATGAGTTGTACTAGGCCGGATATTGCTTATAATGTTAGCAAGTTAAGCCGGTATACAAGTAATCCTGGAACAAATTATTGGAAGGGTATAGTAAGAGTACTAAGGTACTTAAGATATACTCAAGATTTTGGATTACATTACAATAGACATCCATCTATGATAGAAGGATATAGTGATGCTAATTGGATATCAGATATCAAAGACTCAAAGTCTACAAGTGGATATTTATTCACATTAGCAGGTGCAGCTATATCATGAAAATCTTCTAAGCAAACTGTTATAGCCAGATCAACCATGGAATCTGAGTTTATAGCACTAGATAAATGTGGTGAAGAAGCCGAATGGCTACGCCAATTTCTAGAAGATATTCCAAGATGGGAAAAGCCCGTGCCCGCAATTAGTGTACATTGCGATAGCCAATCTGCGATTGGTAGGGCACAAAGTCATATGTATAATGGTAAGTCTAGACATATACGTCGAAGACATAATACCATTAAACCACTACTTGCAACTGGCACTATATCTATCGACTATGTAAGGTCAAAAAATAATTTGGCGGATCCGCTAACCAAAGGGTTAAGTAAAGAGATAGTTGCAAGGTTGACATTGGGAATGGGTTTAAAGCCTCTTGAGAAGTGAAACGCAGCGGAAAACCCAACCTAGTTGACTGGAGATCCCAAGATCTAGGTTCAAAGGGACAACCTAACTGTTAATAGACTTGTAGCGTCACTGTGGGGGTCAACCCTATACTCATTCCTTAAAGTGACATCCCGAGATGAATGAGGTTAAGCCTACGGCTTTTAATGATTCTCATGAAAAGTAAAATGGTTTACTCAAAAGAATCACCTATGTGAGAAAGAAGTAGAGGCCGCTTCGAGAAGAATTGTGTGAGGCTCAATTCTTAGACCTTCTCACAGAACCAGGCATTGTGATCCAGGGCCATGAATGGACGCAGCTATGAGAGCTGAATTGTGTTAGGGAGATACCTGTGTAAAGTATATGATCGGCTACACAAAAAGCTAGCAGTTCAAGGACATCGTGTCTACTGATTAGCGAGTAGAGTAAATATGCTTTTACAAGGGAAGGTTCAAAGGGCAAACCCCTACCTATCCTATGCAGATTTTTGACTGCCGGACTTTATCACCTATCCTCATGAATTTCCTTCATGTGGGGGATTGTTGGAAAAAATAGTTTATTTTGAAGAAAATTAATGGTTTAATTTTTAATGGGTAATTTTGTCAAATTACTTAATTGAGTTTGTGGTTGTGAAATAAAATATTTAATTATTCAAAATGGTTTTTGGATGAATTAAATATAAATGCTCCAAGGATTTGGTCAAATAAATGTTGATTTTATCAATCAAAATTGGTCTTGAAGTTTTCTGAGGTGCTCGGCCGAACAGAGTGGTTGACTCGGCCGAGCACAGCATGGCAGAAAACAAAGTTTCTGGAAAAGCCATTGATGGATGTGTATTTACCCATCCAAATGATGCACTTTTAGGATTTCTTTGCGTTTGATTCCCGAGTTTTATGTATATTTGATATGGTTTGTGAGTTTTTTGAAAGTACATGGGCCAAATTGGAAATCTTCGAAAGTTCAGGGACTAAACTGGAAATATGGAAATTTTGGACGAATTTGATTTATAAAAATTCATGGGTTAAAATGAAAAATAAAATCTCAAAGAGCGAAGTGCAAAAGAATTCATTATAGCGATCAAAGTGCGACGAGAAAATCGCGAGACGAAACGAGTATATAGGAATAACAAAACTAGGCCAAGGTGGCCGGCCACTTCATGGTATGGCCTAGGGATGTGAGATAGTGGCCTAGGACAAATGGGCCAAGGGAAGCTGTTTGGATTGAGCAAAGCAAGGCTATGGGCGGCCGCTGTTACTGAAGCAATTGGTCGAGGCAGCTTCTATTAACTTGGGCGGCCGCGCTAATCACTTGGGCGGCCGCGCTCCAGTAATGAAATTCAAGCCAAAACCCCTGTCAACAAGGGCGGACACTCTAACATCAAGGGCGGCCGCGCTCCGGCCGTTTCAACACCAGTATTTCAGCATCTAATGAAGGGTATTCTTGGGATTTCTCAGCCTTGTCCATAGTTTTGCCCTATTTTTTATATATATATTGCACAGCCACACGTTAGTTTAGGGGGATCATATCATATATCATATTTTGGAGTTTTTGATTTTTCTTTAACAATTCCATTGAAGAGGAGAATTATTCTGAATTCCAGGTTTTTATCATTGTAAATTATGAGTAGCTAATTTCTTAGATTTGTAGATTGGTTGGATCTTTATCCGGATTTCTATGTAATAGTATTTTAATTCTTTCTATTTGATTCCTTCTAGTTCAATAATAGATCTTAATTTCTTGTTCTTAGATTCGAGACGTATGTTAAGATACGAACTCATCTTTGAATAATTGGGTATTTATTGAGCCATTAATTTGGGCGATTTATACATAGACTGCTATTAATTGAATAACTTGATCTGTGCCGTAATAGAATCAGATTAAAGTTAGGTTTTCATATTCCTGTGTTCTTAATGTATTCTTGGCATATTGTGGTACCGTAATAGAATCTACAATATTAAAAAGAGTATTTAGGGTTGTAATCCGGCCACCTAACCGTGTCGATCCTAGTTAAAGTGAATGAACCCTAGAAGTTGAGTTGATGTTTTATAAGTAAAATTCTGCATAGAATGACGGTAAAGTGAAATCCAATCTACGAATCTCTGCTCATAATCTGTTTTCGCGTTTAGTTAGTTTTTGTTATTTGTTTTATGCTTTTAGTTCTAAATCAAATCTATAAACTTTGGTTACAAAATTCACTGCTTTCACTTTATTTGTTTACCAACGAGTCTCTGTGGATTCGATCCCTGCATTTGCATACTGCTACACCGGTAGTGAGTACACTTGCTCGGTTTTATTACAAGAGGGAGTTTTCCTCCATCAAGTTTTTGGCGCCGTTGCCGGGGACTTGTTGCAAGTAAACAAGTAGGTTTAGGTAGTGAATGCAAGGTCGTCGTTCTTTGAAGCCTACATTGGTGCCATTGGACGACAACATAAATAGATTTGAGGAAGCATTTGAGGGCGATCCCCTCTTTAATCCCCTTTTCTCGGATTCGGACACCGAATCAGAACCCTTCGCCACCGAGGTAGAGGAAGAGAAAGCCGAGATGGCAGAACCACCGGCACAAACAATGAATGATTTCCTTAGACCTCGGGTAGACACATCTACCTCGTGCATAGTGCTGTCCGATGCAGCCAAAAATTTAGAGGTCAAAGGACAATACTTTGCCATGTTGCCAAGCTTTCACGGATTGCCTGGTGAGGATGCACTTACGTTCCTTAAAGAATATATTATTGTTGTTGCTCAATTTTTGTTAAGAAAGGGAGTGACTGAGGAGCAAATTAGACTGAAGTGTTTTCCTTACACTCTTAAGGCAGTGGCTAAAACATGGTTGATGATGCTTGCACCGAGCAGCATTAGTACTTGGGTAGAATTGCAAGATGTATTCCTTAAAAGATATTACCCACATCATCTGTTGGCTGGGTTTAGACAGAAATTGATGACATTTTCCCAAGATGTGGGGGAGCCCTTTCATGAGGCATGGAAAAGATTTAATGCAATGTTAATACAATGTCCCCAACACAATTTCACACTACCCTCACTGAACCAAGCCTTTTATGATGGCTTGAATGATAATGGTCAATCAATGGTTGACAATGCTGCTGGGGGCTCGATAGGAGCCAAGACCTCGGACGAGACTAAAGCCTTATACGAGATGTTGAGTGTTAATTCTCAACAAAAGAGTTCGAGGGGTAAAACAAGGGGGGTATTGGATTTGCTGCTACTGATAATCTTTTCAAGCAAATTGCAGTCTTAAATAATAAATTGGATAAATTGACTGCTTGTGGCACTTCTGCTGGTGCCAATGTTATTACTGATTATTGTACAAATTGTGGTTTATCATCTCATGTGACTAATATGTGTCCAAGTGCAGCAAATTTTTCCTATCATCCTGAACAGGCACATGCTTTCAACGGATATGGACAAAGACCACCACCCCAAGGCAACCCATACGGTAACTACAATTCATGGGGTGGCTATCATAATCAGCAAGCAAAACCTCTTCATGTGCCACCACCCGGACAACATGATAAAGAGCCTTGGGAGCTGGCAGTCCAGCAGTTAAGGATGGAGATGCAGCAAAGTAATAGAAATACAGAAGCTGCGTTTGAAAAGATGGGCACACAAGTAGAGCAACTTGTGAAGGTTGCCCAAGAGTTGATGAAAGAGAAGAAGCCACCCGAGCAAGCAAAGTCAATCACAACAGTGTGGGATGAAAGTGAGGAAATTGAGGAGGTATTTCTATCTTCTCTTGATAATATTGATTGTTGTGATAATAATGAGGATGAAAAGGTTAAACATGTTCAAAAAGACCCCGGGTGTTTCACTACCCCAATTTCTTTAGGGGTCAAAATTTTAAAGGTTTGTTGGATCTTGGGGCAAGTGTTAATGTGATGCCCTTTCATGTTTTTAGAAGTTTGGGGGGTATGTGAGTTGAAACCACCCAAGAGAGACTTGCAATTGGCGGATCTCTCAATCAAAAGACCCTTAGGGGTTATTGAAGGGGTGTTGGTTAAAATTGATAAAATCATTATCCCCATTGACTTTTATGTGATATGTATGGAGGGATCAAGTGAGGAACAACTGAAAACTCCCATTCTGCTTGGGAGGCCATTTATGTTTGACACTAAGGCCACCATTGATGTGTGTCAAGGGGTGGTGTCCTTGAGAGGCATGGGGGAAGAATGCAAGTTTGTTATGTCTAAAACTGATAAGAAACTTGCATTCTTCCCCCATGCCTCTCAAGGACAAACTGATAAAATCATTATCCCCACTTTTGTAGGAGCCAAAACTGATTTTCCAATTTTTAAAGATGATGTGAATGGATGTGAGAAAAGTGGGGATAATGCGGACGTTTTTCCCTTGGCTAGTAACATTAAGGCCGACCAATACTCTAGGAGTAAAGGGTCGTATCACACCCCACACGACTCCCATAAAGAGTCGATTCCATCACATCTACCACAAGGGCCTTCAAAATCGAGAGTTAGTGAGGAGAGTTATAGTGATTTATCTGATTCTATATTTTTAAATATTTTTGTGCATGATAACTCTCTTGATCTTGGTTGTGAGAATGGTGTTCTGCAGGTTGCAGAAAAGGTTGAGTTTGGGGGTGGAAACCCCAATAAAAAGAAAAGAAAGAGGGGTAAGCACAAGCGTAAAATTTCAAAAATAAATGTGGCTTCACCCCTACTTGTTAACAATGGAGAGCTGAAGTGGAAAGAGAAGGGCGTTTGTGCCCGTGAGGAGAAGAGATGGTCCAAAGGCCGCAAAGCGAAGGCCAAGTAAGCTTGGAACCATAGTCGGGCTAACGTTAGCCTTTAACCAAATGCGCTGCTTGGGAGGCAACCCAATGAGGTATGTTTTATTTTTATGATAATTACTGTTTAGTAGTGTCTTGCTATCTGTCGAACCCAAGGCACGCTTTTGTTCTCTGTGCTCTGAGGACATAGCATGTTTTGAGTTTGGGGGTGGGCAACTCTCCGAGTTTGTGGGTTTATAGGGGAGTGTATATAGTGTCACCCTCTAAAAAAATTAGAAAAATTTAAATTTTTTTGTTCTTTTCATAGTTGGGATGTTGGCCAAAGTCTGTGATGATTAGAGTGTGCTTTAATTTTAAAAATCACATGTGCTATTATTAGTGTGGTGATTGGGATTGCATTGAAACATTTAAATTATGATTGCACCACCTCTCACTTCCGTATCATTTTCTTGGTCATTGTCATCAACTTAGGTGCCTTTTATGGGATCACTTCGTGTATTCTCGGGGTCCCTAGAACATGTTTGCATGATTGTCAATAACACGTCAATAGGTTACTTGATATATATGGCTATTCTTTGAATCCCTTTTTGTGAGCCTTAAGCTTTCTCGTCACTTATATAAAATTTTTCGCTAGAACCCCGTTTGAGCTTGAAAAAGAATGGAATCTCTCACAAAGTGGGAGGTAATCTTAGACCACCATTCGCCTTCATTTGTACCCTCATTATCTCACCCTTTTAACTTATACACTATTTTCTCACCTTTTCAAGAAAGTGAAACTAGGAAAAGAATGGGAATATTTTGGGGGATGTTGTGAAAATAAAAGGATTGAGTGGAAATTGGTCGTGAAAATAAAGAAGTGGGTCATGTTATGTAATGAAAAGAGGGGCTTGAGCAAAATAGTAAATGCACATTCTTTGTGATACATATGTGCAAAGTAAAAAAAAAAAAAAATTGAAGCCTTGCCTCTCTAATGTCGAAGTGGAAATTATGTTTCAAGGTGACCAAAGAAAGTAATGGAATGTGCTCAACCCCATGTCAATGTATGAAAAAGATTTAGTTTGTGGGTTGGCACATTGAAAAGTAATAAGGGTGAGTGGAGAAATTATCATCAAAGTGAGGAGGTATTGTTACAAGAAGACTTTCTAGTTTCACTTTCTTATATTCGTATGTCATTACCTTCATTTGTAACCATGAACCTAGCCCTGCGAATTGTCGCACTTAACTTTTAAGCCATTTTATTCTTTCAATATCGAGTAACCGGGTTGACAATCGTGTAAATATGCATATGAGTGTCCTTTTTGGTTTGTACTGTCTATGACATATTTATTAAGAGCATCGCTTAGTGAATCCATAAACAATCTTAGGTTGTTGGCTGTGATCTCCCATAATTCATTCATCATTCATGCCGCGGTGGAAAATTGTGAGTTTTATGCTTCAATGTGATTGTAATCCCATTACTGTGGTGGCACTTGTTGATTATGTGTGTTGGTGAGAATCTGAGACTTGTATGGCCAATGACTCATCTGTGATAGAACATCCCAAAAATAATTATTTTGTTTTAATATTTTATTATTAGTATTTAGAGTAGCTTTATTTTGCTTCTTTTAGTTTAGTTTTACTCGGGACGAGCAAAATGTTAGTTTGTGGGTGTTTGATGGATGTGCATTTACCCATCCAAAAGATGTACTTTTAGGCTTTCTTTGCGTTTGATTTCCGAGTTTTATGTATATTTGATATGGTTTGTGAATTTTTTGAAAGTACAGGGGCCAAATTGAAAATCTTCGAAAGTTCAGGGACTAAACTGGAAATATGAAAATTTTGGACGAATTTGATTTATAAAAATTCATGGGTTAAAATGAAAAATAAAATCCCAAAGAGCGAAGTGCAAAAGAATTCATTATAGCGATCAAAGTGCGACGAGAAAATCGCGAGACGAAACGAGTATATAGGAATAACAAAACTAGGCCAAGGTGGCCGGCCACTTCATGGTATGGCCGAGGGATGTGAGATAGTGGCCTAGGACAAATGGGCCAAGGGAAGCTGTTTGGATTGAGCAAAGCAAGGCTATGGGCGGCCGCTGTTACTGAAGCAATTGGCCGAGGCAGCTTCTATTAACTTGGGCGGCCGCGCTAAACACTTGGGCGGCCGCGCTCCAGCAATGAAATTCAAGCCAAAACCCCTGTCAACAAGGGCGGACGCTCTAACATCAAGGGCGGCCGCGCTCCGGCCGTTTCAACACCAGTATTTCAGCATCTAATGAAGGGTATTCTTGGGATTTCTCAGCCTTGTCCATAGTTTTGCCCTATTTTATACTCCCTCCGTCCCACTATACTTGACACTTCTTTCCATTTTGGGCCGTCCCACTATACTTGACACCTTCCAAAAATAACCAAATTTTTATATTTTTATATTCACTCTACCCCACCACTCATTCTCTCTCTTCATTTTCTACCACATATTTATTCAACCAACACTACTATTTACCCCACTCATTCTCTCTCTTCATTTTTCACCACACATTTTTTTTATTTTATTCTTTTTCCTTGGTTTTTGAACCCACCCCTTGGGTGTCAACTATAGTGGGACGGAGGGAGTATATATATATTGCACAGCCACACGTTAGTTTAGGGGGATCATATCATATATCATATTTTGGAGTTTTTGATTTTTCTTTAACAATTCCATTGAAGAGGAGAATTATTCTGAATTTCAGGTTTTTATCATTTTAAATTATGAGTAGCTAATTTCTTAGATTTGTAGATTGGTTGGATCTTTATCCGGATTTCTATGCAATAGTATTTTAATTCTTTCTATTTGATTTCTTCTAGTTCAATAATAGATCTTAATTTCTTGTTCTTAGATTCGAGACGTATGTTAAGATACGAACTCATCTTTGAATAATTGGGTATTTATTGAGCCATTAATTTGGGCGATTTATACATAGACTGCTATTAATTGAATAACTTGATCTGTGTCGTAATAGAATCGGATTAAAGTTAGGTTTTCATATTCCTGTGTTCTTAATGTATTCTTGGCATATTGTGGTACCGTAATAGAATCTACAATATTAAAAAGAGTATTTAGGGTTGTAATCCGGCCACCTAACCGTGTCGATCCTAGTTAAAAAAATATTGCATCAATTTATAGGTTAAAAAAATATAATGATTTTTTTTTAAATGAATGCTAAAATGAAAAAGGATAATTGAGAAATGAGTGTTGTTTTTTTTGTGTCAAAATCAAAGGAAATTTATATTAATTTGTAGGGAAAAAAATGATGAATTTGGTGAAAAAAAATTAAAAAAATAATAATTTACTAGGTAATAATTCAGCCCAAATTGAAAACTAAGTGTTTTTTTTTGTGTCCAAATCAAATGAAACTTATATCGATTTGTAGGGAAAAAAAATGATGAATTTTGGTGAAAAAAAATTAAAAAAACATTAATTTACTAGGTAATAATTAAGCCCAAATTGAAAACTAAGTGTTTTTTTTTGTGTCCAAATCAAATGAAACTTATATCGATTTGTAGGGAAAAAAATGATGAATTTTGGTGAAAAAAAAAAATTAAAAAAACATTAATTTACTAGGTAATAATTCAGCCCAAATTGAAAAATAAGTATTTTTTTTTGTGTCCAAATCAAATGAAACTTATATCGATTTGTAGGGAAAAAAATGATGAATTTTGGTGAAAAAAAAATTAAAAAAACATTAATTTACTAGGTAATAATTCAGCCCAAATTGAAAACTAAGTGTTTTTTTTTTGTGTCCAAATCAAATGAAACTTCTATCAATTTGTAGGAAAAAAAATGATGAATTTTGGTGAATTTTTCTTTTATTTTTAAATCATTTATTATGAGATAATTGAGTTTAAATAATTGGGTGAAAAAGTGATAAAGTCAAGACCAATAAGGTCTTGACACGTGGCAACTAAAAAAAAAAAACAAACGCAGTGTTTCATCCGGGATGAAATATTTCATCCCGTAAATTAATCCAGTCCACTTTCATTCGCCCATTGCAAGGGTTCAGTGGGATGAAATGGGATTTCATCCCCCATTGTAGACAGTCTAAGCGTGCCTTTCGTTGGTGTTAGAGATATTATCCTTTCTTGTTGCTTGCTGCACTCATGTCAGATGCCAATTTTGATGGTGCTGACACGTCTGAGGTCGTAATGTCCAAGGCTTATGCTGTTGGAGCAAGCTTCAAAGGTAAACTCTTCATTTGAACCCTTAAATTTGGAGTTACGTCATTTTTTACCTTCTTTATATTTAGAAAATAACATTTTGACAAATAAAAATATTATTTTTTGCAATTTTGACCTTCTTTAATACTTAGTTTTTGAAAAAATACCTCTATAATATTGTAATTTTTACCCTTCCAAGTGAAATCTTGGCTTCGCCATTGTATGTAAATAGCCAAAGAAAGTTTCCTGATTCAAGTTTCTAGTGGTTTGACGAATTGAGTGCAACATTTCGCATGTACAGATTTCACGAATGCTATATTGGATCGGGCCATCTTCGACAAGGCTAATCTCCAAGGAGCATCGATTAAGAACACTAGTACTTTCGGGTTCCACTTTTAACGATGCTCAACTACAAGATGTTGTGTTTGAGGACACCATAATAGGGTACATTGATCTTCAAAAGCTTTGTAAAAATACAACTATTAATGAAGATGCAAGAGCGGAGCTGGAATGTCAATGATGATTGGAGAGTATGGTTTACTTTGATCTCCTTAAATGGTAATAGGCTGCAATCACTCATTTGCCAATTACCATTTTGAAGTATGAGTATCCTGCAATTTAAAGTAAAATTGTTGTCAATTTAAATGGTATGTTACATTTTGAAATACAACAAAGATGTTTTTTCCTGTAATTATTTAAAGATATCGGTATCAATTTTTATAAAATTGTTGATTATAAACTGTAATCATACCTGTATAACCATGCAGCGCATCTAGTGTAGTGGTATCATAGTACCCTCCCATGATACTGACAAGGGTTCGATTCCCCGGATGCACAGATTGTTTTAGATTCTGGGTATTGGGTTTTTACTTACGGCTGAAAATTATACTCCCTCCGTCTCACTATAATTTACAGAAATGGGTATTGGGTTTTTACTTACGGCTGAAAATTATACTCCCTCCGTCTCACTATAATTTACAGAAAAAGATTCAGTTTTTTTGGGTATTGGGTTTTTACTTTAATTCTGGGTATTGGGTTTTTACTTACGGCTGAAAATTATACTCCCTCCGTCTCACTATAATTTACAGAAAAAGATTCAGTTTTTTTGGGTATTGGGTTTTTACTTACGGCTGAAAATTATACTCCCTCCGTCTCACTATAATTTACAAAGATCCCCTTTTCTTATGTCCGTTAATATCTGCAACATTTCAAAATGAAAATAAAATCAACATGTCATATTCACAACAATTTATTCTCTACTCCATCCATCTAAGTTTTGCTTGTTTTGAGTTTGAACTCATTTAAAACTTATCGATCTTGAGGTTTTTTTTTTAAACTCGAGTTCGATCCAATTTGGTTGTTCGAATTCGATGGTTGTTTGAATTCGTGTAGAATTAAGTTTCGAGCCGTTTACGAGTTGCTCGAGTCATTATACGATTTGCTCGTGTAAAATTAAATTTCGAGCCGTTTACGAGTTGCTTGAGTCATCATAATCCGAGCTCGAGCTTTTGTCATTGTTTTTCTTAAAAATGGTTTGAGCCAAGCTATTAACAAACAAGCCCCAGGCAAGCTCGAGTAAGACTTTATGAGCTGCTAAAAAAACTAAAATTTAAGTTTATAACAAATATATCGAGTCAAATTAGAGTTCAATCAGATAAAAAAAATAATAAAATATTAAAGATTTTAACAAGCTCTAAACCAATCAAGCTTAACTACACTTCACCCACCTACCTCCATCCCCAAACCCACCTCCACCCTCATCTAAAAAATGTTCATTGTTATTCAAACTTGAATTGTTGTTGTGATTTTGTAAAAAAAAATAAAAAAATAAAAAAAAAAAATTAAAAGCGTTTTCACAAAATTTATCAACCACTGAAAAATGTTTTCCAAATCAATTTCCTAAAATTTATAAAACAACTGACAACAAATTCAACATTTTTCAGAAAATATTTTACCTATTTTCCAAAAATATTTTTCGAAAGCTATTATAGTAAGTTATTTTCAGAAATTTATTTTTTGAAGTCAAAGTAAAAATATAAATAAAAAGAAAAAACACGTGTCTTTTATCGATTGGGGCTAGATTAAATGGATCAATCGGGCCCAGGGTTTAGGGAGCGATAAAATGACCGTTGGACGGACCCGATCAAATAAGGAAACAAACAATGTGGGGGGGGGGGGGTCTAAACGGTCTAATAAACATCTACTCCCTCCGTCCCATAATATCTTACACATTTTGTTATTTTGGGCGTCTCACTTTAAACTTTAAAGTCACACTTTTCTAAAAAAGAAATTTTTTAATACTTCTTTATTCATGGAACCCACTTGTCATACCCACAACAACTATCTACTTACTATTCTCTACCCCACTTTTTCTCTCCGACCCATTCACAACTCCTACTTTAATAACATTATATATATTCACTCGTTATTTTCCGTTCTCAACAGTAAACGAGTAACTTAATATGAGACGGAGGGAGTATACTATATTAAAAGCAAGAAAATGGTCAAAATGAAAATTTGACGTTCAAAAACGTCAACATCAAGTGGTTAAATTTGAAAATCTGTCAAGGATATTTTAGCCATTTACATTCGTGGCATAAATGTAGATATTAGACATTGAAATCGACGTGGCGGGCTCTGATTGAGGATTGATAGACGTGTGTCATATACGCCCCGACAGAGGCGCGTGTGTGCCAGGATACCTTTTTTTTTTTTTTTTAAATGGCGACACTTGACTTCTTTTGATTGGATGTTCGAATTTACGAATTTTTTCTTCCCCCAAATTATTTGATCTCAATTATTTTATAATAAATTAATTTTAAAAAAAAATTACACCAAAATTCCTAATTTTTTCCTATACAATTAGATACTTTTTTCATTTGATTCGAACACATGAAAAAAAAACGTATTTTTTAAATATAAATTTCCTAATTAACTTTGTAAATTTTCCTTTTTAAATTTTCAATATACTTTAAGATAAAATTAATTAAGTGTGAAGTATTTTTTTTAATTATAAATGATATTGATAGTAATAATAAGTATTTTTTTAATTATAAATGATATTGATAGTAATAATAATAATTATACTAACCATAAAAATAAAGAATGAAAAATAAAATACAAGTGGTGGGGTCTAGGGTGATTAATATAAAATAAAAAATAAAAAATAAAATTATTTTACTATCCGTTTGAAAAAATTTAGTATTTATAAAGACCAATATTGGGAAAGGTGGGCATCATTTTTAAAATTTTGACTGAAGTGCATGTCAATATTCTAAAAAATAAAGATAGTATGAATTGGTATTTTGAAAGAGAGAGAGGAAGAAATGGGTTGGGTTTAACGAGTGAATTGTTTGGGGAAAAAATTTCATTTAACACAATTAATTATTTGATTGTTACATTGATTGATGAATGTTTTTCTGAATTGTGGCATATCTATATTATAAATGGCACCATGCCAACTAAGCAATGAATAGTACTATGAATAGTTTTAAGTGGCAAATTTCCCATTTTGCCCTCATATATTTATCCCTTTTCCATTTTGCCCTTAATTTTTTTTAAGTTAAAAAAATAAAATAAATAAATAAATAAATAAACAAAACCCGTGTCCTTGGACACGGGCATGTACTAGTATATATATATAGTTGAAATTAAATATCTCTACATATATATAGTTTCAATCATTCGAAATAAAAAAATATTTACTTATTTATTTATTTAAGTCACTATTAGATTTATACATAATATATTTTTCTTTTCAAATGATTAAGATAATTATGTATGTATAATTGATTAAGTGGAAAAGAGATATGAAATATTTTAGGGGTGAAATGAGATTACTCTATACATATATTAAAAAGATAAAGTCTATTAGTGATGTATTTTTCCTTTAATTGATAGTAATAATCTTTGTTGTAAGTTAAAAGATAGAACTACTATTGATGCTTGAATTGAGCTTTCGATGTTTGTGTAGTGTCGTCTATTATATTATTGTGAATGCAGTTGATTTGTCGTTTGATAAAAAAAATTATTAACAAAAAATGGATATAATTTTTCAGTAATATGTGAGATGAGAGACGCATTTGCAAATTTTAGGGAGATAGATGAATTTGTGATATGTGGATGGGGGGTATGGGAGGGGGAGAGATGTAAAGTTAACAATTTAATATCTTCACCTTCTTTTTATGAACACCTCTCCATATATAGAGTTGCAATCATTTAAAAGAAAACTTTATTTATTTAATTATTTAAGTCATTATTAGATTTAGCCATAATTTACTTTTCTACATAGGAATAAAGTTGTAATATTTTGAATATGTTACAAATAAATTAAAACTTTTAATTTACGAAATAAAAATTCGTGTTTACTGGAGATGGGAAAATTGGGGTTTTGGGTTATCTAAAAAAATTGGGTTTCCTTTTCCGTTTATTATTTCTAAACTAATACGGATTGGTTTAATATATACTCCCTCCGTCCCATAGAACATTACCCCTTTTGCTATTTTGGGCGTCCCTCTTTAAAGTCCCACTTTCCTAAAAAGGAAACCTTAAATCACTATTCTCTCCACTCATTCTCTCTCCTACATTATTTTAATACTCACAACACCATTATAATTTACTATTTTCTCCACTCATTCTCTCTCCTCCCACTCACAACATCTACTTTAATAACATTATTTCTTATTTTCCGTTCTCAATAGTAAACGGGCAATGTTCTATGGGACGGAGGGAGTATGTATTTAATGTCATTAAGTATTTTCGATTCAAGATGTTATTTGGTTAAATGAAATTGTTTACATAATCGTATTCTTTGTTGTTCTCCATGTTATTTCTCCTCTATTTACGTTAAATATCACTATCTCATATTACATTATTTAACTTTAATCGGTATTTAATTAGATATATTGTTGTACTAATTTTGGTTAGGGAAATTGTTTACATAATCGTATTTGTTATTGTTTTCTTTGTTATTTATTTTTCTATATTTACGTTAAATATCACTATTTCATATTATATTTTTTTAATTTTAATTGGTATTTGATTATATATATTGTTGTATAAATTTTGGTTTAAGGTAAATTATGTTATTTCAGTGCATCGCACGGGTATACTGCTAGTTTCTTATAATACCACCTCGATCTTCGCTCCCCCCCATTCCCTTGAGTTCTTCTCACGCGCGCGTGCACACACACACACACAATCAACTCCGATCCCGATCATATCCTCTCAATCTCTCCAGAATCACATTGTAAATTATCTCGCCTGGGCAAAACGATGACGGTCACTTCCCTTTTTGTTTTCTCGATCCGATGAAATTGTGTCAGAGCTCTCTTCCGATAAGCAGGTAACTTCTCATCTCTCAATCCTCCGTTTTCTTTTCTCCGATTTAATGAAAAATATGAAATAAAAATGCCGCTTAATTCTTACGCTATCTTCAATTAGTTATATATCTTTTGTCTGTGAACTTTGAATTATACTAAGAAAGTTAATTGGAACTAAAATATGTAAGACAAATCAGAATTTTCAATTTTCGCTGCTCATTGAATTAGGGTTTATTTTGATTTTATGAAATTGCTTTGAATTAGGATTTAGTTTGATTTTATTAAATTAAGGGGGGATTAAAATGTTTAGTACCTGTCTAGAGGGTGAAAGACCTGTTGTTTCTGTAAATATGTGGATTCAACACATGAACAACTAAGTGAGGAGTTGCGATACATGCACCGGATGTTATTGTTAGAGATGTTATTCCACATTGGGAATTGACGAACTTTGCCTATAATATGTAAAAATCCTGTGTCACTACCCTTATCACCAATTGATTTTAAGGTGAAACTTCAGACTTTAAGATGGTATCAGAGCCAAGTTCTTTCTTCTCTTCTTTCTCTCATGGTTGCTACTATGTTACATCCTTGTTTATTTTTCATTATAATAAAAAAATTACAAATTAGTTTTAAAATAAAATTTTACATTTACTTGTAAACTCCCTTCATATTTTTAACAATTATTAAAAAGTTTACAAAATTTTCATAATTTAAACTTTCTTAATTTATTTTACTTTGTCATACAATCTCATAACCACACCACCTAGCCTACACTGCCCATTGTAAAACCACCAGCACCTCCAACCAAGCTGCCCCATCACTACCACCCGAACACACTGACTGATCACACCACCGCCACGACACATCAATGAAATTCAAAAATATTCAAAAATTAGAGAAACAAAGAACTCACAAATCAAAATCATTAACCCCAGAAAACAAACTATCATTAAGGCTCGTTTGTTTGGGGAAAAATGTTTTCCCATTTTTCGAATTTTGGTAACCATTGAAAAATAAAGTCAATATAAAGTATTTTTCGTTCAATGTAAAATAGGCTTGTTTGCTAATCAAAATATTTTCCGAATTTCTCCAGATCAAAATATTTTTCGGAAAATACTTATTAACACTATCACCCCCAAGCCCCACCACCACCCCCATTAGACCCCCACCCGTCAATTTTTTTTTTTGGCTCATATTAATTTTTTTATCAACTCTCCTGTCGCCCCTGCAACTTCCCCCCCCCCCCCACCGTCAATTTTTTTGCTTATATTAATATTTTTATTAAGTATTAACTCTCCTTCTGCCCCTCCAACCCTCACCCCTCCCACCCCCATAATTTTTTCTATCAACTCTCTTGCCGTCCATTTAAACTCCCACCCCACCCATCCCCAATCCCCGTAAAAAATTATTCAAATTAAAATGTTTTCTGAAAAACATTTTTCGTATATTTACCAAACAACCGAATGTCATATTATAGAAAACATTTTTCATTTCTCAGAAAATGTTTTCCAGAAACCATTTTTCGAAAAATATTTTCCCCCAAACAAACGGAGCGTAAGATTTTTTTTAACCATTTACAGTATTCTGAAAGAAAAAAAAAATATAAATTTATCTTTATCAAATTTGACTAGAGCTCGGAAAGATGGTCGAGACGATAGTGAATCTATGGAAGATCTGATTGGAGATGGTGAGGAGGTAAATGAAAAGATAACGCAATGGAGACTTTGACGTGAGTGATAATCGGATCTGAGATGAGGGTCGCAATCCTTGAGGCAAAAAATCGATGTAGAGAATTTGGAATTTGGTGATATTCCGAATTGGGGCAGGAGAGAGATGCACGAAGAAGAGAGATATATAGAGGAGGATAGATCTAGATCTGAAATGTGGGGAGGCGGCGGTGGCCATGGGAGTGGGGTATGGCGTGGGTGTTGACAAAGAGAAGGAAGGGGTGACGAACATTGGTGAGTGGGTGGCGACGAACAGTAAGGCGAAGGGAGAGGGAGACGCCGGTACGTGGAGAGGGGTTGGAGGAGGTGATGGTGTGGGAATGAAGGACGGTGTGGGTAGAAGGTGGGCGGGTTGGGTTTGGGGCGTAAAGAAGTGAAGAAAAAGAGGGAATTGTTTTTTGTTGTTTTCTGAAAATGGATTTAGGGTTGGGCAATTAAAGGATAGAGATTATATGTAAATTGAAAATTTAGTGTTTAGACCCTTTATATTTATGAGACATATTTTGGGGGTCTCTAGTTTAATATTTTGCATTTATACCCTCTTTAACATCCATACGAGTATTCTTTTCCCGCGTCTGGTGTCACCTCATCATTTTTATTACGTCCTCATGCTATGTTACAGAATTTTTGACGATTTAGACGGAAATGACACGGAATGACGACATGGTAAACTAATTACTTAGTTTAGGGACGTAATCATAAAAAAAAATACTTTAGTGACGAATAGGTAAAAAGGTAAATAGGTAAATAGGTTACGAACTTGATACTTAACTCGTTGTAGAAGTACTAAAGGTCAATGGCCATTATGAAAAAAAATAATATTTTAGGGACTATAACAAAAAGAAATTTAAATGTCAACGATGAAGTTGGCGTTTTTGCCATTTCTTGCTTAGACATGAAGAATTTGTATACTATGCTTTAATCTGTCCGAAATTGCAAAATATCCTATTAAATGAATATTTAATTTACAATATCTAAAAATAGAAAGTTTATAATATTTTGTAATATATTGAATACACTTGTTATATTCAAATCAACAAATTCACTTACTATACTATTTTCTGACTTACTAATATTTTCTATTCCAGCATCTATACTTATAACACTATAATATTATATATTTCACATAAATTTCCGAGCAGCATCTTGTTTTTTTTACATTTAAAGTTGGACGAAGGAAATACATAGTTTGATTACACAATAGTCAAATTTATGCTATTATAAAATGGGAAAATTGCAACTTGGTTACCTATGTTTTGTCAATAGTTGCTGAACGGAATAAAAGTGACGGGCTAGGCCAAACGAGCAAGCCCAGTTATTTACATATTATTGCCACCACATTCTCAGTGGGCTAGGCCCAATTATTACCAGGCCCAAGGCCCATCAGCAAGATCAGTCGACCTAGCTCATTGTCCGACCTACGTGGTCCCGACCTAGCTATCGTCCGACATACGATCCAGATTCTATTCGGGTATGATCCGACCCTATCCATCAGTCAGGTCGACCTGGATACAAACAGGCGACCTCGACCTACGATACTACGTCGAGCTACAAAGTCCAGACGTATTTACAATTCTTTTCTTAACAGAATTCCTACAAAACATGATTTATTTATGGACATGATATCTTATACAAATATGATCTGTGATTATAGGGATTTCATACAATCCTATCACAATTATATCTCTCATCAACAACTATAAATACATGACAACATCAACCGTTCTAAGGTAATTGCTATTTATTATTCTGAATACATTGTTCATTATAATTTATCAGCTCTCATACTCCATACTTACTCTCACGCCCGAGGGTCTTCGCCGGAAACCATTCCGCTAGTTGTGGGTTCTGTGCTTCAGGTCAAGAGCCAGGTGATTAGTCTTGCAGCTGGACGGAGATTGATTACAGCACGATTCTTGCAGCATCAGTTTGGTTCCATTGCCAGGAATCGTTGCTCTTTGACCTCAAAATTTTTCTCAACCCATCATGGTGACTTCTGACGGTCACGTTTCGGAGGTCTCGGACGAGCCTAATGAAGGAAACGCCGGCACTAACACGGACGCCGGTGCTGGTGTGACGATGTTGAAATTTTCCAAACTCGCGAAAAATATTCGATTTCTCGTTTCTTTGAAAACCAAATAAAAATCGAAAAAACGGAGTCGCCACGCCATTTTTGTTTTAAGGGCCAAAACTTTGAAAAATACCCGAAATAAGAGATTTGGGTTCGGAGGTCACGTTACACGCCGGGAAGAACATTAGTGTTCACCCGGAATGCCTCGTAAAACGAGTCTTCCAAACATTTAAAATCATTTGTGTGTGTGTGTGTGTGTTACTTGGGCCAAAATAAATTGAAACTGAGAAAAGTAAAAATTGGGAATTCTTTATTAGACTTTGGAAAGATCTCATGATTTTTGGTGTGATTTTTGGGTTGAGATTTGGTACTCAAAAGATTTTTGGAAGTTGAAAACCATTTCTGCCAGAATGAAAAAGGCAGTGGACACTTGACTTTGAAATGGTTTTAAGGGCTTTAAAACTTCATAATCTGAGGAAACTCAGAGAATGAAAGTTGTTCCAGACACCTTAAATAAGATTTATGTGAAAGAATTTTCCGTTTTGGAAATGATTTGAGGGACCGAAACCTTCTGGAAATCTCAGATATAAAATCTGGACTTCCAGAGACTGAGGAACTGACCTTTAAAAGAAAATTTGAAAAAGGGAGTTTTACTCATGCAAAAAATAAAGTAAAAATATGTCTGGAAATCTCTGGATGTTGGATACAAAAAGTATTTTGTAGTCAACACTAAATTCCAAGTTTATATGTGTCCAAAAAATTAGACCATGGACAGAGGTCTTAGAAAATTGCTACTGGACAGCAACTTCTTCTTGAAGAAAAACATGATTTTAAGGGGGGTTTGGCATCCATGCTTGTCTCCATTTCCCTAGGTTTTGATTAGTGATCACTTGACATTTTAGTGGTGAATCAACTATATCAAACCATCCTTGGGGTACATTAGGACTAAGCACTTCATTTGCTTGGGAAGGGGAATTTTATCCTTTGAAAATAAGATTTGATGTATGAAAATGATTTTTAGGGTTTTGAAAATGTGTTTTCTTTGCAAGTAAGTAAGAACACTTTGAAAATAATGTTGATCCTTGTAGAATATCATCCATGGAGATGAACTTCCATGGTGATCTTCTTGGATCTAAGACAAGAAGATGAACAAACTACATTTTGGAGTTTGAAAATGCATGCATGAATGAAGGAGTTTAGGGTAAGGAGAAGGAGGGTTTACCAATCTTCTTTGTGTTTTGAGTTTTAGGCTTGAATGTAAGAGTGTTTGAGGCTTGAATATGAGAGTGTTTGAGTGAGTGTGATTTTGGGTGAATAGTTGAGAAAAAGGTGACAATTCTAGAGAATTCTCACTGTTTTCTCTCTATTTTCGCCAAGGTGCAGTTGTGAAAAATGTTTTTTCTCCTCTTATTTTTGAGACTGAAGGCCTCAATTTATAGCCCTCTGGAAATGAAAAAACCCTCCGCGCGGACAAGACCTGCAGCGTGCACTGTTCATTAATTGCAGCTGCAGGCTTTGGACACAAAGAATATTTTCAAAAAAATTCAAACTGATTATGTTTTTCAGCTTGCTAATTCGGGTTTTTTTCTATTTCTTTTGCTTTTTGAGATTCTTTCTTTGGTTTATCTTTAAATGGCAATCCCTAATCTACCCTTACTTGGTTAGAAATGTTAGGAATTGTTAGAAATGTTAGGAATGTTAAAACTTTCGTTAATTTTCTAACGAAAATACTAATAACTCAAATTGGAGTACTTACAGCTGGAAATCGCAATGTTAACATGCCTCCTCCTCCTCCTCCTCCACTGCGTCAGCCCAAGAGGGCGACACGTTCGAACAACGCCGCTGATGGCAGAGGCTTTCCAGATGGCAGAAGGGAAAAAATACCTATGGCCGAACAAGGAGCACAGCCCCCTCCAAAATGCCAACAAGAAGGGCGAATGGCTGCAGGCGACAGACCAGGTCCCTCAACCAATCGCCCGACCAGAATGATAGGAGGTCAGAAAGGGCAGCTCCCTCTCAAAATTCTCACAGGCAACCTGATGGGAGTGCTAGGCAGAATTCATATTCGCACCCACATACCGGTTCCACCTGACGACTTGCGAAGTCATCTCAGCATGAATACGGAGCAGGAGGCAGAGTCCAACTCGAGGCGACAAAGGGAAGTCGAAAGAAACATGCGTAGGTCGCCTGCCAGGACGGAGAGGTCTCATTCCCGTCGCGAGGGAAACAGGCGCAGGTCACCTAGTAGAGCGGAAAGGTCGCAATCTCATCGAGATAGGAATGGGCGCAGGTCGCCAACAAGAGGGGATAGGCGCAGGTCGCCTGTAAACTAAGTAAGGTCTTCTTCTCATAGAGGTCGACGAGGTAGAAAGGTGACTCCCCCTAGAAGTGAAAGGCATATGGCCAACTCAAGAAGAGAGCCTCACCGGGACGAGCGACATAGATCCAATAATGTCTCACCATCAAGAAACGACAATTCAGATGCTAGGGAATGGTTGCAGTGGAAAAAGAGGTTAGAGCAATGGGAGGCCGACAAGAAGGAGGATACTGGAAAGGGCGAACGAAACAACTTTACTCTTCGCCCCTTGTCCAGAGAATTGCTCGAGCGACGACCTCCTAAAGGCTTCAAGTTGCCCGCTCTTGACAAATATTCGGGTGCGACCAATGCCCAGAACCATATGCAGCATTTGGAAGCTACCATGTGCTTCGTCTCTACCGAGGATTATATGATATGCAAGGCACTAACCAGCACCCTCACAGGGGCAACACTGACCTGGTTTTGTGGTTTGGCACCGGGTTGTATTACCACATGGGAGTACATGAGGAGGAAGTTCCTAGATCGCTTCTCGACAGCTGGAGCTCGAAAATTGACTGTCACCGACTTGAACAATCTGACGCAAGGAAAGAATGAAAGCTCGATGAGCTAGTATACCAAGTTCAAGGAGATGGTCGACCAAATTGAAAAGGACCTGACAGATCGGGAAGTGATAAATTGCTTCAAGAATGGGGTGACCTCTGCAGATTTAATGAAGACCCGACAAGAACTGTTTGAAAGGGCCTACAATGTGGCCATAGCTAAAGAGAGGGAGGAAAAGAAGAAGGAAAAAGGTCCTAAGTCCGAGGTCGTAGATACTGATAAGAAGGACCCAGCAAAGAGCGGCGGTAACAACAAGAATGGGAAAAACAGAACAAGGGTGACTGAGAGAGTGCCCGAGACCTTTACCCCATTGATAGTAAGTCGCACTGAAATTTTGAATACGTTCGAGCTAGGCTCACCTGTCCCAATGAACCCAAGAAATAAGTTCAGAAGAGATAACAGTAAATACTGTGATTATCACAAGGATACGGGTCACACTATAGAGGACTGCATGAGTCTGAAACGTATCATTCAGAAGTGGGTCGATAGTGGGAAGCTCGATAGATATGTGAAAGGAGCTCAGCCTAGCGGAGGTGAGCGAGCAACTGGAGGTATAACTGAGCCAAAGCAACCTCGACTGAATTTGGGATTAATCACTGAGCAAGCTAGCAACACTGCTCTAAACATAAGATCTTTCAGCTCAACAAAGACCCCCATGTGCCACCTAGAAGCTACATCAGGGATGAGGTTATCAATTTCTATCCAGACGAGCTAGCAACCAACATGGCTGCCAGAGAGCAAGTTCTCGTTATCCCAGGATTGATTGATGGGTGTACGACGAGCAGACTCTTGATAGACACGGGGGCCTGCAAGGATATCCTTTTCTACAAGACATTCAAAGAAATGAGACTTACAAAGGAGCAGTTGTCTCCCTATGAAGGTCAACTTGAAGGCTTCACCAATCATAGGGTGGACGCTAGAGGGCAGATCGAGCTGGACGTCAACATAGGCCAACATCCATTCAGGGTCACGACTAAGGTAACATTTATTGTTATTTTTGTAAATAGTGATTATGCTGCTATTTTGGGTATCCCTGGCCAGGTCGCATTTGGAATGGTGTCCTCAATCCCCCATCAGCGAGTTAAGTTCCCGACGTTAGCTGGAATAGGCTGCGTGCAAAGTACAGCTCGATCTTACCTTGATCACGTCCTTCGAACAAGGAAAAAGAGGGAGCTAGAAGTTGATACTCCTAAGGGATACAGGAAGCTTTCTAAATCTGTCACCACAACTTCACGACTATCTACAATCACCTGCGTGGATGAGGCGACCTATCACTCACATGACTATGTCATGACTGAGCCGACACATCCCTCCCAAAACACTATGGTTGATTCAGATGCAGTTATTGTGAGGGCTCTCCCCAACTCCAGGACCTAAACTAGTGCCCTAAGCTGGAGGGTCCTAAAAAAAACCCTTTTAAAAAAAAAACTTTTCCTTTATTAACTTGAAAAGTATTTACCCTTTTACAAAACCAATTCAAAATAACCCCTCCACTCGGAGGCAATACACAACCCTGCTATCAAACCAAACCTGTTTAAACATAAACAGTACAAGTATACGGCTTACACAAGCCTACTTTAACACAATCAACTCCCAGGCTTAATTACAAAACGACATACTGAAAACATGTTTATAACAGTTTTATACACAACATTTCCCAAAAGAATAACCTCCACACTGACCCCAACTCCCAGACCACAACATACCCTGACAACCCAAAAGATGTCCAAACTCTTTCCCCGGCCTCACTGGTCCGGTCCTCCTGTCTCAGCTGGATCTAAAACAATAAAGGGAGAAGGGGTGAGAATAAATCTCAATAAGTTATTATGCATGCAATAATATGCCATATAACGTGCAACACATTAATAGGCTGCTCGATAACAATTATGCAACACCAGACAGGTTGCTCATAATATATGCAACACACACCAGTTGCTCCTAACCAAATATGCAACACCTACAGGTTGCTCATATAATATGCAACACACATCGGTTGCTCACGATTGGGAAAACAGTAAACACTTTAAGTTACCTTTCCCACCTGAATAACCAGTCATATAGAACATATAAGTCTCCCAGCTATCTGCAAGGCATATGGCACAATACAAAAGTGGCTAATTCTATTACAATCACTAACATTTATCTGCAAAGCTTTTGGCACAATACAGTCCCACATCAAGTGGCCAATCCCATATCTGTAACCACAGACATGCCATGTCACCTTCTCGTGTAACATTCTCATCTATCTGTAAGGCTTTTCGCACGATACAGCAGTGGCTATTCCCATGTCTGGGGCCAGCAGACATGCTTAAGTCATAGGTATACTGGAATTCAATCACTTATAGAACAAATCTATACTTGATTGAATTCCACTATACCCATAACAACAGTTCATATAATCATATCCAAGTACATAAACAGTTACTTGAAATTACATCCACGCATAGGGATATCAATAGATAACATGTTACTATAATCATGTCAACCCATTTCCATAGTGCAACCTACCCTGTAAACACTGTTGAATAATGCCAAACCAATAACATGGTATAAGACTCATGCTCAACAAATGCAGTAGTGCAACATGTATTTAACCACTATGTGCACAACCCATCATGAATATGCTATCACATATGGCCACAATATATATCAAGTAAGGCCTATACGTTCACGTCGTACTATTACACACCTTCCATGAAGATTCTTTAACAAGTTACCAAATTTTATCAACTTTGGTTCAAGTTCCATAATTGTCCTTCAACGATTTTCAGGACACTATTTAAAACCCTTATCTTTATCATTTTGGGTCCTTTAAGACTCCCATACCTAGTACGAATGTCTTACTAGCATTAGTCATAAAAGGGATCAGTTCCATATTAAGTGGCTCATGTCTACACACTTGCAACTTAATACCAACCCCAGTCCTACCAAGCCTTCACAAGAGCGTGACATACACTTAACCACTATAGAGTACAATAATCCAATCACATGGTACTTATACTCTTACTCAACCAAATGAACAGTGCTACAATTATTTCATGCCCTATATGAATCAATAGTTATATAGAGGTAACCACACATAGAGGTACAATGTAATACACGTAGCCCTACATGCTCAAAACATAGTGTGAAACACCTTCTACACATTGTTTGAACTAACCACCATATAAATACAATCACGTAAGACACAACATATCATATATGAGTCCTACATATTCATTACACATATGTAATCCAGAAGCAGGGTATTACCACTCCTGTCTCGATCCATGAAATAGTGCACTATGCATTTTATACACTGTTAGAGCAAATAACCCTATATAGGCCATCACGTAGGAGCACAATAATATATAAGTAGCCCTACGCCATCACAATACAACATTAAACAACTTCCCTTTTGGTTCCAAGTTCAAATACCAAGTTTTATAAACTTTGGTTCAAGTTTCATAATCACCTCTCAAGCATTTTTGAAACATTATTTAAGGACCTTATCAATATCTTTTTGGCCCAAATCAAACTCCATTATATAGTACTAAAGTTGTACTAGATACAGGATTAAAAAGTGTTCCATTCCGAGTTGTTTAGCCTAGGTTTTCACGACCTAGAAAAAGGACCAAAGCTGCAAATTGGAATAGTGCAAGTGCCAAACTGCCTTTCAAGCAACTTTAGATCAATATTTAAAGCTCTTGCCAATACCTTTTTGGCCTATTCCAAGTTCTACAATGTTGTACTAAAGTTGTACTACAAGTATAGTTAAAGAGTGGTTCAAGACCTACTCATTTACCTAGGTCTACAAGCCCCCAAAGTTGACCCCAGACCCTTGTTCTGAGCACGAGTCGTGAAGGATAGCACGAGTCGTGCATCTCCCCTGCACAACTGCACCATGGCTCACGACTACCTTTCACGAGTGTCCCCTGAGGGTCACGACTCGTGACCATAGGCACGAGTCGTGCCCTTCCACCAGAACCCTTGCTGAAGTCGACCCATCAGCAGAACACAACAACAACAACACCAGTTTCTGCCACCTTTGTTCTCAGCTAATTCAAGGCCATTTACAGCAGTGAATATACATGGTTTGGGACTCTAATATACTCCCTTCAATTCTTATAACATATCTATAACAACTTTACAATTAAACCAACCTTCTTTACCCAATTATCACCCCAAGGTATACCACCTTTCACTTTGCTCACTGTCAGCTCATGGTTAACCATTTTACCAACCATAAACTTGACAAAACCATATCATATGCTCAGGATAACATCAGTGAATCATATGAACACATATAGAAAGGAGCCATAACAACTTACCCAAGTTATTCACTTAAAAGAGAGAAAGAATCGAATGAACTTGCTCACAACACCCTCCTTTGCAATACTTTAAAAACAGAATCGACAACCACTTCAAATCTGAATTTCTAGGATTTTTGAATGTTAAACAAGGGTTTTGGAAACTTTCTTGGCTGATGGAAGGAAGTAGAAACTGAGGAAACGTAGTAAAGCTTCCTTGGGAAGCTTTAAGAAGATATACTTAACAATCTTACGCAAAAGCTCCTCCAAGAAAGAAATTCAACAAAACACTACCTTAAGCTTTATTTTACTCTTAAGCTCCTTACACCTTTATTACACTTCTAATTCATAAGAATCAAGTGCTATAACTTTACTACTCATTTCCACTATTTAAGCATTATATGATTTAAAATCATTTTAACACTTCAAGCTTCACATAGTTCATAAAACATGCCAAATATGAACACGTACTCAATCAAATGACACAACCAAGGATGATATGCAAGGCATACCCAACCCCACGTGCTTCACGTGTGACTAATATTGTGCCTAGGTTTAGGGTCGTGACACTCACTCCCCCTTAAACAAAATTCATCCCGAATTTGGACTTAACTTACCTGAATGATCAAACAATTCAGGATACTTTTATCTCATCTCCGATTTCAAATTCCCAAGTAGCTTCCCCGATGGTGTGATTCTCCCACAGAATTTTCACCACGGAAATACTCTTGGTACACAATTCCCGGACCTGTCATTCCAGAATCCGCAATGGTTTCTCCTCATAAGACATATCCACCTGGACATCCTCGGGAGGAAAACTCAAAATATAGAAGGAATCATTACAATACTTCCTCCACATAGAACATGAAACACATCATGGAGAGAAGAAAGAGATGGAGGTAGAGCCAACGATAATCTAACTCGTCCACCTTCTCTAACACTTCAAATAGACCAATAAATATAGGAACTAACTCCCTCACACCTTGGTAATAACAACATCTAGTCTTTAATGCAAATATAATATAAATGCCAAATAAAGACTTATCAGCATCAATTATAAACCCAGGCACATCAAGCATAGCAAAGGTGACTCGCTTTCTGCGACAGTCCACCAAGGCATGACAAGAACTCAACCAGTTCATGCCTAAAACAACATCAAATCTTAGGTTAGTATTCTACCCAATCCACTAGCAATACAGGCCCACGTATAACCACCTCCCAATCATGATAGATCGAGGAGGATTCGAGGTGCTCTCCCACAGGAGTAGCAACCTCTAACACATAAAACAACCACTTAGGCAACTTATGCAATATGAATGCAAAATGAGATACCACCTAAGAATGGGACAATCCAGGGTCGATAAAAATACGAGCCCTGACACCTGAGACAGGGATAATACCTCTAATGACCGCGGTGGGATCCACCGCGCCACGACCCAAGGCAAACACTCTGCCTTGCACCCTCTCCTTAGGCTTTCCCTCAATATCCCTCTTGGCACCAACTCCTGGCTGGTCACCCTGTTGTTTGTTACCTGGATCTTGACCCCATCGAGGTTTAGGATAATCTCTCCTGAAATGCCTAAATTCTCCACAATTCATGCACTTTCCTTGCTTCCTCCAACAAGTGTCCTCAGAGTGCCCTACCTTCTTACAGAAGTTACAAACGGTCCCAAACTGACCAGATACAGAACGAGTAGAAACTGTAATATTTCCCCCTTTAGACTCTCCAGAAGTTGAAGGCTTTGGCAGTTCTTTGCTCTGCCCTGAACTCTGACCTGAAAGCTTAGGTTTTATTCCACTACCTTCAGTTTTGCCCCGATGTTCCTCAATATCATTTTCAATTCTGTAGGCCATATTTACTGCTGCCTGGTAGTTGGGAAAATCGTGTGTCAATAGCTGCTTACGGAACTCCACTCTAAGTCCCTTCACAAATCTATAAACTCTTCTGCCTTCATCTGGTACCAAATGTGAACAATACCTTGCTAGCTCTGTGAATTTCGCAGAATACTGAGCCACTGTCATTGACCCCTGCTCAAGCTTCAGAAATTCAACTTCCTTCTTATCTCTGGTAATCACTGGAATATAATGTTCTTTGAACCTTCTTGTAAAGTTGTCCCAAGTTTGGGGCGTATGGTCCCGCTCCCAACTTTCCTTAAGAATTTGCCACCAATGTTCAGCAGAACCCTTTAACTTGAACACTGCACATCTAAAATTTTCTTCATCTGTACTTTCCATTGCCAAAAAGATTTTATCTATAGCTTCCAACCATCTCTCAGCTATCGCTGGATCTGGATCCCCGTTGAAGCTTGGTGGAGCTAATTTGATAAACTTCTCTAACCCCTGCATTGGCCTTGCCTCAGGTTGCTACCGTGTCTGCCCCTGAGCTGCCATATTCTGAAGGAAGACCCAGAACATAGCCATCATCTCAGCGTTCTGGTTTCCCCCAGCACCCAAATCACCAATGTTTCCCTGTTCCCTCTGCTGGTCATCACCAGTCCCAGCCATTTCACCAATCCCTAAATTAAACACTCGACGTTAGAGATCACACACTCCCCCTTAGACTAGACATCTACCCTTGACTTCTAGCCTGGCTCTGATACCAACTGTGAGGGCTCTCCCCAACTCCAGGACCTAAACTAGTGCCCTAAGCTGGAGGGTCTAAAAAAAACTTTTCCTTTATTAACTTGAAAAGTATTTACCCTTTTACAAAACCAATTCAAATAACCCCTCCACTCGGAGGCAATACACAACCCTGCTATCAAACCAAACCTGTTTAAACATAAACAGTACAAGTATACGGCTTACACAAGCCTACTTTAACACAATCAACTCCCAGGCTTAATTACAAAATGACATATTGAAAACATGTTTATAACAGTTTTATACACAACATTTCCCAAAAGAATAACCTCCACACTGACTCCAACTCCCAGACCACAACATACCCTGACAACGCAAAAGATGTCCAAACATTTTCCCCGACCTCACTGGTCCGGTCCTCCTGTCTCAGATGGATCTAAAACAATAAAGGGAGAAGGGGTGAGAATAAATCTCAATAAGTTATTATGCATGCAACAATATGCCATTTAACGTGCAACACATTAATAGGCTGCTCGATAACAATTATGCAACACCAGACAGGTTGCTCATAATATATGCAACACACACCAGTTGCTCCTAACCAAATATGCAACACCTACAGGTTGCTCATATAATATGCAACACACATCGGTTGCTCACGATTGGGAAAACAGTAAACACTTTAAGTTACCTTTCCCACCTGAATAACCAGTCATATAGAACATATAAGTCTCCCAGCTATCTGCAAGGCATACGACGCAATACAAAAGTGGCTAATTCTATTACAATCACTAACATTTATCTGCAAGGCTTTTGGCACAATACAGTCCCACATCAAGTGGCCAATCCCACATCAAGTGGCCAATCCCATATACGTAACCACGACATGCCATGTCACCTTCTCGTGTAACATTCCCATATATCTCGTAAGGCTTTTGGCACGATACGGCGGTGGCTATTCCCGTATGCGGGGCGGCGGACATGCTAAGTCATAGGTATACTGCAATTCAATTACTTATAGAACAAATCTATACTTGATTGAATTCCACTATACCCATAATAACAGTTCATATAATCATATCCAAGTACATAAACAGTTACTTGAAATTACATCCACGCATAGGGATATTGAATGTGCGCTCACCGAAAAAAATAAAAAAGGAGTCGCCACGCCATTTTTAAGAGGAAACATTGAAAACCTTTTTGACAGAGAGTGGGTTCAGGGTTCAGGTTACGTGTTGGGAAGAACCGAGAGTTCACCCAACACGCCTCGTCCGTAGACGAGTCTTTCAATTGTTCAACATTCAAACCATTCAAATGTGTGTGCAAAGTGTGTATGACAAGAATATGTATGAAATGCATAATAGTGCTTTGTTTTATTGCTCAACAAGGGGAAAATACAACTTGTAAGCCATTGACTCTGGGAGGCCACATCCCACTTTACATCGAGGGACTAACAGAACTTACAACTGAAATATGGTCTCTGCAGATGGTCACCATATATCGCGTGACACAGGACATGCTAGGCACGATGTGTCGCGTGACACATGTTTACCGTTTGCAGGGACCTTACATTTTGTAATAAAGAAGCAACAGATACCAAGACAGATCAAAGGATCAAACCAAACCAGCTCAGATACCAACGAATATACAATGGATTGACCAAGGGGACGTGGATATAGGGAGATCCAAACTCCCTTGGCCAATAAACAACAAATCCCACAATTCACATTATGAACATCCACAAAACCAAGCAAAGCTAATTAAACAGAGAGATCGGGAGTTGGGACTTGATAATTGAGGACGGATGGAGTCCAATTATCAAGTCCGGAAACAATTATGCAATGAGGCAAATAAACTGTAAATGAGAGATAAAAGTGAGGAAATCGTTACCCTCGTAGTCCACGAATTCTATACCACGTTAGGTATCGAATTCTTCAATCAGCTTCACGGAACAAAACGAGCTCAGACCGGAGATTGAGTAATTTTGCAATTCCCAGTATACGCTTGTGTATGTGTGGAACGGCTGAGCTCTGGAAACAGGGGAAGGGAACGGCAAGTGGTTTAGGGGTAGAAAACAGGTAACGGCAATGAAGCGGTTGTTGTGGGCGTTGTTGGGGATGATACCACCGGCGGAATTGATCGGAGTTGGTGGGTAAGGTTGCAGCGGCGAATGGAGAGGGAATTGGTGTTTGGATCGCCGGGGATTGGAATAGGAGAACGGTTGTGGATGATAGAGGGAGATCGTCGCTGGCCGATTAGAGGTTTGATGAAGACGATGGTTGTTGGATGGGGGATTGATTGAGGGAGATTCGGATGAAGGTTTGGCCGGAGAAGGGAGGACTGGTGTTGGTGAAGGAGGCCGCCGGTGGTGAAGGTTAGGTTAGGGAGGAGATTGGCTGGAGATGGTGAGGAGGCTTGGTTGAGGTTGAGGAAGCTCGACGGCAATGGAAAAGATGGATCTGCGTATAGAGAGAGGAGAGAGAAAAGTGTGCGAACTGTGTGTGTTGGTGCGTGAATTGTGTGAGAAAATGTGTGAGAGCCCCCCTTTGACAAATGGAATGGAATTGGTATTTAAAGCATTGATTGGGATGGGAATTAAACTGTCGCACGACCCAACGCTTCCACTTTCCTTGCTTCAAGCTGTCGCATGACGGGCCACGTTCATAACCGATTCTGGCGCCAAAACCAGATTCTGGAACATTCCGGGTTAATTCCCAAGAGGTCCAAACTGATTAATTCCTTTTAGGTCCTTTTGTCCGGGAAAAATATTAAAATACACTTCCTTCGCGAGAAACATATAAAATATTTCCGGAAGTCTCGGAACGGACCGGGAATTTACCAAAACGCCCCTTAGTGCAATTTTATCATTTAAAATGCAGCTAAAAAGGGATTGCGAATTGGATTAGCGTACTTACAGATATCAATAGATAACATGTTACTATAATCATGTCAACCCATTTCCACAGTGCAACCTACCCTGTAAACACTGTTGAATAATGCCAAACCAATAACATGGTATAAGACTCATGCTCAACAAATGCAGTAGTGCAACATGTATTTAACCACTATGTGCACAACCCATCATGAATATGCTATCACATATGGCCACAATATATCAAGTAAGGCATATACGTTCACGTCGTACTATTACACACCTTCCATGAAGATTCTTTAACAAGTTACCAAGTTTTATCAACTTTGGTTCAAGTTCCATAATTGTCCTTCAACCATTTTCAGGACACTATTTAAAGCCCTTATCTTTATCATTTTGGGTCCTTTAAGACTCCCATACCTAGTACGAATGTCGTACTAGCATTAGTCATAAAGGGATCCGTTCCATATTAAGTGGCTCATGTCTACACACTTGCAACTTAATACCAACCCCAGTCCTACCAAGCCTTCACAAGAGCGTGACATACACTTAACCACTATAGAGTACAATAATCCAATCACATGGTACTTATACTCTTACTCAACCAAATGAACAGTGCTACAATTATTTCACGCCCTATATGAATCAATAGTTATATAGAGGTAACCACACATAGAGGTACAATGTAATACACGTAGCCCTACATGCTCAAAACATAGTGTGAAACACCTTCTACACATTGTTTGAACTAACCACCATATAAATACAATCACGTAAGACACAACATATCATATATGAGTCCTACATATTCATTACACATATGTAATCCAGAAGGTGGTATTACCACTCCCCGTCTCGATCCATGAAATAGTGCACTATGCATTTTATACACTGTTAGAGCAAATAACCCTATATAGGCCATCACGTAGGAGCACAATAATATATAAGTAGCCCTACGCCATCACAATACAACATTAAACAACTTCCCTTTTGGTTCCAAGTTCAAATACCAAGTTTTATAAACTTTGGTTCAAGTTTCATAATCACCTCTCAAGCATTTTTGAAACATTATTGAAGGACCTTATCAATATCTTTTTGGCCCAAATCAAACTCCATTATATAGTACTAAAGTTGTACTAGATACAGGATTAAAAAGTGTTCCATTCCAAGTTGTTTAGCCTAGGTTTTCACGACCTAGAAAAAGGACCAAAGCTGCAAATTGGAATAGTGCAAGTGCCAAACTGCCTTTCAAGCAACTTTAGATATATTTAAAGCTCTTGCCAATACCTTTTTGGCCTATTCCAAGTTCTACAATGTTTTACTAAAGTTGTAATACAAGTATAGTTAAAGAGTGGTTCAAGACCTACTCATTTACCTAGGTCTACAAGCCCCCAAAGTTGACTCCAGACCCTTGTTCTGAGCACGAGTCGTTAAGGATAGCACGAGTCGTGCATCTCCCCTGCACAACTGCACCATGGCTCACGACTACCTTTCACGAGTGTCCCCTGAGGGTCACGACTCGTGACCATAGGCACGAGTCGTGCCCTTCCACCAGAACCCTTGCTGAAGTCGACCCATTAGCAGAACACAACAACAACAACACCAGTTTCTGCCACCTTTGTTCTCAGCTAATTCAAGGCCATTTACAGCAGTGAATATACATGGTTTGGGACTCTAATATACTCCATTCAAGTCTTATAACATATCTATAACAACTTTACAATTAAACCAACCTTCTTTACCCAATTATCACCCCAAGGTTTACCACCTTTCATTTTGCTCACTGTCAGCTCATGGTTAACCATTTTACCAACCATAAACTTGACAAAACCATGTCATATGCTCAGGATAACATCAGTGAATCATATGAACACATATAGAAAGGAGCCATAATAACTTACCCAAGTTATTCACTTAAAAGAGAGAAAGAATCGGATGAACTTGCTCACAACACCCTCCTTTGTAATACTTTAAAAACAGAATCGACAACCACTTCAAATCTGAATTTCTAGGATTTTTGAATGTTAAACAAGGGTTTTAGAAACTTTCTTGGCTGATGGAAGGAAGTAGAAACTGAGGAAACGTAGTAAAGCTTCCTTGGGAAGCTTTAAGAAGATATACTTAACAATCTTACGCAAAAGCTCCTCCAAGAAAGAAATTCAACAAAACACTACCTTAAGCTTTATTTTACTCTTAAGCTCCTTACACCTTTATAACACTTCCAATTCATAAGAATCAAGTGCTATAACTTTACTACTCATTTCCACTATTTAAGCATTATATGATTTAAAATCACTTTAACACTTCAAGCTTCACATAGTTCATAAAACATGCCAAATATGAACACGTACTCAATCAAATGACACAACCAAGGATGATATGCAAGGCATACCCAACCCCACGTGCTTCACGTGTGACTAATATTGTGCCTAGGTTTAGGGTCGTGACAGTTATGGTCGACCAAGTCATCATAGGCGACCTATGTCTACAGATCGACCAAAACTCGGGGCCCACCAGCAACGAGATTGCAGCTGAGCTAGATGGCATGATTGTTGAAGAAGCTCCCCACTTGGGGGCCGAAGAAAGAAAGAGGGTTCGTGAGATCATTATCGAGACCCTACAATTTAGAGATGGTCCGGAGTTAGAAGTTGTGGACGAGCTAGAAGCAGTGGTGACTAATCCCTCTTATCCCGATATGAAAGGAATCAAGGAAGAGGTCGCTGTTCACAGACTAGAAGTTAATCCGACCATGAAACTTAATGCACAGAGGCTGCGAAGTTTTGGTTGCGACAAAGAAGAGGCGATCAAACTTGAGGTACAAAAACTTTTAAGTGCATGTATCATCAAGGAGGCTATTCATACAACCTGGCTAGCAAATGCATTGATGGTGAAAAAATCCAACGGCAAATGGCGTATTTGTGTCGACTTCATCAACCTTAATCTAGCCTGCCCAAAGGATAGCTATCCTCTACCTCGGATCGACAAGCTCGTAGATTCTATAGCTGGGCATACTACACTGAGTTTCCTCTACGCCTATTCAGGCTACCACCAAATCAATATGCACAAGGATGATATAGTGAAGACCGCCTTCCAAGCTATTGGAGATATCTACTGCTACAATATGATGTCGTTTGGATTGAAGAATGCAGGAGCGACCTAACAAAGGATGGTCAACAAGGTCTTTGCCTCACAAATTGGCCGAAACATGGAGGCCTACGTCGATGATATGGTCATCAAAACAAAGGCCGGACGTCACGTGGTCGACCTAAGGGAAACGTTCGCCAATTTACGGGCAAACGACATGAAGCTTAACTCGAGCAAGTGCGTGTTTGGAGTAGCAACTAGAAAATTTCTTGGTTTTATGGTTTCACAGCGAGGCATTGAAGCAAATCCTGAGAAGATCAAGGCTTTGGTCGACATGCATGAGCCTACAAATATCAATGAGAAGCAGAGACTCAATGGTAGGGTGGCAGCCCTAGGTCGCTTTATTGCTAAGTCGGCAGAAATATCTCCCCTTCTTTAAATCTTTGAGGGGGACGAAAAATTTTGAGTGGAAGACCGAATGTCATTCGTCGTTCCAACAGCTTAAGGAGTATCTTGCCTCTCCGCCATTATTGAGCAGCCCGGTCATGGGGGAGACTTTGTTTGTTTATTTGTCTGTTGGCGATCAAGTTGTGGCCGATGTTCTAGTTCGAGAAGAAGGAGGGCTTCAAAAGCCCATGTATTATGTGAGCAAGGCCCTGTCTGAAATAGAGGGCAGGTATTATAATGCAGAAAAGGTGGCTTACGCTTTGGTTGTAGCATCGAGGAAACTGCGAGCTTATTTCTTAGCTCACCCCATTAACGTGCTAACCAATTCCCCTTTAAGGAAGATCTTACATAAGCCAGAAAGTTCAGGCCGATTGCTCAACTGGTCAATTGCTCTCAGAGAATTCGACATTGAGTATCGGCCTCGAAAGGCATTGAAAGCCCAAGCTTTGGCAGACTTCTTGGTCGAGCTTACGTTCACCAAGGAAGATAGCGAAGTACGAGCTCAGAAGGAGAAAGCAAAGGAAAAGGAACCAGCAACTCAGCCCACCATAAGTTTGCCCGACGATTGCTGGAAAGTATACTTTGATGGTCGGCAACAAAGAACGTTAGTGGGGCTGGGATTGTATTAGTCGAGCCAGAATCAGGGACAGTCTACGAGGAAGCGTCGAGATTCAAATTTGAAGCATCTAACAACCAGACCGAGTATGAAGCTTTGGTCGCAGCCATCGAATATGCAAAGTGTTTTGGGGCAACCAAGATCGTGGCTTACTGTGACTCGCAGTTGATAGTAAATCAAGTTAGAGGAGAGTATGAAGTCCTGAATCCTACCTTGGTGAAGTACTGTGACCTGGTAAAGGAGCTGATCAAAGACTTGGAATTTTGGGAGATACAGAGGGTTGGTCGAGATGACAATGAATTGGCCGACCTACTCTCAAAACTGGCTACATCGGACGAACAGCATGGGGAACCTATCTCTTACTTTGAACATCCAGCTTATGAGAGGGTCCAGATTTAATGCCTGGAGGATACTACTAGAGACTGGGTCTACACCAAGTGCTGGATCGAGGAAATGCGAGCATATTTAGAGACCGGCGAGCCACCTGATGACGAGAAAGCAGCTCGAGCTATCAAGAAAAAGGCTCCGAG
This sequence comes from Adenophora triphylla var. japonica, assembly GCA_022495995.1. Taxonomy (NCBI): domain Eukaryota; kingdom Viridiplantae; phylum Streptophyta; class Magnoliopsida; order Asterales; family Campanulaceae; genus Adenophora; species Adenophora triphylla. The sequence continues at coordinate 898,953 of JAFEMH010000127.1, read as the reverse complement.
GTACGTTATTCAAGAAAACGCGTTATTCAGAAGGTCCTTCACTAAGCCATTATTAAGACGTGTTCACCCTTAAAAAGTTACTCAATTGATGTACGAGGTACATAGTGGGGTTTGTAGAGGACACCCGGGGGCCAGAACTTTGGCCGACAAATTGATTACATTGGGCTATTATTAGCCGCACATGAGGGCTGACGCTCACGACTTCATTCAAGGGTGTGATCAGTGTCAAAGATTTGCCGACCTACCTCACTTGCCTATAACCGAGCAAACTCCAGTGGTCGCAACTTGGCCCTTCGATATGTGGGGAGTAGATTTGATTGGTCCCTTCCCACCCGCCCGAGGAAATTGCAAGTATGTGATCGTTGCTATTGATTACTTTACAAAGTGGGTTGAGGCCAAGCCGTTAGCCAGGATTACAGAGGAGAACGCCATCAACTTCATTCACGATTTCATTTGGTGCCGATTTGGGATCCCTCGAGCTATAGTGTCAGACAATGGGCTTCAGTTCTCCATAGCCTTCGAAGAAGAAATGAATAGAGTTGGAGTCAAGCATTGGAAATCGTCAGTTGCCTATCCTCAAGGTAACGGGCAAGCTGAAGTAGCAAACAAACTTGTCCTTTCTGCACTTAAGACTGGTTTGGTTGGTCGACGAAGCAACTGGTTGGACAAACTTCCCATCGCTCTCTGGGCAGTCCGCACAACCACTCGGGGGCCCACGGGTGAAACCCCTTTTGCTCTTGCATATGGATCAGAGGCCATGGCACCAGCCGAGATACAATTCCTTACAACAAGGGTAGTTTTCTTTGATCAGGAGAAGAACGAAACCAACAGGTTGATCGACTTGGATTTGCTTGACGAGAAATGAGATACAGCCCAGTTACGGATGATCAACTATAAGCAGAAAACTAAAAGTTACCACGATAAGAAAGTGAAGATAAGGTCGTTCCAAGTAGGTGACTATGTGTTGAGAAAGATCGAGTCAACTGGAAGGAGAACTCAGATGAACAAGTTATCTCCCAACTGGGAAGGTCCCTACATCGTTACTCTAGTTATTAAGGAACTTACATGATTGCCCATCTAGATGGTGAGGAGTTGAAGCACCCGTGGCATGCTACCCACCTTATCAAATACTACTTCTAGTTCAGTCTTCTAGTTCAGTTTTCTAGTTCAGTTTCAACTTTAGTTTCCATTTTCAAGTTTGAGTTTAGTTCTAGTTCTAGCTCTCCTTTCTCTATGTAATCGTGCTACTACTTCAATAAAGTTGCAGTTCTATTCAACCAAAGATTGTGTTACGTTTTTTGCATCGATTCTAACAGACTCGATTATTAATCATTCTTGTTCATTTAACAAGTCCGACTCTTAGTCGACTTCGTTCTAACAGGCTCGACTCATAATCAGCCTTGTTCATTTAACAAGTCTGACTCTTAGTCGACTTCATTCTAACAGGCTCGACTCATAGTCAGCCTCGTTCCTTTAAAACAAGTCCGACTTTTAGTCGACTTCGTTCTAACAGGATCGACTCATAGTCATCCTCGTTCCTTTAAAACAAGTCCGACTCTTAGTCGACTTCATTCTAACAGACTCGACTCATAGTCAGCCTCGTTCCTTTAAAACAAGCCCGACTCTTAGTCGACTTTGTTTTAACACGCTCGACTCTTAGTCAGCCTCGTTCCTCTAATAGGTTCGACTCTTAGTCGACCTCGTTCTAATAAGATTCGACTCTTAGTCAATCACATTATCAAATGAGCCAAGTATTAGGTCGAATTTATTTCTAAAAATTAGTCCGACCAAAGGCTCGTAGTGATCTCGTTCATTCTATCAAATCGAGTTCAACATACATTCATACGAGGATCAAAAGCAAAAGATTCAAGTATATAAAGTCAACTACGATTAAAACGAAAGCAAGTCCCCCAAAGCGGGCCAAGACTTGGGCAAATAAAATATTACGAGTTAAAATGCCTCCTAAAAGTTGGGCCAAGGCATTGGCACATACATAAAAGCAAAATTTTTTTTTGGAACTTGTCTCGTTACATTGCCAAATTAATAACCAAAGAAAGTTCAAGCAGCAGGATCGTCCTCAGCTTGGATGTTGATGTTAGATTGGGGTCCATAAGTTGCCTCCTATTGTTGAAGGTTGTTGAGCTTGCGAGATTCAGTAAATGCATACTTGGGGGTATCCACATCGAATGCCAGCTCGTCAGGATCCTCAAGCTCCTTCAGTATAGTGTTAAAATTGACAGGCTCAATAGGAGGTGCGACCCAAGGCTCCGCCTCCATCTCAGCGTCTTCTTCTGCTAGAGCAGCCAAATCGTTCTCATTATAAGGGACCAGAGGGTGGCCTTGACGAGCTGCCATATCATATTTCTTCTCTGATGCCCACTTAGCTAGCTGCTCAATGGGACGTTTAACGGAGGGATCCACTAAAATGCATCGAGCCATATGACGTCGACCTACATCAAAGAAATCCCTTGCCTGCTCGGTGACAAAATTGTGGCATGCATCACTCTCTTTATAAGCTTCAACGACAGCCTTGATGGCAAACTACAACTTGGCCTGGGCCTCCTCTTCCCATTGTTGCCGAGCAGACTTAAAATTGTCAGTTTGCTTAGCTAGCATGGCAGTGCTCTCTTCCAACATCCTGGTCGCCAATTCGAGATCCTGATCAACTTTCTCCTTACCCAGCTTGGCTGCAGCAATCTCCTTCTGGACACCACCAAGTTTGCCCCATGCTTCTTCTTTGTCCTTCAAGGCATCATTTTCACCAGCTTCATGGTCTCATAAGCAGCATCCAAATCTGAATGCTCTTCCTTCAACTTAACATATTCTCCCTCCAGCTTCTCCAGCTCAATAGACTTTCGATCTAGCATGGTCTTAGCGAGCTTCTCCTGCTCCTCAGAGGCCTTCCAATAGCTCGTGGCCAGCTCGACTATGGCAAGAGCCTACAACGAACAAATGAAAGGATCAGATCGACTAAAACTGGGTCAAGGGGAATATGCGTGCAAAAAGGAAAAGTGACATTTATGCAAAAAATAGTATTACCTCGGAATGAACAAGCCCTGACCTAGCCTTGAAAAATTCAGCAGTTAGTCCCTTGCCAGTGTACTTGCTAACTAAATCCTGGTCAGCAGCCCGTCTCACCACCCCTTTCCCAAACTCTAGCTCGGGATACTCTCTGCATGAGCTATCCACTCCAGTGAGCAAAGGAACATCACTCAATTTATCCACACGAGCTTGAACCAGCTCAGGGTATGAGACTTGAATGGTTAGAGGTTGAGAGCTGCTGACAGAGGCCTTCCCTCGCTCAGATTTGGGATTGGTTTTAGATCTTTTCTTCGTCTTGAGGGGACGCTCATCTTCTTCCTCCTCGTCATCCTCCAGATCGACAACAGGAGTCCTGGCTCTAGTTCGAGGAGCCTCCTGCACTGGCTCCTGTGCTGGCTCGGTCTCCACTTCAGCTCCAGCATTAAAGACCACTTAGGCAGCTCCCTGCGTTTTCTCCTCCTCCACCTGTTCAGACTCATCCTCCTCAACAGGGATCAGCTTATCAAACTCCTCATCAACCAGCTTAAACAACTTCTGGCAATCTCCAGCCTCCTTCTGGTGGTTCTCTCGGGCGTTAGCAACCCCGCAACTTCTTTTACTTTTCTTCACATTAACAACGCGTCCCATATTTGCTTCTTGCTCCGGGGTAAGGACTACAGAAGATAAAAATCAAAGTGTTAGCTCGATATGGTTGAGACGGAAAGTGACGAGCAAAATATGTACGAGCTAAAACGAGACACATACGAACAACTAATTGGCGAGACAAATGAAAGAGCAAGTAAACGCTTACCCCCGAAGTGATCCAAGTTCATTCTGCAATAACCTGGAGTCTTCTTGCACTCATGGCATTGATTTTCAAATCTAAATCTATCCCCCTCATGGGTGACCCAGTCAGGATACCTCAAACACCTAACTATGGGAACCAAGGGAACTACATCACCTCTACCAAGCATCATTCCAGCCTGGATATAGTTATTATTGGTGGTCCCCAAGATCTCCCAGCTAATGGGGCCCCTCTCAGCCAGCTCAACTAATTTCTTATACAGGTCCTTACTCCAATCTGGCACCCAATAATCCTCCTCCTTCATAACCTCAGACTCAGCATTGGGTAAAGGAAATTCCCAACCTCTCCTACTTTCGACCACCATAGCGTGAGTGTTCCAGCTATAACTTTGCTAGGGAGATTGACAAAAAGCTTTGGAGCATGTGGTCTAGACGGGGTGCTAATCCCTAGGTCTACCTTATCAATGCTGATCTTAAAGAACATTCTAAAAACATGAAGGCAGGGCTCAAATCCTAGAAATCTACAAACCATGGCAAAGCACACCAGAACTCTGCAGGTGTTAGCTCCCAGTTGAAGGGGCAAGGCATCCGTACACTCTAAAAACTCATTCATAAAGGGATCCAAAGGGAGTCTCAAGCCAGCCTCAAATTGGCCATAGAAAAAGGCTACTCTAGTAGGATCGGTGGTGCAAGTCGATCCAAACTGGGACATGAATACTTTCTTAGGATAATGGGTCACCCTAAATTCCTCCTTATCCACCTCACAGAAGCCGTACAACATATTTTCACGAAATGCAGAAGCTTGTTTCCCTCGAATTGGCTTAGGAGGCACATATCCCCTCTCATTTCTCCCTTTAGCAACAGAAGAGTCAAAAGCATCCACTATCCTTGGGCTGAAAGAAGTAGAAGCTGTAGCTTCCCCTTGAGCTGCCATATCTGAAGAAGAAGAAGAAACAGGGGAATCAGTCCTATGTTCATACTCAGGCGACCTACCTAAGGACGACCTAGATTCCCCTGGAAACCCCTTTCTATTTCTAAGGAAGGATGGCTTGTTGGGATCCTTGACATAGAACAGAGCTAGATGGTCGAGCAATTCGTGAAAGAGGTGAAAAGACACAACAGTTGGGTCATCTATTTCTAAATCTCCCAAGCTCTCTCCAACAGGCAAACACAATTCGCTAAAGGTCAAGCCCCACTTGGTCAAGATAGACGAACACTCAGTCATGGACATCTCTTTCCATAACCCTCCTATGTGTTTGTATATACGGTGATTAATGGTGCAGTACCCATACCAAACCCCAGGTTCGCAGCTAAAAGTCTTAGCCATGGCGAAAATCGAAGAAAAAGCTTGAAATACTCGAAAACAAAAGGGAAAGCGAGGGACTCGGAGAATACCTTAAATTGATTTGAAGAAGAGAGTCGTAATGAAGAAAACGATGTCCGGGGTACACCAGAAATCAGAAACCTTGCTTTGCCTGCTGCAGTGGATATACGCCTGGAATTAGGGGGTTCGCAAAATCCAAAGAGGAAAAGGTTTTTCTCTTTTAATCCTTACTGGAAATGGAAAGGGAGGGGTTTTCCAACGATTTTAATCAACATTTAATGGCCCGGACGGTTTCTAAGGAAGCAATGCTTACGAAAATACGGCGCTTCTACTGATCCAACTGTCCACAGTCAACGGCCAGGATTGAGCCACGTCACCATTGGTCGACCAAACATCAGTTCGAGCATTGACCTGTGATCCACTTCAAACTAAATCGAAAATTCTCATAACTTCCTGGTCGACAAATTCAACTCAGAAAGTTGGGGGCCACTGAACGGAATAAAAGTGACGGGCTAGGCCCAACGAGCAAGCCCAATTATTTACATATTATTGCCACCACATTCTCAGTGGGCTAGGCCCAATTATTACCAGACCCAAAACCCATCAGCAAGATCAGTCGACCTAGCTCATTGTCCGACCTACGTGGTCCCGACCTAGCTATCGTCCGAAATATGATCCAGATTCTATTCGGGTATGATCCGACCCTATCCATCAGTCAGGTCGACCTGGATGCAAACAGGCGACCTCGACCTACGATACTACGTTGACCTACAGAGTCCAGACGTATTTACAATTCTTTTCTTAACAGAATTCCTACAAAACATGAGTTATTTATGGACACGATATCTTATACAAATTTGATCCGTGATTATAGGGATTTCATACAATCCTACCACAATTATATCTCTCATCAACAACTATAAATAGATGACAATATCAACCGTTCCAAGATAATTGCTATTTATTATTCTGAATACATTGTTCATTATAATTTATCAGCTCTCATACTCCATACTTACTCTCACGCCCGAGGGTCTTCGCCGGAGACCATTCAGGCTAGTCGTGGGTTCTGTATTTCAGGTCAAAAGACAGGTGATCAGTCTTGCAGCTGGACGGAGATTGATTACAGAACGATTCTTGCAGCATCAGTTGCAATTTGATTTCCAACTGTGTAAATTTTGCAATCACTTGACCAATATTGTCAATTTATTGCAATCCAATATAAAATTAGTTAAAATCTAACTTTCGTTAACAAAGATAAGTCATGTGTCTCACACATGAATTTAAAGGGGCAAAAATGACTTTTCTCGTGATAATCATCCCAAAAGTAACGAAGAAAATAACGCTATTAATGAAAAGTTCACCTTTTGGTCCAAAATCAGCAGAGTAAAATTAACGGAGTCAAAGTAACAACCATTAACACCTCTTCACCCCCACCACCTTGTCGTCCCAAACCATCACCCACCTTCCCTCTACAACCGCAGTGAACACCAAACCACCACCTACCTTCGACCCATCACCATCTCATCATTGTCACAACCTACCAAATATAATGTTTTTAAAAAAAAAACAAACTAAAAAAATAAAATTTCAAAAATCCAAAACAAGTTTCTCTATTGCCATTGCCAGGTAGATGAGATGGGGTAATGTTGAAGAACACACAATTACATACTCCCTCCGTCCCGTCGATCTTAGAAAAACTTTCCATTTTGGGCGTCCCGCCGATCTTAAGAATTTCAAAAATGGAAAGTTTTTATTAATTTTATATTTAATGGGACCCACATGTCATACTCACAATAACAATTCACTCACTATTCATCCCACTCATTCTCTGTCCTATTTAATTTTTCACACTCACAATACTTCTTTCACTCATTTTCTCTCCTAATACTATAATAATATTCCTTAATCCCCGTGCCATTTCAATTTTTCTTAAGACTTATGAGACGGAGGGAGTACATTCTTACCCAATAATGCCATGTTGAACAATAAATTGAAGATTGAAGGCCTCAATTTTGGGTTTAAATTTTGGATGAAGAATAAGGGATTATAGAGAGAAAGCTTGAAATTGAATATTTAATGGAGATTTCTTTAATGATGAGATGGGGGTTAAGGGTAAAAGGAGGGCGGGTTGGGAGACGCAGTTGGAAGGGGAGGACATGGTGGAGCGGTATATATATATATATATATATATATATATACTCCCTCCATCCCATTCGATGCGTTACCATTTTGGTGCAGCACGTAAATTAAGAAATGTGATGAGTGGGAGAACGGTTGTGAGAGGGAAGAAGTGAGTGGATATGACAAGTGGGGCCCACAATTTAAATATGTGAGGGGGAAAAGTTAGTGGATATGACAAGTGGGCCCCACAATTTAAGTATGTGAGAGAAAAAAGTGAGTGGGGTTGACAAATGAGACCCACATTTATTACCATTTTAGAAAAGGTGAAGCTTCTACCGAAACATCCATTTGGGTAAAAGGTGAAGCTTCGAACGGGACGGAGGGAATACTCCCTCCGTCCCATAGAAATATGCACAGTTTGACTTTTTATGAAATTTGACCATACAACTACGAGAAATTGATATATTATAATTAAATTTTAAAACTTTTAATTGTTAGCGTTGTTAGTAATAAATTCATATTTTTAAAATTTCATTAAAATGTTCTAGGGTCTTAATTTGTTCCAACAAATCAAAGGCCTAGAGTTCAAAGTATATATGTGTATATATATATGTGTGTGTGTGTGTGTGTTGGATTTTTGGTTTTAAATTTAGCCTTTTAGGGTTATATGAGAAAAGTCATTTTGCCCCCTTTAAATTCACATGATTTATCTTTATTAACGAAAGTTAGTTTTAATTAATTTTACATAAGATTGCAATAAATTGACAATTTGAAGGTTGGTAAATCTATCTGATAGGAATTGCAACTAATTGAAAAGATGGGTAACCAAATTGCAATTTACCCATTATAAAATATATTGTTGTAAATGCTAAATGATATTTCCACCTTTTTTGCCATTACTAAGACCCTTAAAACCCAACAAAAATCAACGTGTATTGATGGAGAAAGTATAATTCATTTTCATATTTTTTTGGTGCAATACAAGACACATCTATATTACAATAGAGATCACATCTAACCGCCACACAATCGATGGCCAAGATTGAATTTGAGAAAACATAACTGGTGGCTAGGATTGAATATGAAAAATAAATTTGTTTTTAACTTCCCACTCTGCTACAACGATTACTATCTCTCTAACCGCCACACAAAGAGTGGTTCAGATTTAATCTCTCAAAATACAAAGAGCGGCCTAAATTTTAAGTTGGAAAAAACATAAAAAAACTCTCCTACACCGGTTACTAACTAATATAAATAATTAATAATTTTTATTAACAAAATTGAATTTTACTATGTTGACAGTTAAAAAATAATTATTAATTTTAAGTATTAAGCTAAATGGTGAATTTACTAACAAATATTTTTTGTACTGTGCTATTGCTTGCTTGATAATGTCTATTTTGCTTGGTTTATATTTTTGTAGAATTTTTGCTACTCATGGATCTAATGGTGAAAAAATAATAATTTTTATAATTGAATAAAAATATCTAAATTTTCATAAAATTACGATCAAAATTTGATTGAGTTGACCATTAAAGTCAAAGTGATCTAAATTTTTCGAGACGGAGGAAGTATTTGTTTTTATAATTGAGTTGACCATTAAAGTCAAAGTGATCTAAATTTTTCGAGATGGAGGGAGTATTTTTTTTTTTTTTTAACTCTCTTTTTTTTTTTTTTTTTTTTTTTGAGGCTTGTTCATCTCAAGGCAAGCCATTTTTTAAGTCAATTTACAAATCAGTCCCTCAATTCTCTGAAAATTCCCTTAAAATCCCCTCCCCTCCTCCCCCCCAAGAGGCGCCTAATATTAACTAGGGAGGGATAATCATCCACTCTAACCACTGGGGGGAGTCAAACCCAGGATCTCCGTGTTGGTGTCCCAGTGCTCTGGCCATCAGGTCAAGTCCTGATGGTTATGGAGGGAGTATTTGTTTTTATAATCTGTTGCAAATAAAAAAAAATATGATGTTATATTTTCAAGTCATATATCATGGACATCATTTTTTAGGGATAAATTCATCATTTCACATGACATATTACCCGAAGTTAGTTACATGACTAACTTTCGTTAGTCAAAATGCATATTTTGACCTTAATTTAACGCAATACTCCCTCTATTTCTATTTTGAATAATCTTATCAACTTTGTCATCTAGAGCGTCTTATTGATAAGTCTCATTTTCTATGAACGAAAGTATATAATATTTATTTATTAATGGGACTCACTTTTAATACTTATAACGACTATCGCCTTACTATTTTCTATCTCATTTTCTCTCTCTTACCCACTCACAACACCTCAGTGTATCTTCGAATGAAAAAATCCTCATGGGAGGATGTAAGTTTTTGTGTCATTGTTGTAAATTAAGTAGAAAGAAAAGAACAAAAGAAAAACATAACCAAGAAGCAACAATTTTGAGAGCCAAGAACAAAGGTAAATTCCTCCAAACATATCTATAAAAAAACCCTACAATACATGAACAAACAAAATTGAGAGAAAAAAAAGAATACTACACGTCAATTGCAGTCATGCCTATGATTAGTTGTCTTTTTATTTTGAAGACTGTATATGTTGAATAAGAATACAAGGGTGAATGAGTATTGTTATTTTTTTAGATTAAAAATGAATAGAAGAGTGAGTGTATAAAGTTCACATAAAGGAGTGTAGGGTTGGGTGATTTACATAGTAATAGTTGGAGTGAGTGTTTTGAATGGAAGAGGGGTGTGATTGGGAAGTGGTTGATGAAACAGATTGACGAGGGTACTAATTCGGTTCTTCTTCAACTCTTAAAACTTTTGTAAGTATAATCAAATTTAGTGCACATAATTTGCATAATGTTATGATATTATCTAATAAGCATTTTCTTTTCAGTCATGGGACACTAACTCAATCTCATTTAAGTCTGGATGTGATATTTTCATGCAATAAGTAACATATATTTCAGCTTTGGAACGAGTACTTTTATTCATCAAGTCAAACTTTCTTGAAAGTGCTGAAAAGTTTGGAGAGATATCTTATAAGGTGAGCTTGCTATTGTTATTCAGGAATATTTGCAATTTGTTTTCATGTCTTTACTTAGCTTTGTTATTGCAGGCACTCAAAATAATTGATATACTTGGTCAAGATTTTATTTTCGATAGTGTATCATTTTAGAGCATGATTTCTCTATAATAGTATTGAAAGTTTGGAAAACAGCAACTCAAAGGATAGTGAGCGGGTTTGAGGTTACATGAAAGAGGGTGGGTTAAGGGGGTGAGGGGAAAGAGAAAAGTGGGTGGGGATTGGGATTATGTAATTTGATTAACTTTAGTTAATTGAAATCATACTTTCTTATAATTTTCTTTTTGGTTATAATAATAAAATTGTATTTTATCAATCTTATTTTGGCTATATTGTAGAATGTGATTTTACTTTCTATTTTTCTTTTTGTAACAAATACCAAAGAGACAGATTTATTTTTGAAATGTTCAATTAAAAATCAGGAACTATTATGTATGTAATGGATCATTAATATTGTCGTTCTTGCAATCAAATGAAAATTTTAAGAGTTTACAATTTGATGATAGATACTAGACTTATGCATTTTCAGAGTTTGATCTCAAACACACTATATTTATGTTGTACTGTCACCGTGTCATGGCACGGGTAGGGAAGTACTAGTACTATACAATACTCCCTCCGTCCCGGTAATTGCTTCACCCTTTTGGGGTGGGCATGCAAATTAAAGAAATTAGTGAGTGGAGAAAATGTTGTGAGTGTAATAGTAAAATAGGAGAGAGAATGAGTGGAGGAAATAGTAAATTTGAAAAATATTGTGAGTGTAATAGTAAAATAGGAGAGAGAATGAGTGGGTGAAATAGTAAAGATTCTTTGCTATTTTAAGAAATGTGAAGCTTTAAACGGGACACCCGTTTTGGCAAAAAGTGAAGTTATTAATGGGACGGAGGGAGTATAATTTATACTCCCTCCGTCCGCTTAGAAGATTCACAGTTACTGTTTACACGGTTATTAAGGAGGGAGTATTATATTGAAAGTGTTGTGAGTGTGAAATAAAATAGGAGAGAGAATGAGTGGAGGGAATAGTAAATTATAATGGTGTTGTGAGTATTAAAATAATGTAGGAGAGAGAATGAGTGGAGAGAATAGTGATTTAAGGTTTCCTTTTTAGGAAAGAAACAAAGTGTGAACCATGTAAGCGGACGCCCAAAATAGAAAGTGTGAACCATGTAAGCGGACGGAGGGAGTATTATGATAAAATTTTGGCTCATAAAATATACTCCCTCCGTTCCAAAATGTTTGTCCTATTTGACTTTTTTGTTGAACTTTGGCCACAAATTTATGAGAGATTATCCTGTTCATGAAATTCTAAAAGTTGTTGTTGATAATATTATTAATGGTGAATCAATATGAATTTTTAGAATTTCATGAACATATTTAAATTGTCATATATTTGTGATCAAAATTTAACAAAAAAATTAAATGAGACAAACATTTTGAGACGAAAAGTAAAAAAATTAGCTAATAGAGTTAGATTGCACTTGCCACAAAAATTAGACAATAGGAGTACACTTCAAACGTTGAATTCAACGCTTGGACACATGCTTTTCTCATCGATGACGACTTCAATATTAAATTTACGAGTAGGTCTGTTGAGAAACGCGTTTCTCCATAACTATGGAGAAACGCGTTTTTAATAGCCAGAAGCTATACGTTTGATAACCAGAAGAAAATTTCTGGATATCAGTCTCAAAGGGTTCTGGATATCCAGAAGCTTTAGAACGGATATCCAGAATCCTTTGGGCGAATATCCAGAAAAAATAGATTTGAAGTCAAATCCAAGGCCAAGACCAGAAATTGCTTATTGAAGGTTTCTGGATATCCAGAAACCTTCAAATGTATATTCAGAAACCATCAAATGAATATCCAGAAACATTTTGAAAGTTTCTGGATATTTGAAACCTTCAAATGTATATCCAGAAATCATCAAATGAATATCCAGAAACATTTTGAAAGTTTCTGGATATCATTTTGAAGGTTTCTGGATATCACTTTCATAAGCTTCTGGATATCCTTTTAAAGGGTTCTGAATATCCAGAACCTTTGAGACTGATATCCAGAAGTAACCTTGGGACAAGATCATGGCCAATACAAAAAGTTTCTGAATATCCTTTCAAAAGGTTCTGGATACCCGTAACCCGTTTCTCCATAACATATGGAGAAACGCGTTTCTCCTTAGATTTTACGTAAATTTACATATCTTATCATATCATATTATCATATCATACAGTAATATACTCCCATCGCTCGATTCGAAAGGGTACAAATTTTTTTTTTGAACGTCCCATTTGAAAAGATACAACCTAAAAATGAAAAGTTTTTTATTATTTCTTTATTTGTGAGACCCACTTGTCATACTCTCATAATAAATATCCACTAACTATTTCCTACCCCACTTTCTCTTTTCTACATCACCTTTCACTCACAACATTTATTTCACTATACACTTTTTCTCTTTTCTACGTCACTTTTTTTAATTCCCGTGCAAGGACACAAAAATGCCTTTTCGTAGTAATGATAAAAAAGTGAAAAAATTATTGGGTTTATTACAAAAAACTCACTAAAAAAGATGGCATTTAAAAAAAAAACATGTAAGATGGAAAATTACAAAAAATTACTTTTTTTTTCTTTTTTTTACAAAAAAATTTTTTTTTAGTTTTTTTTTATCATCAAACAACTGATAATTTCAGTTATCAGTTGTTCAAACATTTACAACCGATAACTGAAATTATCACTTGTTTGAACAACTGATAACTGAAATTATCAGTTGTTTGACCAAAACTGATAAAAAAAATTAATTTTTTTTTTTGTAATTTCGAACTTATATGGTTTTTTTTTTTTTTTGTAATTTCAATCTTTTTAAGGTAGTTTTTTGTAAATGCCTCAAAATTATTTTGAGACGAGGAAGTATAATTCATTTTCATATTTTTTGGTGCAAATGCAATGCAAGACACATACTATATAATATAATTTATATTATGTTAAAATTTTGGCTCATAAAATATAAAAAAATTAGCTAATAGAGTTAGATTGCACTTGCCACTTGCCACAAAAGTTAGACAATACACTTCAAACGTTGAATTCAACGCTTGGGCACATGCTTTTCTCATCGATGACGATATATTAATCATTGGTGTTCAAAGTTGTTTTTTTGATCATATTGTTATATAATGATGAATGATTAATACTCCTCACTTGGCTTGTTCCCTCTCCATTTTGTGGCTTTTCGCACGGGACGGAGGGAGTACACTTCAAACGTTGAATTCAACGCTTGGGCACATGCTTTTCTCATCGATGACGACTTCAATATTAAATTTACATATCTTATCATATTCCATCGTCCCAAAATGTTTGTCTCATTGACTTTTTTGTTGAACTTTGATCATAAATATATAACAATTTAATTATGTTCATGAAATTCTAAAAATTTCTATTGATTCGCCATTAATAATATTATCAATAACAACTTTTAGAATTTCATGAACATGATTAATCTCTCATAAATTTGTGATCAAAGTTCAACAAAAAAGTCAAATGGGTCAAACATTTTGGGACGGAGGGAGTATTATACAGTAATATACTCCCTCCGTTCCGTCCGAAAGGGCAAAGTTTGTGTCTTGCACGAGATTAAGAAAAGTGGTGTAGGAAAGAGAAAAAGTGTATATTGAAAAAAATGTTGTGAGTGAAAGGTGATGTAGGAAAGAGAGAGTGAGGTAAGGAATAGTTAGTGTATATTTATTGTGAGAGTATGACAAGTGAATCCCATAAATAAAGAAATAATAAAATACTTTCCATTTTTGAGTTGTGTCCTTACAAATGAGACGCCTAAAAAAAAATTTATGCCATTTCCAATGGGACGGAGGGAGTAATTGATATTAATATTTTAGTCGGAGGCCATTGACCTTACAAGATCGGCAGAATTTAATGCGTATCAATATTTCATTTTTTTTCATAGTCGATAAAAAAGGGGTTTTAAAATGTGCGGACTGTTACAAAATGTAAAATATAGGAGTATATATTTATAAAAAATCCACTTTCATTCTTAAAAATATCGAGTTTAGATTTTAAAACCTTGAATTTAGGCTTTAAAATACCTAGAAAATAAATAGTGAGTTTAGGCGTTAAAACAGTGAGTTTAAGCTAGAAAATAAATTAGCGAGTTTAGGCCTTAAAACAGTGAGTTTAGGCTTTAAAACACCAAGTCGATATATTTAAAAATGATGACGCCAAGCTTTTCAGGGTCAGGAGCGGTTCAAGGATATCTGGCAGTAGGGGTGTAAATGGTTCGATTTGGTTCGATTTGGACAAATTTAGAGACCAAACCGCTAGTAGTCGGTTTGGAGAAATCCCAAACCAAATCGAACCATGGAAATTTTCAAACCGAACCGAACCAAACGACCTCGGTTTGGTTCGGTTCGATCTCAAACCGCGATTTCAATAAACGGTTCAAACCGCGGTCCGAACTGCGGTTTAGACCGCGGTTCAAACCACAAACCTGTCCAATATCATCGCCACTCCCTTTCTCAACTATTATTAGCGACCCCCTTACTCTTTTGGTTTGTTTATAAAATTAAAAAGACTGGTAAAGTACTAGAAATTGAAGGACAATCCTTCTAGCAGGGACATATATCCATATACTCCCTCCGTCCCATTCGAAGTGTTCGGAAAGAACAATTGCACGAGAATTAAGGAAAGTGAGGTAAGAAAGAGAAAAGTTTAAATATTGTGAGTATGAAAAATTAAATAGGAGAGAGAATGAGTGGGTGAAATAGTTAGGAGAGAGAATGTTGTGAGTGTAAAAGTAAAGTAGGAGAGAGAATGAGTGGGTGTAATAGTAAAAAAACTTTCCTTTTTTGATAATGAGACATTTTAAATGGGACGCCCAAAATGGAAAGTTGAGACACTTCGGGCGGGACGGAGGGAGTATCATGCTTGACTGAAATTGGCTCACAATCAGTTTCGTGGGAGTAATTATACAGAATCCTATAAGTATGAGTAAGGGTTGTATCGGAACACACCCGCGCACCGTTTCTATCTTTAAGCAAAACATAACATTTAACTCATTGCTTCAAAGTTTATTCCTTCAATCATTTTGTCAAACACCTAACATGCACCCATTTTCATGAAAGATTGATTAAGGTAAAGTTCTAAGTATAATTAAAAAAAATAAGAACAATACCAACTACTAGCAATTCATTATACCAATTATAACAATTTCTGATGCTTGAAGAAAGAATCAAAGAAAAATGAAGAATTTGCTGCTATTTTTCGAGAATTTTTTTGGAAAAGTGATTTTTTTCAAAAAGTAGTAGTATGAATCTATGAGTCCATAAAAGAATTTAGAGAAAGGAACGGATTGCTTACAAGTTATAAGTCGGATTTTCTTGGACAAACGGAGTCAATCTTGTTCTTGTCTGTTCGAGTATGTGAGACAATGCGTACTTCCTATGCCGGGTTAGAGGAGGGAGAGAGAGAGAGACCGTTAATGGAAGAAAGGAAAAGGGAGTGAGGCGGAGGAAGAGTGAGGTCGGAAACTGGAACTGAAAAATGGAAATGGCGTTGAAGGAAATGGCGGAGAGAGAGAGCCGTGGTTTGGCGTTGGCTGAGAGAGATGCGCCGCTCTGGAAAATTGAAAAGAAAGGATAGGGAAAGGATTAAGGATTTAGATATTTATATTTTGTAATAAGTTAATTAGGTTAGGGTTTGAAAATCAACGGTGGAGATTAAATCAAAAATAATCAACGGTTAATATGATGGTTTGGGCGGTTCAGCTTGGTGGTTCAGCTCGGTGGTTCGGTTTGGCGGTTCAGCTCGGTGGTTCGGTTTGACGGTTCAGCTCGGTGGTTCGGTTTGGCGGTTCAGCTCAAAATGGTTCGGTTTGGTTCGGTTTGGAGGAGTCAGACCACAAACCAAACCGAACCGCATGGTTTATAGAATTTTGAAACCGAGCTGAACCACTAAGGTATAAAAATCAAACCAAACCACGTGGTTTGGTTCGGTTCGATCTCAAACCGCGATTTGAATCGAACCGCTGACACCCCTATCTGGCAGGATATATTTGGTGGTTTGATGTACCTAGAACACAACACAAATGAAGCACCGTTAAGGTCAAAGTTGGGTGTTAATCCAACTCAGGCCTTCGGGTGTGAGAGTAAGAATACTGAGTAAAGAAGGCTTTGAATACCTTGAGTGTGTGTAAGTGTTTAGGGTTTGAGAATAATATGGCTTACTCAATATATTTGGAACTTACCTTGCCCAAGGGGACAAAGGTCTTCTATTTATAGGCAATGGAGAGGTGCTTGTTGATGTAAGCAATGAGATCAGCTCTAGAGGGCACTTTGGTATTTGACCACCTACACGTGTCCGCAGTTAATTGGCCCTGTCAGGGAGGGAACATTGACTGCAGAGGGGGCATGGTTGAAAAGGACATGAGCCGTGTATATGGCTTGGCGCATTAAATGAAATAGTAGGCGCCTGTCTGAGCCGCATTGAACGCGTGATGTGGGAGCCGGCAACTTGCATGTCAGAGCCAGTGAGCTAACTTGCTCAATAAGGCTTGACATTAACCGGGAGGCAGGTGAGATAACTGGGAGGCAGGTATGAGCCCGCGGTCAATATCTTGGGGGCGGTCAAAGGTATTTGACGCGGGCACGGATGGAGCGGTCATACCTCCTGCGGGCACCAATTCAGCGGTCAGGATCCCTCCGGTCTTGGACTAGGATGATGCGGAGAGGAGCGCGATCTTGACCTCAAGGGTCTATCTGTTCGCGGTCTTCACCTCAGCGGTCTAGAAATTGCCACGTCACCGGTTCCTTAGACCAGACCGAGCGTGGGCCTGGTCCAGGAGGTACGGGCTCATCAATGGCCCCTAGCTCTAAGTGTGATTATTTATGGTCTGAGCGAGGAGCTACTAGTTAATCTCGGTTGGATCAGACCGCTATTTTGGCGAGCACCAGTGTTGGCGTTTTTCGTTGGTTGTTGCTTTGCCTCCTGTGCTTATAGGCACGTTCGGGAGCACGGATGGGAGACACGTGGCCCCTTGCATGCTATGCCTCCCGGTTAGCAAGTGGACCCCTTGGCATATAAAAAGACAGCGCGTGACAGATACGGAGGGTACGTGTCAGCCATCCAAGGGGTGCCATAAATGCTAAATGGGGAATTTTTTGAATTTTCAAACGTTTGGAGACGGTTCGTGGTTCGAGGAACGGTTTGTGGGCTATTTAATACGGGTCAAACGGGTTAACCCGTATTGGTAGGCCTTATAAATACCAAACCCTTCTTCCTCAAACCCTTTTACCACCTTCAAGCATTCAATCTGTATTAGAGAGAAAAGTTTTTGCTGCGTCTTTGCGTTTTCCTGCTTCGAATCCACCTTCGATCCTTTCTTTCGTAAGTAATTTTGATTTTTCCTCTTCTTCTTCAACTCTTTCTACTTTTCTGGATTTCAAGATGACTACCCGTGAATTTGGACCCCGCCGTCCCTTAGAGTTAGGAGATGGGAGCACACCAGATACCTTTGCCGTCTGTAAACGGACAGGGGGGATATTTAGGAAGGTAGGCCATGGTTGGCTTAGGTTATCCCTGGAGTGCTTCCAATATTTTTGTGAAAAATTCCAATGGGGGCCTTTTGTCCCACCCCGGTTTTGGGAGGCCAAGAACAAAATGGTTAAAAAGAACGGTGATGTTTTGGTGTTGGGGAATACCAGTAGGCTTAGAAATTTTGTGATGGGGGTTTTGTGCAGGTTTCCCCGCGAGAGAGATCAGGCTTTGAACGCCGTTGAACTAGTGAGGAGAGCGATTCGCGTCCCCGAAGTAATAGTTGACTGGGAAAAGTGTGAACTGATGGATCTCAATCAAGTTAATGAGAAGCGGGCACAAGACCCCGAGGATCTGTCCGATGCCTTGGACGATCTCCCCTTGAGGACAATTTTTCCTGATGTTGTGCTCGGGGCCCCTAGTGTGCCTGTGGTCGATGTGAGTAGCAGCGAGGAGCTGGAGCCTCTGAATTTTGAGGTGACCGGAGGCGGGGAGAATGAACCTGAGGTGGCTTACTTAAGGGGTTCCTCCACTGGTCTCTTTGGCTCCGTGAGCTCGAAGACCGAGGAGGATGACCATGAGGAGGGAGATCGAATGGCTGCAGGCACTGCCCAAAAGGCAACAGAAATTGTTGACACCTTCGAGGAGGATTCCGGGGAGGTGGCCCCTGCCCGAAGTAGGGGCAAGCGACCAGCTGTTGAGGCAAATCCTGGCCGCGGCCGTAAGAAAAAAATCAAGGAAGTGGCTACCATAGATTGGGAGGAGGAGATATACGACCTCTACAATGTTGATCCCAAAGCCTTTCGTGTCCGCACCCTTGGGCATGTTCAGATAAAAGATAAGGAAAAACTGCGGCAAGAAACTATAGCAGATGTCCGCGAGGACAACAGGGCCTGCGTTTTCTATGGGGCCCAATTTGAGAATGGCTTGAGGCTGCCCCTGGATCCTTTCTTCTATTTTTTTCTTGAATTCAACAGTTGTCTCCTTATGCACCTGACTCCCAATGCCATTAGGGCCCTGGTCTCCTTCATCACTGTTTGCAGGGTCTTGGGCTATGAACCCATCCTTTCTGGGCTTTATGCCTATTATCAGAACCAAATCAGCAATGGCAACCTGAGTTTGAAGGCTAAGAACTATTTTGCCCGGACCTTCTCTCCCCCATCAAACAAATTTGACCAATGGAACCAGAGGGATATCTTGGTCATAGAGTCTAGGTTTGGCTGGTCCTTTTCCAAACCTTCCAATCCCGTTCTGATGAAGGTGTCCGCAAGAAATTATCCTGACTCTTCCCTGTCCGAGGCTCTGCGAGTTGCCCTGGAGACTTATCTGGCCAAGTACAACAGTGATGGGGTGGAGCCCGTCTATGACGTGGGAGCCATAGTAGAGTGTGAGCCCCTACTGATCTACTCAGGGGTGGCTCCTCGAATAGAGGGTTCCCCTTATGCCCCTAGAGTAGAGATAGATCCCCAGCCTCGTGACCCCGACTGGAGGGTGCATGAGTTCTATCAATTTGAGGCTGAGTGCCAAACTTGCATGCTGGGTGCTGAATGCGAGCCTCCAGAACTTATTGGTCTCTATTCTTTTTGAGAACTGTTGTATACTTTTTCTTTTTTCATTTTCGAACTGTCGCTAACCAATTCTGCTTTCTTTCAGAGTAGACCCCGAAGAGTATAACTTCTGATGGCCCCTCCACTGAGTGCTAAGGAACTGAAGGCCCGGAACCACCGGGAACAAAAAGAAGCTGCCATGAAGAGGCAGACTGCCCTGGGAGTGACCCCGGGCAAGGAAGCCAATTTGCCTGTGGCCAACAGGAAGGATGGTAACACTCTGGCCGGGTCCAAAGTGGTTCTTACCACGAGGAATCTGCCTCCACCCCCAAAGGGTCCTCCCCCAGCCCATGCCATTCATAGCTCCGGCTCACCTGGCAGCACAATTTCTTCCGGCCACAACCAGGAGTCCCGGAAGAGGACTGAGAGAGAAGGAGATCTGGGGCACAGGGCCTCTAAGACCCAGAAGGTTGGGGATGCACCCCTCCGGGCTGCCACTACTGCTGCTGCGGGCTCTGCCACTGCTCCCCTCGTAGAGGCCTCTATCAGCTTCGTCCCCTACCCCGTGGCCCCCCTCAATACTAGCGAGGAGATGCTGGCCGTCAGGAAGAGGTTGTCAGAGGTGCCCTCCATCACGGGGGTTGATCTCTACACACGGAATGCTAACAACTCCTCTGTGGGGATCGGCCTTATCAACCGGCTTTACTCCCCAGACTTTTACAAAAATGTAGTTGCCAAGGAGAATCCCTCTGCCCTAGTGGGGAATATAGGCCTTGCCCTTACTGAGGTTTGGACTTGTCTGCCTTTTTACTTTCATACTTCCCCTTGTGATCTTTTTCTAACTCTCGGTTTCTCTCCTCGCAGGCGGGCAATAAAGTGTTGAGGCTGCAGGAGTGCTGTGATGGCCTGTCCGCCGATCTTGAGGCCAGCACTAAGATTCTGGCAGAAAAGCTCCGCGAGCTGGAGCAGACGCAGGAGAAGGTTGCGATTTTGAGCTCCTCTCTTGATGATAAGGAGAAGGCCTTCTCCCAGAAGGAGGCTGATTTGAAGGACTTCTCCGACCGGCTGGCGGTGGTGGAGAAGGATCTGGAGAAGGCCAAGGGGGATCGAAATGAGCTCCACGGGCATAAAGCCGAGTGGGAGCCTCGGAACGCTGAGCTCGCACCCAAGTTGGAGGCCACCAAGAAGCAGGTCTTGGTGCTGGAGGCCAAGGTGGATGAGCTGTCCGAGCAGCTGCTCCCATATAAGTGGCTGGAGGTGGAGGGGGAGACTGCGTTGCAGGTTGCTCGCAGGGAGGCCGTGGAGGAGTTTAAGAACTCCGAGGAGTTCAAGAACCTTCTGGCCGCTGAAGCAGGTGCCCAGTACGAGGCTGCCTGCAGGACACAGATTCGTAACTTTGCTGCCACGGGCAGATATTCAGCTCAGCAGTTGGCCATTATAGGCTCATTGGTGGCTACTGATGCTGTTTGTCTCCCCGGGCACGCACTAGTTCCTCTGTCCGAGGATGAAGTCGAAGGACTTGAGCTGTCTGCAGCGGCCTCCTTGCCCCCCGTGGCCGAAGTAACTGCCACAGCTCTGATCAGTGAAGTGGATGGCCTACGATTTGGGGATGGGGAGATACCTTACGAGGATGCCATTGCCCGCATCTTTCCTAATGGACCGGCAATTGGTGATCTTTTCCCCGTGCGGGCAGCTCCTACTCCAGTCTTCACTGAGCCCGCCTTTGATCCCATCACGGATCTTCTTGTGAACAGCCTTCCTTCCCCAACCCCAGCCTCAGAAACGGCCGAGGAGGCAGCCTCTGAAGATCCCAAGGGGCAAGCTCCTTTAGCTTAGGATTTTATTTTTCTTTATTTGTAATAGATTGATAGGACCTTGTAAATTTTTTCTATTAATGGAAACATTTTTCTTAACTATTCTCTTAATTGCTTTGTCCTTGTAGGCTGTTTTGAGTGTTGGCAATATTTGAGTATCTTAGTACCTGCATTCTTGCTTTTACTTTTTCCAGCGTTTTTGACTAACAATTAAATTTTATACTCTTCTTCCGCGGTTAGAGGCTTAGTAGGCCTTGTGCCCGCATTTTTTGAGTTTTCCTAACTCTTTATTCAAAACCTCTTGGGTTTTTTGTGAGAGTCAGCCCTATTTCTCTGTGACCGCGTTTGTTTGGCCTTGTGGCAAACTTTGAGGCCTTAACCCCGTTTGTCTGTTTGACTTTGTTAATCTCTTTTGATCACTCCCATCCATTTACACTTATTTTACGACCTTGCGAGTCCTGGTGTAAGCAAAAAGCAGCCAATGCAAGCTACTTTCATAGGGCATGTAGAGTGTGGCCGTGAGGCGATAGTCTATGCAACAGTAGATAGGAGCATATTTAGCATAGTGGCCCTTTAATCTACCGGCATCTGTATCCATTATTCGTGGTTCACGCGATTTGACCCTTTATTCAAAACTTCTTGAGTTTTTTGTGAGGGTCTTGTGGCGATCATGTAAGCGGGCTCATATGTTGGCCTTTGTCACATACAGGCATGCGAGTAACGGCCCTAACGAGGGCCTTCGCGCACTTAGTGGGTCCGAGCTTTGGCCTTTGTCCCCACTTGCATCTATATCCACTTTTTCTTGGTGGTGTCACGCGGGCAGGACAGAGTATCCTCCCTGCGATCGAGTACAGGCGTAATGGCCTTTGTACACATATAGGCTTGCGGATCTCAATGGATCTTTGAGCATCAGTAGGTAGGAGCTCATATGTTGGCCCTTGAACCTACTGGCATCCGCTTGCGGGCATCCACTCTAGCTTTTGAGGCTGGTGGGAATAAAGTTACAACAGTTTGCACAAAAATTTGATGGTAACTTCACACTCATATATATAGGGGTCTATACTCCCACAAAAATTTACAAAGATATCAAAAGAAGTACTTTCTAAGGTGATCGCTATTACAAGCGTGCTTGAGCTCTTTTCCTTCCTTTGTTCGCAATATGTAGGTTCCCTCTTTGATTATTTTGGTGACCTCATACTCTTTCCTTCGAGATCGTCCAGGACACACCTTTTGTTTGCCTCGTTTTGAGACTCATCGAAGTATGTGACTCTATACGAGGGTAGGGCTACCTCAACTGGAGCCATTGCCTCTGACCCATACGTGAGCGAGAAAGGAGTTTCTCCTGTAGAATTTCTTATTGTGGTGCGGACAACCCACAATGCGGTCTGGAGCTCGTCCAACCATCGTCCTCCTCGTCCCTCCAAGTTTTTCTTTAGGGCGGTCAGGACTAGCTTGTTCGCGGCCTCAGCTTGGCCATTTCCTTGAGGATAAGCAACTGCGGATCGATTTGCAGCCAGACCTTCATTCTCACACATTCAGCAGTGAATTTTGCAGAGAATTGGGTGCCATTGTCCGAAATTATTGCTCTTGGAACCCCAAATCGGCAATAGATGTGATCGTGGACAAAATTGATGGTATTCTCCTCGGAGATAGTGGCTAAGCCCTTGGCTTCTATCCACTTGGTAAAATAATCCACGGCCACAACGGCGTACTTAATGCTCCCTCGAGCAGTTGGGAATGGTCCAATGAGATCAATTCCCCACGTATCAAACGGCCACGATGGTATAACCAAAGTTTGATCTGTTGATGGTAGTCTAGGGATGTCCGCAAATCTTTGGCACTTATCACACTTTCTTACGTACTCCTGCGCATCTCTTCTCATAGTAGGCCAAAAGAATCCTTGGAATTTGATCTTGTCTGAGAGAGTGCGAGCACCTGGATGTCAGCCACAAACTCCTTCATGAACCTCATAGAGTAAGTTGGTGACCATGTGAGTTTTGACACATCTTAGCAAAGGCTTGGTGAATGATCGTCGAAAAAGCACCCCATCGAGGACGAGGTATTTCGCGGACACCGTTCTAATGGTTCTAGCCACTACAAGAAAAATGCCAAATAGCGACGGACCAAATTCTGTCGCTATTAGCGACGGAATAGCGACGAAATAACGACGGAAGCAAAATAAAATGAAAAAAACAGTTATCGACGGATTTAGCGACGGATTTTAGCGACAGACATGAATCTGTCGCTAATCCGTCGCAATAGTGGCGCCAAAAAAGCCCGCCCATTTTAGCAACGGATTTAGCGATGGAATAACGACGGATTACAAAATTTTTAACGACGGATTTTTTTCTGTCTCTATATAAATAATAAATAAATAAATATTTTTTCTTTTTAAAATTAGCGACGGAATTAGCGACGGATTTTACAAAAAATAAATTACCGACGGATATATTTTGTCGCTAAATAATAAAAAATAAAAAATATTTCTCTTTTTAAAATACCGACGGATTTTGCGACGGAAAATCTTTTTTTTAAAAAAATAACTATTTTCATTTGTTTATTTTTTTTCTAACTTTTTTTATATAACTTTTTGAAAAAACTTCAATATTAAAAAATGTCCAGAATATTTATTTATATTCATAAAAAATAAAAAAAACTATACATTTATAAATAAAAATTAAAAAATTTTACCCGTCCCTGATTTCTTTATTATACTTTCATTTGTTTATTTTTTTTCTAACTTTTTTTATATAACTTTTTGAAAAAAAACTCCAATACTAAAAAATGTTCAAAATATTTATTTATATTCATAAAAAATAAAAAAAACTATACATTTATAAATAAAAATTAAAGAATTTTACCCGTCCCTAATTTCTTTATTATACTTTCATTTGTTTATTTTTTTTCTAACTTTTTTTATATAACTTTTTGAAAAAAAATTCAATACTAAAAAATATCCAAAATATTTATTTATATTCATAAAAAATAAAAAAAAATTATACATTTATAAATAAAAATTAAAGAATTTTATCCGTCTTTGATTTCTTTATTATACTTTCATTTGTTTATTTTTTTCTAACTTTTTTTATATAACTTTTTGAAAAAAACTTCAATACTAAAAAATGTCTAAAATATTTATTTATATTCATAAAAAATAAAAAAAATATACATTTATAAATAAAAATTAAAGAATTTTACCCTATACCCTATATACCCTATACCTTATACTCTATACCCTATACCCTATACCCTAAACCCTATACCATATACCCTATACCCTATACCCTAAATCCTATACCCTATATCCTATACCCTATACCCTATACCCTATATATCCTATACCCTATATTCAATATACTATACCCTATACCCTATACTCTATACCCTATACACTATACACTATACCCTATACACTATACCCTATACACTATACCCTATACCCTCTACACTATACCCTATACACTATACACTATACCCTATACACTATACCCTCTACACTATACCCTATACCCTATACCCTATACCCTCTACACTATACCCTATACCCTATACCCTATACCCTATACCCTATATACCCTATACCCTATACTCTATATACTATGCCCTATATACTATACCCTATACTATATACCATATACCCTATACCCTATATACTATACACTATACCCTATACCCTATACCCTATACACTATACACTATACCCTATATCCTATACCCTATACCCTCTACACTATATCCTATAACCTATACCCTCTACACTATACCCTCTACACTATACCCTATACTCTATACCCTATACCCTATACCCTATACCCTCTACACTATACCCTATACCCTACTCCCTCCGTCCCATAGAACATTACCCCTTTTGCTATTTTGGGCGTCCCTCTTTAAAGTCCCACTTTCCTAAAAAGGAAACCTTAAATCACTATTCTCTCCACTCATTCTCTCTCCTACATTATTTTAATACTCACAACACCATTATAATTTACTATTCTCTCCACTCATTCTCTCTCCTCCCACTCACAACACCTACTTTAATAACATTATTCCTTATTTTTCGTTCTCAATAGTAAACGTGTAATGTTCTATGGGACGGAGGGAGTATATCCTATACACTATACCCTATACCCTATACCCTAAACCCTATACCCTATACCCTATACACTATACCCTATACCCTATACCCTATACACTATACCCTATACCCTATACCCTATACACTATACACTATACACTATACCCTATACCCTATACCCTCTACACTATACCCTATACCCTCTACACTATACCCTCTACACTATACCCTATACCCTATATCCTATACCCTATACCCTATACCCTCTACACTATACCCTATACCCTCTACACTATACCCTCTACACTATACCCTCTACACTATACCCTATACCCTATACCCTATACCCTATACACTATACACTATACCCTATACACTATACCCTATACCCTATATACCCTATACCCTATACCCTATACCCTATACCCTATACTCTATATACTATACCCTATACTATATACCCTATACCCTATACCCTATACCTTATACCCTATATACCCTATACCCTATACTCTATACCCTATATTCTATACCCTATACCTTATACCCTATACACTATACCCTATACCCTATACCATATACCCTATATACCCTATACCCTATAATCTATATACTATACCCTATACTATATACCCTATACCCTATACCCTATACACTATACCATATACCCTATACCCTATACCCTATACACTATACCCTATACCCTATACCCTCTACACTATACCCTATACTCTATATACTATACCCTATACTATATACCCTATACCCTATACCCTATACACTATACCCTGTATCCTATACAATATACCCTATACCCTATACCCTATACCCTATATCATATACCCTATACCCTATATACCCTATACCCTATACTCTATACCCTATATCTTATACCCTATACCCCATACCCTATACAATATACACTATACACTATACCCTATACCCTCTACACTATACCCTATACCATATACCCTATATACCATATACTCTATACCCTATGAATATAAATAAATATTTTGGACATTTTTTACTATTGAAGTTTTTTTTCAAAAAGTTATATAAAAAGTTAGAAAAAAAATAAACAAATGAAAGTATAATAAAGAAATCAGGGATGGGTAAAATTCTTTAATTTTTATTTATAAATGTATAGTTTTTTTTATTTATTATGAATATAAATAAATATTTTGGACATTTTTTAGTATTGAAGTTTTTTCAAAAAGTTATATAAAAAAAGGTTAGAAAAAAAATAAACAAATGAAAGCATAATAAAGAAATCAGGGACGGGTAAAATTCATTAATTTTTTATTTATAAATGTATAGTTTTTTTTTTATTTTTTATGAATATAAATAAGTATTATTAATATTTTAAAAGTATAATTATTTTTTTAAATTTATTTTTGAATTGAGATAAATATTTTAGAATTTTTTTGATAAGGAAGTTTTTTTAAAAAATTATATAAAATAAGTTAGAAATTGACTAAATAAATGAGGGACAGACAACATCCTTCACTATGAGTATTTTTTTTTAATTTTTTTGAATGGAGATAAATGTTTTAGACTTTTTTTAGTAAGAAAGTTTTTTTCATAAAAAATATTTTAAAAAATTGATATTAGACATACTACTTTAACTAAAATTTTGGGTAAATCAAATAAAAGCATGTAAATATTTTAGATAAATGTTTAAAAAAATTGATATTAGACATACTACTTTAAATATTTTTTTTCAAAAAAAAAAAAAAACTAAGCATTTATATTTATTATACAATTATTATTATTATTAAATAATTTTATTATATTTTAAATGAATTAAATATTTTTTGAAAAAAAAAACTAAGTATCGTTATTATCATTTATTATTAAGTCATTGTCTTTCACATGGATCTCCATCTTAGCCATTTATAATAACACATTTAAGTTGAATCCAATGGCTCACATTTTAACAAACTATTTCACTTGGATCACCATCTCAACCGTCCATTCATATTAAATCAATGGTCCAAATTCATTACTCACACATTTTCAATCCTCTCACAAAACAAAACCAAAATCTCTCTTCATTTCCCAATACCTCCTCAATTTCTCTCTCCGTCTCTCTATCTCTCCACAGACCCACCAGATTCCCCTCCTCAATTTCTCTCTCCGTCTCTCTCTCTCTCCCACCCACCGAAATCCCACCAGCAGGACCTGTCGTCTACGCCTTAATTGGGCTCTCTCTCCGTCTCTCTCTCTCTCTCTCCGACCCATCGAAATCCCACCAGATGGATTTGTGCACGGAGGCGGTGAAGGAGGAGATAGGTAGGTCATCGGAGAGTCGCCAAATTGGGAACGAAGAAGCATTGAACCGCCACATGAGTTTCTGCAAGAGTTTCCGGTCGACTTCTCCTCCGCGGAAGCCGACGGAGGAGCTAATTTCTACGATGAAGCAGCTATTGCTGCGGAGCTTGGATACTCCTTGGACTCCTAAATCTAGTCCTGGTAGTCCGATGAGGAAGGAAGGATCTGTGTACAACGATCGGCGTCGCTTAATTTTCAATCAAAGAGCTGTTATTCTGCCATGGATCGTTGATTAATCGAAGCTTCTAGAGATATGGAATAAGACGATTTTGGTGACTAGGATAAGTCTGTTTGGTAGTATATCATCAACATCGAGATCGAGAAGAAGACAAATGCCATCCTCAATAGTTACTCTAGCTGCAAGCATTGGCTCCTGTTCCAGAGGTTTCTTCATGATCTTCTGATCGGAACTGCCACTACCACCTAAATTTGCCGTGTCAACTTCGAGAAGGGGTCGAGGCCGACGAATCGAAAAGAAAGAAACCCTTCCTAAAGATTCCTTTCCATTTTAGGAAAGTATAAATGGAAAGTTTATATATTATTGTGGGACGGAGGGAGTATATATATATATATATATATATATATATATATATATATATATATATATATATATATATATATATATATATATATATATATATATATATATATATATATATAATTTTTTTAATAAAAATATCAAATTAGCGACGGAAATATCCGTCGATAATTTGGTATATAAAAAATAGAAAATATTGAAAAAAGAAAATTTTAAAAAATTAATAAAATTGTGAAAATTTGGAATAAATTTTAGCGACGGAAATATCTGTCGATAAATCCGTCGTTATTAATGTCGCCAATACATTAATTTTGTCGTTCTCTTCAACATTTAGCGACGGATTTTTGAGTTTTAGCGACGGAATTATCCGTCGTTAATTTAACGACAGCCCAAAAATTTGTCGTTAATATTTAGCGACAAGGGTTTTAGCGACATATTTTTTCCGTCGCTAAATGCCTTTAGCGACGAATTTTTGGCTTTTAGCGACGGATTTTTCCGTCGCTAAAACCTGTTTTTCTTGTAGTGAGCCCTTGCTGGATCTTCAGGGAGGGTTTGCTTCTCGATGTAATTCTTTATCTCATCTACCCAATCCCTTACTTGATCCTCAATATTGCTTATTTGAATTCTATCTATAGCAGATCTCTCTATGAATTCTATCTGACAATCTGTCTCTAAGTCTGTGATTTCTTGATCGGTTAGTCTGGAGAGGAGGTCAGCTTCCACATTATCCTCTCTCATGACTTGGTTCAACTCATAGTAGGTGAAATCTTTGATGAGGGTTTTTGCAAGACCGCAGTACTGAGTTAGCACTGGGTTGATTGTATCATACTCCCCCCTAATTTGATTTACTATGGGTCCGCTCCCGAGTCTAAAAATGGAGGGGGAGGGAAGGAAAAGGGAGGAAATGTGGGAGGATTTCCTCTCTAATGGTGCTTTCGAGTTTTTTTTAGGAGGGAAAGGGAAGGAAATGAGCCCTCATTTTCTTCCATTTCAATCATCCTGTGAGTGGGCGGATTGGGGAGGAAAGAAATGTTCAGCCATTTCCTCCCCCTCCCTTCCCTTCCCCTCCCTTCCCTTTCTCTCCCTAAAAAACTCGGGAGCGGACCCTATGAGCTGAGAGTCACTGTTGATCTCAATATTCTGAACTCCCAAGTCTCTTGCCAATTCCATGCCCGCTATAATCGCCTCATACTCAGCTTGATTGTTTGATGCCTCGAACTTGAATCTCAAGGCTCTTTTGAATTTCTCCCCGCAGGGTGCGATCAGGAGTATGCCCGCTCCACTAATTAACTTGCTCACGGAGCCGTCCACGAATAAAGTCCACACTTCCTCTGGACGCTCCTTTGGCTGTATAATATCAGTGCTCGAGCTATCTGGGGCTTCCTCTGATTCTGCCCGCTTCCTTTTTCCAAGTTCGCTATCCGCCAATTTAAATGATGATTCTGCCACAAAATCAGCTAAGGCCTGCGCTTTGATTGTCCTTCTCGGGGAGTAGGTGATCTGGAACTCAGTGAGTTCGATAGACCAAGCTAGCATTCTCCCCGAGGACTCTGGTTTGTGTAAAACCTTTCTAAGCGGGGCCTCAGTGAGCACAGTTATAGGGTGTGCAGAAAAGTAGGTTCTTAATTTTCGAGCAGATACAAGCAAGGCGTAAGCTAACTTTTCTATATTTAAATAATGCCCTTCTATGGCGGACAAAGCCTTAGATACATAATAAATTGTCTTTTGAGAGTTATTATCCTCCCTTACAAGAACAGCAGCTACTGCCAGATCAGTAACTGCTAAAAATAGAAAAATTTCTTCCCCGGGCAACGGGCTGCTGAGTAGAGGTGGCTGCCCGAGGTATGTCTTGACTTCTTCAAAAGCTTG
Source organism: Adenophora triphylla var. japonica (assembly GCA_022495995.1). Lineage (NCBI taxonomy): Eukaryota > Viridiplantae > Streptophyta > Magnoliopsida > Asterales > Campanulaceae > Adenophora > Adenophora triphylla. The sequence goes on along the minus strand of JAFEMH010000127.1, from coordinate 868,910 downwards.
ATGGCATTCATGACTCCATGTAAATTCGTCAGCTCTCTTCCCCCCTTTCAGAGTTTTGAAGAAGGGGAGGCATCTCTCTGCTGACCGCGAGATGAAGCGGCCAAGTGCGGTGATGCGACCATTGAGTTTCTGTACATCCTTCACGCAAGCAGGAGGTTTCATGTCCAACAGCGCTTGGATTTTTTCGGGATTAGCCTCTATTCCTCGCTGGTTGACCATGAATCTGAGGAACTTGCCCGCCTTTACCCCAAAGGCACATTTTAGGGGATTTAGTTTCATGTTATTGCGGCGCAAGTTTTGGAAGGTTTCCTCCACGTCGAGCTCGTGGGAATTTTCCTTTGTTTTTATAACCATGTCATCAATGTAGGCCTCAAGGTTTCTGCCCAGTTGGTTTTTGAAGACAAGATTGACCATTCGCTGATAGGTGGCTCCTGCATTTTTTAGCCCAAAGGGCATCATAGTGTAACAGTAAGTCTTGCCCGCAGCGATGAAAGCTACGGAGCGGACATCTTCAGGAGCCATCTGGATCTGATGGTAGCCGAAGTATGCATCAATGAAGCTCAATACTCTGTGACCGACTATTGAATCCACCAATCTGTCTATGCGAGGAAGATGGAAGCAGTCCTTGGGGCATGCCTTGTTGAGATCCGTGAAATCAACACACATCCTCCACTTGTCGTTGAACTTTTTGACCATTACTATGTTTGCTAGTCATTTAGGGTAGGAAATCTCCTTTATTATTCCCACTTTGAGCAATTTCTCCACCTCTTCCTTGATCGCGATCTCTTTCTCCGGGGAGAAGTACCTTGATTTTTGGTGAATGTTCTTGAAGGATGGGTCGTCATTGATTTTATGGAGGATCACTTCCTCGTTGATTCCCTTCATATCCTCCACCCTCCAAGCGAACACATCACAATTTGCTCGAATGAACTCAATGAGGATCCTTCTTTCCTCGCTGTGAATTTCCAGCCCGACCTTAACAGTTTGCTCGGGGAAGTGGAAGTTGATAACCACCTCCTCGAGCTCGTCGTTAGGTTGAAGGTCGCTGATTTCACGATTGTGCAAGGAGTCAATGACAATAGTTGGGGGGTTGACCTGGGCTCCGGTCAGCGCTGCCATGGAATATATGACCTCGCGGTCAATCTTTCCCTCAATTCCCCTATCAATGTATCCTCCCTCAATAGGGGCCAACTGTTTAGATTTCCTGCTCGTCTTGAGCTCCACCTTAGTGGTATGGAAAGAAAGCATGCCAATAGAAATGGGAGTCGGAACAAGCTCAAGGGTTTTCCCTTTTTTCGGTTTGTCCTCGCCCTCTTTCTGCGGGCAGGAGGTCTGGCCTTTAATAGCTTTTCTTTTCTCCTCCAGTGCTCGGAGGAATCTCCCGGGCTGGTTCTTGATGGTAGCAACCCCGCCCGGGGTGTTAAATTTCACCCTTATGTGGGGAACGGAAGCAACTATTCCCAATTCGGCCTGAGCAGTTATGCCAAGAATGGCATTGTATTGGGAAGGAAGATCGACCACCATGAAAGTAATTTTGCCCGTCTTTTGCATGGGTTTTCCCCAATAGTTACTTCAAACACAATCGTCCCCTTTACCCCAACGGCGTGATTGGTGAACCCCTCAAGCATGCCAGCATAAGGAGTCAGGTTTGCCTCGATCATCCTCATACCTACCAAAGTATGATAGTAGAGTATATCTCTGGCCGCGCCTATGTCGACCAAAACTCGATGTATGTTGGCTCGGTTAATTTTCATTTGAAGAGTTAGGGGCTGAGAAGAGTGAAATAGGGAGGAGGCAAGTTCACTCTTTTTGAACCCTATTTCCTGCTCTTCCTCAGGAGCCATTGGGGTGATTGATAAAACCTTCTCCAGTGTTCGAATCTGAATGGAGAGCTGTTTGTTGGAGGGAGGCTACTCGCCAATGAAATTAATGTCATAATCCCCCAAATCGTCATCGTAATTGTCTCTCTCGTTCCTTTCGGGGCCACGCGTGCCCCGTGCTCGCTGCTGATTATTGTTATTGGGGGCATTGTTGTTTTCCTTAACCCATTTTGTTAGCTCCCCGTCATTGATTTTTTGTTGAATAATTCGCTTCAACTGGAAGCAGTCCTCAGTGCCATGACCGTGGTCATTGTGATATTCGCAGAACTTGGCCCTACTCCTCTCATTTGGCTTCCGGATCATAGGAGGAGGGGGTGGAAATTATGAGGCTCTCATGATGACTGCCCGCGGCTCGGTGAGGGGGGTATAAACTATTTCATCCACAACTTTTCGGAGTTTGTCCGACCCACGACCTCTGTTTTTGCCCTGATTATTGGTGCGGGAAGGCTCTGGGGTGGTCTCCTGAATTTGGCTTATCCTTCTTTTTGCTGAAGCTCGGGGAGCGGGCACATTGGGCTCTTCAGCGGATGCAATGGCAGAGGCCCTTTCATACATCTCCTCTACGGTTTTTGGCCGGCTGGAGGCAAAATTCATTTTGAGGAAAGAGGAGCTGAGGCCACCCTCAAAACAGAGTCGGATGTCCCCCTCCTCTAAATCCACAATCTCCTCGCTCACTTTCCTGAACCGAGAGATGTAGTCTTTTGTGGCCTCGTTTGGGGCACAGCAGACGGACAAGATCTGTCTTTGGTCGAGCGGGCTCACCGGCCCCAGCAAAGGCATTAAGAAAGAGGTTTCTAAACTGACTGAAAGATTGGATGGACCGGGGCTTGAGAGCTAACATCCAAGATAGGGCCTTGCCCATGAAAGTGGCAGCTAAGGCCTTACACATCACCGATTCGTCCGACGAGAACAGGGCCATTTGTCCCTCGAATCGTCCCATATGACTCTTGGCATTCTTGGATCCACCATAGGTATCCATCTGAGGGGGCTTGCCCTTCTGAATAGGTGCCCGGGCGATCTTGTCAGTGAAGGTATCCATGGTGCGGCCACACCTCTGGGAGGCCTTTTGGTGGGTCTCCCACATCTCGTTCATAAACTTGATAAATTCGGGGCTCTGATTATCAACCTTCTGTTTTTTAACCCGTGGAGTCACGGCCTTCTCCTTAGCCGGAGCCAAGGGTCTGGCTTGGGACTTCGCACCGCGGTTTGATTGTGCTTCTTCTCCAACCTCCTCGCTATCATCCACATGCACCACACTGCGTTTGGCCGACTGTCCGCGATCAAGTGTTGGTTCAACCCGGTTTGCCCCCTAGCTTGACTAGCAAGCGAGTTAGCGGGGGCTCGTTGGGAGAACCTTTGTGACCCTTGGGGGAACTGAAGCCCACCGTTGGCCTATATCTCAAACATCTCCATTTGAGCGTCATTGATGGCCATGGCCTCAGCGACCAGTTTGAATTTGGCGGCCAGAATTTCTTGCCTCTTCAGGATTTGCTCCGGGGAGAGTGGAGTGTTTAAGGCGGTGTTTTTTATAGGAGCTTGGGGAGTTTTTGGGCTGTTGTTTAGTAGGGCTTGGGCTTTCTCAGCTCGTATCTGGTCGGTTAGTTTGTGTATAGCCCTTTGACTAGGGGAGAGGCTGTGTTGTGGCTGAGAACGGGCCCCCATCCTATTAAAAACGGAGGTCGTAGCCTTATCTTTATTGACATTGGAAGGTGAAGCCTGGTCTTCCGGCTCAATGGTCAAGTGCCCAGCATTTTGCAAAGTTTTAGACATATTTTGAAAAGAAGAAAAGAATGAAAAGAAGAACCTTTTGACAGTCAGCTGTTTAGAACACAAAGTGTGTCTGAAAACAAAGATTTTACGAGAAACAAAATGAAACGTTTCCCGGCAATGGAACCACTGATGACGCCAAGCTTTTCAGGGTCAGGAGCGGTTCAAGGATATCTGGCAGGATATATTTGGTGGTTTGATGTACCTAGAACACAGCACAAATGAAGCACCGTTAAGGTCAAAGTTGGATGTTAATCCAACTCAGGCCCTCGGGTGTGAGAGTAAGAATACTGATTAAAGAAGGCTTTGAATACCTTGAGTGTGTGTAAGTTTTTAGAGTTTGAGAATAATATGGCTTACTCAATATATTTGGAACTTACCTTGCCCAAGGGGACAAAGGTCTTCTATTTATAGGCAATGGAGAGGTGCTTGTTGATGTAAGCAATGAGATCAGCCCTAGAGGGCACTTTGGTATTTGACCGCCTACACGTGTCCGCAGCTAATTGGCTCTGTCAGGGAGGGAACATTGACTGCAGAGGGGGCATGGCTGAAAGGGACATGAGCCGTGTATATGGCTTGGCGCATTAAATGAAATAGTAGGCGCCTGTCTGAGCCGCATTGAATGCGTGATGGGGGAGCCGGCAACTTGCATGTCAGAGCCAGTGAGCTAACTTGCTCGGTAAGGCTTGACATTAACCGAGAGGCAGGTGAAATAACCGGGAGGCAGGTATGAGCCCGCGATCAACATCTTGGGCGCGGTCAAAGGTATTTGACGCGGGCACGGATGGAGCGGTCATACCTCCTGCGGGCACCAATCCAGCGGTCAGGATCCCTCCGATCTTGGACTAGGATGATGCGGAGAGGAGCGCGGTCTTGACCTCAAGGGTCTATCTGTCCGCGGTCTTCACCTCAGCGGTCTAGGAAATGCCACGTCACCGGTTTCTTAGATCAGACCGAGCGTGGGCCCGGTCCAGCAGGTACAAGCTCATCAAAAAACAAATTTTTTTATAACTTACGAAGAAACAGGTTTTCCCCAAAATTTTCTGCTAGAAGTATCAATGATAAAATTGTAATAAATAAAAATCTTAATGCTTTTTTCACGATGAAAAAGGTTTTTTTTTTTTTTTTTTTTTTTTTTACATGGAAAAGTAGTGAACGTTAATGCTATTCCTATTAAAATGAGCTTTTTAAGAGCTATTCTTACAAAGAGCTACTCTTAATAATAAGTAGCTCTATTAGGATATTGAGAGATATTATCAATAAAAGAAAATATTTAGTTATATAAGTTGGTGTTGACACAATTTAGTAAAGTTACCTCATTTAGGAGTATTTTCAATTAAAATTATATTTACTAGTATTAGAATAAAAAGAGATTTGTTATAATTTTAATAGAATTATAACTCATATGTTTTGAGTATAAATATAAGTCGTTTAGCTTATTTGAACTTTAAGACAAAAATAATGCATAAAATATGGAGAGCCCTAAATATATTATGTATTAGGAAAAAATGCAAATATAATATCCCAACTATATGGCTTGTTTGGTTTTTGTACCTAAACTAGTTTTCGTTGTAACCACAGTAAATTATCTGTTTTGGTTGCTCGCTTAAGGTAACTAGGGCTAACGATATCCATTTTTTCAGTTAAATGAGCATGTAAATTGCATGTGACTTGATTTTCAAGAGTAAAATAGGAAATTTCATTCAAATTAAAACTATCAAAATGAAAAGGTTTTAAATGTAAAATTAAAAATTAAATGTTGAATAAACTAATTTATAAGGGCTAAAGTTAAAATAATAATTTTCAAATTAACCTCCATACCCCCAACTCATCTTCTTTCTCCCAACCCTCAATCCAGCCACCTCCTTCTTCACCCACCACACTTTTTGCACCTCCGACAAATTTCAAATCGATTACTAGTAGTTCGATTGTAAATTGACTAAGATTAAACAAAATAGAACCATTTACACCTCTATTAATTTAATGCTATCAATTCCTATGCAACTCAATTTTCCTTCTTGTTACATGTGGGACTTATAAAAGAGTTAAAAAGTGGCATGTACATTTAATTGCTCCTATAATTTCTAAACAATTAATATTTAAAATTTCACTCAAAGACAAAAATAATATGTTTATTCTATTCACAAATAAGCCATCATTTTTTTTATAAAATCATTTAAATCACCCTCATTAATTAGAAGCATTATATGTATATACTCCCTCCGTCCCATAACAAGCGACGCAATTACTGTTTCGCACGGAAATTAAGAAAAAAGTGAAAATGTTGATGTGTTGTGAGTGTAGATAATTGAGTAGGAGAGAGAATGAGTGGAGAGAATAGTAAATTATAATGGTGTTGTGAGTATTATAATAATGTAGGAGAGAGAATGAGTGGAGGAAATAGTAAAGATTCTTTTCCATTTTAGAAAGTGTGACTTATCAGTGAGACGCCCAAAATGGCAAAGTGTGTCGCTTGTTATGGGACGGAGGGAGTATACATTTTTATATTACTCCCTCCGTCCCTAAATGTTTGTCCTATTTGACTTTTCAAACATTTTTAGATTACATTACAAGTTTTGAAAATTTAGTGATTTTGAAGCTTTAATTTTGGAAATGAGACTAACTTTTTGGGACAAAAAAAAATGAAAAATGGGACAAACATTTAGGGACGGAGAGAGTATAAGCTTATAATAATCACGCACCCAAAATGAGAGGTGTCTACAATATGAGTAGATCTAGGGAGAAACGCGTTTCTCCATAAGTTATGAAGAAACGGGTTTCTGGATATCCAGAAGCTTTGGGATTGATATCCAGAAGCTTTGGGACGGATATCCAGAAAAAATATTTGAGACCAAATCTAAGGCCAAGACCAAATTTCTGATTCTGGATATCACTTTCACAAGGTTCTGGATATCCAGAACATTGAATATGGATATCCAGAAGCCTTAAAACTTATATCCAGAAGCCAATTCTAAATTTATGGATATCACTTACATAAGGTTCTGTATATCTTTTCAAAGAGTTCTGGATATCCAGACGCCTTGAGACGGATATCCAGAAGCCTTGAGACGAATATCCAGAAAAAAAGATTTGGGGCCAAGACCAAGGCAAATTCTAAATTTCTGATTCTGGATATCACTTTCATAAAGTTCTGAATATCAAGAATATTGAATATATAAAAAAAATGATCATGTAGAGCCCAGAGATCGATTCTCAATTGCTATTCAGTAATTGATTTGCAAAAATAGGTGCACACACACACACATCAAATTGTACAAATCATTGACATACGATTTGAACAGTATAAAATCATTAACAAACATCTCCTTTTCGAGTATGGATCACACCAGCAATTAATAATTTTCACCAACAGACATCTACATCTTCGTAGCACAAAGCCGCCAAGGACGACAGAGGAAGGTGATGGGCAATTCAGGCGGCTTTGGTCACCGGAGAGAGATCTGAAGGTGAGGACCGGTGATGGAGGTTGGGGAAGACGATCTAGAGAGCTCCAATGATGAGAAATTGGCCTTCTGCGTATAGAGAGAGAAAGGAGAAAGAGAGGGGCGTTTTCCGTTTAGAGAGAAGAATTTGCCGGCGGCTTCGTTAGGCCGGAGAAGTGAGGGACTGGTGCCGGCGTCGGAACGGAGGTGGTTCTGAATAGCTTGGATGCGGCGTTGACTACGTTCAGTAGATGAATCCATGGCTGCTTTTCCGCGGGAGCAGACGTTGAAAAACACGTTTCTCCATAAATTATGAAGAAATGCGTTTCTCAGCAGATTTTGTGCTACAAACATCCTAAACAATTGAGGAAGAAAAAGTTGGCCTATATATATACACTGACAAAATTATCCGGATCCGCCACTAGCCCTTGTTAATAGTCAAGCTGTGGAAAATTGTAGTACATGGTCCCTTGTTAATAGTCAGGCTTGGATTTGGTCTAAAACAGTATCCTGATGAAAAAAATCACTCCCTCCGTCCAGATCAAGGGTCATCGGGAGTTTACGCTTTTTAAGAAATTTTTTAAAAAATTAATAAAAGTTAAATGTGGGACAAAAAATAGTAGTTAATGATTATTTTTTTTGTAAATATGTTAACTTTATAAGAGTATAATGAATGACTTTTTTTTTTTTTTTTTTTTTTTTTGAGGCTTGCCCAACTCGAGTCAAACCCCTTTTTTTGTGTAAGTCAATTTACTAACAAGCCCATCAATTCTCTAAAATTCCCTTAAAATCCCCACCCCAGAGGCGCCTAATATTAACTAGGGAGGGATAATCATCCACTCTAACCACTGGGGGGAGTCGAACCCAGGACCTCCGTGTTGGTAGTATAAATGGTAGAATGGGTGAACAGTTGAATGAATAGTTTCAAATGGGTTTTTTTTTCCCATTTTGTCCTCATACATTTGTTCCTTTTCCATGTTGCCCTTAATTTTTTATTTTTCTTTAAATAAAAAAAAAACCCGTATCCTTGGACACAGGCATGTACTAGTAGTAGTTAATGATTGATTTTTTAATAGGAGAGAGAATGAGTGGGAGGAATAATAAGTTAATGATTGGTTTTTTTTGTAAATATGTTAACTTTATAAGGGTATAATGAATGATTTTTTTGTAAATATATTAAATTATAAGGGTATAAATATATTCAAAAGAGTTGGTTTTGGGAGAATTTCTCTCAAATATTATAAAAAGTCATGTTTTATTTTAAAAATCGGTTCAATGACCGGTTCAAAAAGGCCGAGTTAGTTTGGTTTAAGATTCATGTACCGGTTTTATTAAGTTAAAAACAAGACTTTTTATAATATTTGGGGGAAACTAGTTTTTCCCAAAATTTTCTATATTCAAAAACTTGTCATTTATGGAAAGGAACTCTTGGTCTGGGACGGACCAAAAGGGAAAGTATAACATCATGATTGGGGACGGAGGGAGTATTTTTTTTTACAATTTGGAGGGAGTATTTTTTTTTACAATTTGAAACGTGGCAAGGAGTATATATTTACAAGTGTATTTTGTATATTTATACTCCTTCCATTCCATCCCATTGAAAGCTTCACCTTTTGCTAAAACGGGTGTCTCGTTAAAAGCTTTACCTTTCCTAAAATGACAAAGAATCTTTATTATTTCACCCACTAATTCTCTCACCTACTTTACTTTTATACTCACAACACCAATCATCTTTACTATTCCCTCCACTCATTCTCTCTCCTATTTTACTTTTATACTCACAACACTTTCTCCACTAATTTTTTTTTAAATTTGCGTGATTTTTTTTTTTAATTTGCGTGTCACCTTCAAAAATGATGAATGTTTAAACGGACAGAGGGAGTATATCTCATTGCTAACTATAGTTAAATCAAACTCTATAAAAAGGGAGCTCTTTTGTTGGTTTTAGTATCCCATTCCCATTCCCATTCCCATTCCCATTCCCATCCCACCTAATCTTTAGAGAGAGAAGCGCAAGAGAATGGGTTCATTGACTGCCACAGAAAACAAACCACATGCAGTATGCATCCCAATGCCAGCCCAAGGTCACATAAACCCTATGCTAAAACTAGCCAAAATCCTCCACTCCAAAGGCTTTCATATAACCTTCGTCAACACCGAGTTCAACCACCAGCGCCTCCTCAAATCCCGAGGCCCTAACGCCCTCGATGGACTCCCTTCCTTCCGGTTTGAAACCATTCCCGACAGTCTTCCTCCATCGGACCCCGACTCCACCCAAGATGTCCCAGCTCTTTGTGAATCCTCCCAAAACAAGCTTCTTAGTCCATTTAAGGACCTCCTTTCAGGGCTCAATGCTTCGAATGTGCCTCCTGTGAGCTGCATAGTTTCTGATGGGGTCATGAGTTTCACTTTGGATGCTGCACAAGAATTGGGCATTCCTGATGTGCTGTTTTGGACTACCAGTGCTTGTGGGTTCTTGGCTTACTCTCATTATCAGACACTCATTGAAAAGGGTCTCATCCCACTTAAAGGTACAAAAACAACACCATGTCTGTCCCAAATCAAGTGTCAAAATTTGTTCTTGATTATTTATGCTGAATTATTCTACTCTATCGTCTTTCTTCCATTTGAGTCCCCACACTGGGACAGGGCACTGGCACATATATAGTACGTTAGTTATGAAGTCAAGTTGGAGGGAATCCTTCTTTCGATTTTCGGTGTCCCCACATAACATTTATGTACATCTCAATATCTATATTTTCGGTGTCCCCACATAACATTTATGTACATCTACATATCTGTAGTATAAATCACAACCCCTCCTTGAATAGTACAATGAACAGTACCACATGCCAAATTTCCCATTTTGCCCTCACTAAGTTGTCCCTTTCCCATTTTGCCATTTAAAAAAAAAATTTAATTAAAAAAAAAAATGGACACGGGCTTTTACTAGTCAGTATATACGGAAGGGCGCCTTACTCTATATTTTTGTCACATGATGGCGTGATGAATTGAAGATTAGTTAAAAATGAAAATAAATTGTTTTGTTTTTATTCATCCAGTTTGGTCGTCTCAATATGATCCCTATTTTATCACATAATGATACATTTTCTCGATATGCAGATGCAAGTTGCTTCACCAATGGGTATTTGGAAACAGTTGTGGATTCCATACCTGCTATGAATGGTATACGTCTCAAGGACTTTCCAAATTTCATTCGAACCACAAATCCAGATGAATTTATGGTGCAGTTTGCCATGAGAGAAACTTTGAGGGCAAGAAAAGCTTCTGCAATTATTCTCAACACCTTTGAAGAATTGGAATCTGATGTCTTGAACGCGCTTTCATCCATTTATCCACCTGTATACTCAATTGGGCCTTTACATCTTCTCATTGATCATATTGATGATAAGGATCTGAATTCAATGGGATCAAATCTTTGGAAAGAAGAGCCAGAGTGTTTGCAATGGCTCGATTCCAAAGAGCCCAACTCAGTTGTTTATGTAAATTTTGGAAGCATAACGGTCACGACACCTGCACAACTGGTTGAGTTTTCGTGGGGTCTTGCTAATAGCAATCAGACTTTTCTATGGGTAATTAGGCCTGATCTTGTTTCAGGAGACTCCGCTGTTCTTACACAAGAGTTTTTGGAGTTGACAAAAGAAAGAGGCTTCTTAGCAAGTTGGTGTCCTCAAGAAAAAGTTCTTGGCCATCCTGCAGTGGGAGGGTTCTTAACTCATAGTGGGTGGAATTCAACGTTGGAGAGTATATCAAGTGGAGTGCCGATGTTGTGTTGGCCATTCTTTGCGGAGCAACAAACAAACTGTTGGTTTAGTTGTGGTGAATGGGGAATTGCAATGGAGATAGACAATGATGTCAAGAGAGATGAAGTAGAAAGGCTTGTGAAGGAGTTGATGGTGAAAGAAAAGGGAAAAGAGATGAGGAAGAAGGCTTTGGATTTGAAGCAAAAGGCTGACAAGGCCATAGTTCCTGAATCAGGATCGTCTTGGTCTTCTCTAGAGGATGTGATCAAGCATGTGCTTCTCTCAAAATAGATTTCCATTTCACAATTAATGTGCCATCTGTAAAAAAATGAGTAATTCCTACGCGAGATTTCCATACATTAGATGTGTAACTTAATTTATGTTAGATAATGTGCAATGCATGGAATTCGGGAAGTCAATAAAAGTGGATGCTCACTTTATAGCATTGGGGGTTGAAAAAATTATCCAAGATGATGTTGGAGAAGCTAAATCTACATCTAGAAAATGTTCAAAATCCGAAGACAAAAAGACAATGGATACAAGCACACGCAGTTTCATTCAAAGAGGTGGCATAATTTTTTCCCCTCAAAATACCGAGAGCAAGAATGTCAAAGGCATGGGATTTTATGAAAAGTGAGTATCAAGGAGATGGGTAGGAGAGAACGAAAAACTCCAATCCGTTTGAAAAGTTTGTAGAACGTCAAAGTGAAATAAAAAGAAAACTTGGAAGAATTTCATAATAGTCATTGAGTTGATGAACCAAATGAGAAGTTATGGTGATGATATAGAGGACCAAAAGGTGATAGAGAAAATCTCGATTTCTCCATCTCCAAAGTTTGATCCTATTATGGTCGCCATAGAAGAAATGCGGGACCTCTGTCAATTGAAGAAATGATGGTTCTGGGATTAGATACAAACATGGTTAGAGGATCGAGGTAGTACGGAGGAAAGAATGAGAACAACATAAAGAGATATTCTAGCGGATGTGCATTTGCACGCGCATCAGTATGGGCACACGGACGTGCATATGAGGTAAAACATCAGCTGGGCCAAATTTGTTGCAGCAGATTTATTTTCTATGGCTTTGACTTCTTTTTGCGACAAAGTTATTTTCTTGTGCATGAAGCAAATTACTTTTTGAAGAATTAATTAAAATCCTTTAGAGTTTAGATTCGATGTTCCCATAAAATCAAAGTGATAACTTAGAATATTGTGTTGATAGTGTGATCAAACTAGTTGTTGCTAATTTGTGTGAGGCATAGAGAATATGTGAGACATAAAAAGTTCCAAGAAGAGTGAGCTCCTGTGGGATTTCCTTAGGGGCATTCCATTGATGGTGCAAGTATTTTTAGGGTTGTATGTTTGTAGAGTGTGTTTATATTTGGAGGCTATGCTTATTGCTATAAGCCTGAGCGATATTTAACACTATAAATTGTGATATTAGTCGATATCCTGTCTTGGTAGTGCCCTTAGAGGTTGATGAGGAAACACTACCAGAAACTGTGTCTTTAGCGACGGAATTATCAGCGGCGGAATAATTTCATCGCTATATAGCGACGAAAATTATGTTATAGCGACGGAATAAATTTGGTGTCGATATTACCGACGAAATTTTATTCCGTCGCTGGGTTCCGTCGCTAAAAACGAATATTCGTCGAATATTCGTTTCATTACCGCCACTAAATTGGCGCCTTAAGTACCAACGGAATATACCGTCGCTATTGCTTCCTCAGCGGCAGAAATAATCCGTCGGTGGAAATTAAATATTTTTTAATTTTTTTAAATAAACCAGCGACGGAATATTTTCGTCGGTGATAAATTAATTTTGTTTTTTATTTTTTTTAATTTATCAGCGACAGATTTATTCCGTCGATGATTATAGCATTTAATTTTTAATTATTTTTAATTATTCAGTGACGGAATTATTCCGTCGGTGATAAATTAAATATTTTTAATTTTTTTTAAATAAACCAGCGACGGAATATTTCCGTCGGTGATAAATTAATTTTGTTTTTTATTTTTTTTAATTTATCAGCGACGGAAATATTCCGTCGGTGATTATTTAATTTTTAATTATTTTTAATTTATTCAGCGACGGAATTATTCCGTCGGTGATAAATTAAATATTTTTTAATTTTTTTAAATAAACCAGCGACGGAATATTTTCGTCGGTGATAAATTAATTTTGTTTTTTATTTTTTTAATTTATCAGCGACGGAAATATTCCGTCGGTGATTATAACATTTAATTTTTAATTATTTTTAATTATTCAGCGATGGAATTATTCCGTCGGTGATAGATTAAATATTTTTTAATTTTTTTAAAATAAACCAGCGACGGAATATTTCCATCGGTGATAAATTAAGTTTGTTTTTTATTTTTTCTAATTTATCAGAGAAGGAAATATTCTGTCGGTGATTATAAAATTTAATTTTTAATTATTCAGCGACGGAATTATTCCGTCGGTGATAAATTAAATATTTTTTATTTTTTTAAAAAATAAATCAGCGACTGAATATTTCCGTCGGTATTAAATTAGTTTTGTATTTTTTTTTAATTTATCAGCGACGAAAATATTCCTTCGGTGATTATAACATTTAATTTTTAATTATTCAGCGACGGAATTATTCGGTTGGTGATAAATTAAATATTTTTAAATTTCTTTTAAATAAACCAGCGACAGAATATTTTCGTCGGTGATAAATTAATTTTATTTTTTATTTTTTTAATTTATCAGCGACGAAAATATTCCGTCGGTGATTATAACATTTAATTTTTAATTATTTTTAATTATTCAGCGACGAAATTATTCCGTCGGTGATAAATTAAATATTTTTTTAATTTTTTTAAATAAAACAGCGACGAAATATTTCCTTCGGTGATAAATTAATTTTGTTTTTTATTTTTTTTTAATTTATCAGCGACGAAAATATTTCGTCGGTGATTATAACATTTAATTTTTAATTATTCAGCGACGGAATTACTCCGTCGGTGATAAATCAAATATTTTTTAATTTTTTTAAAATAAATCAGCGACTGAATATTTCTGTCGGTGTTAAATTTATTTTGTTTTTTATTTTTTTTAATTTATCAGCGACGGAAATATTCCGTCGGTGATTATAACATTTAATTTTTAATTATTCAGCGGCAGAATTATTTCGTCGGTGATAAATTAAATATTTTTTAATTTTTTTTAAGTAAACCAGTGATGGAATATTTTCGTCGGTGATAAATTAATTTTGTTTTTATATTTTTTTAATTTATCTGTGACGGAAATATTTCGTCGGTGATTATAACATTTAATTTTTAATTATTTTTAATTATTCAGCGACGGAATTATTCCGTCGCTGATTATAATATTTAATTTTTAATTATTTTTAGAGCTAATTAACAAAATAACTAACTGAAAACGTTAAAAAATTAACTGAAAACGTTAGAAAATTGTCAGGAATTTCAAAAAACTAACTGAAATTTTGAAAAACTAACTGAAAACGTTAAAAAATTGACTGAAATTTTAAAAAACTAACTGAAAACGTTAAAAAACTGACTGAAATTCTAATTAACTGGCAAACGGCTATAACCGGTTAAATAACTGACTGTTATAACCGTCGGTCCGTCGGTTTGAAAAATATGTGACCTTAACCAAACCGGGTATGTTACATTTTGAAATACAATAAAGATGTTTTTTCCTGTAATTATTTAAAGATATCTGTACATAAAATTGTTGATTATAAACTGTAATCACACTTGTTTAAACATGCGGTGCATCTAGTGTAGTGGTATCATAGTACCCTCCCACGGTACTACCGGTCGATTCCCCGGATGCGCAGACTATTTTAAATTCTAATTTTTCCCCTTCTTCTTTTAAGGGGCAGACTGTTTTAGATTCTAATTTTTCCCATTCTTCTTTTAAGGGGTGGGTATTGGGTTTTTACTTAGATTCTAATTTTTCCCCTTCTTCTTTTAAGGGGTAGGTATTGGGTTTTTACTTACGGCTGAAAATTATACTCCCTCCGTCTCACTATAATTTACATAAAGATTCAATTTTTTGAAAGATTCAATTTTTTTTACGTCCATTAGTATCTGCAACATTTCAAAATGAAAATAAAATCAACATGTCATATTCATAACAATTTATTCTCTACTCCATCCATCTAAGTTTTGCTTGTTTATGAGTTTGAACTCTGTTTTTATTTAAAACTTATCGATCTTGAGGTGTGTTTTTTTTTTTTTTTTTTTTTTTTTTTTTTTTTTTTTAACTCGAGTTCGATCCAATTTGGTTGTTTGAATTCGATGGTTGTTTGAATTCGTGTAGAATTAAGTTTTGAGCCGTTTACGAGTTGCTCGAGTCATTATCGAACTTGAGTCATCATAACCCGAGCTCGAGCTTTGTTCATTATTTTTCTTAAAAATGGTTTGAGCCAAGCTCTTAACAAACAAGCCCGAGTCAAGGTCGAGTAAGACTTTATGAGTTGCTAAAAAACTAAAATTTAAGTTTATAACAAATATATCGAGTCAAATTAGAGTTCAATCAGATAAAAAATACTACCTCCGTCTCAAAATGTTTGTCCTATTTGACTTTTTTGTTGAACTTTGACCACAAATTTATGAGATATTAATCATGTTCATGAAATTTTAAAAGTTGTTGTTGATAATATTATTAATGGTGAATCAATAAGAATTTTAAGAATTTTTAGAATTTCATGAACATAATTAAATTGTTATATATTTGTAGTCAAAGTTCAACAAAAAAAGTCTAATGGGATAAACATTTTGGAAAGAAGGAAGTAATAAAATATTAAAGTTTTTAACAAGCTCTAAACCAATCAAGCTTAACTACACTTCACCCACCTAGCTCCATCCCCAAACCCACCTCCACCCTCATCTAAAAAATGGTCATTGTTATTCAAACTTGAATTGTTGTTGTGATTATGTAAAAAAAAAAAAAATTAAAAAAAATTTAAAAGCGTTTTCACAAAATTTATCAACCACTGAAAAATGTTTTCCAAAATAATTTCCTAAAATTTATAAAACAACTGACAACAAATTCAACATTTTTCAGAAAATATTTTACCTATTTTCCAAAAAATATTTTTCGAAAGCTATTATAGTAGTAAGTTATTTTCAGAAATTTATTTTTTGAAGTCAAAGTAAAAATATAAATAAAAAGAAAAAGAAAAAACACTGCCTTTTATCAATTGGGGCTAGATTAAATGGATCAATCGGGCCCAGGGTTTACTGGCTATGTACTTTGGGATCAAATAAACAAATTTGATGGGCATGAATTTAGAATTGAGGCATTTACCAAATAATCCCTCTATATAGAAACAAAACTATTTCCTTTCTAAGACAATTTATAATTTGATTAACCATTTAGTCCCTAGCTTAATAACTACATCCTCCCTATATTTTACTAAGTCCAATCTCTTTAACAATTTAATTTCTCTCCAACCACCCTCACCTTAGGTCACTCCCTCCCCATCTTCTCCGGTCAACACTTCCGGCAACCATCAACTCCGGCGACCAACTCCGGCGACTTTTTCCGGCGACTTTGTGTTTTTTTTTTTTTACGCCGGCGACCTCTCCGGCGACCAAACAACTGAGAACTTAACTTATCAGTAAGTTCTCAGTTGTCAACTAAACTACTAAGAACACAATTAACTCCGGCGACCACCAACTCCGGCGACCAAACAACTGAGAACTTAACTTATCAGTAAGTTCTCAGTTGTCAACTAAACTACTAAGAACACAATTAACTCCGGCGACTACCAACTCCGGCGACCACCAACTCCGGCGACCTCTCCGGCGACCAAACAACTGAGAACTTAACTTATCAGTAAGTTCTCAGTTGTCAACTAAACTACTAAGAACACAATTAACTCCGGCGACTACCAACTCCGGAGACCACCAACTCCGGGGACCAAACAACTGAGAACTTAACTTATCAGTAAGTTCTCAGTTGTCAACTAAACTACTAAGAACACAATTAACTCTGGCGACTACCAACTCCGGTGACCAAACAGCCGAGAACTTAACTTATCAGTAAGTTCTCAGTTGTCAACTAAACTACTAAGAACACGATCAACTTCGATGATCACCAACTCCGGCGACCTCTCCGGCAACCAAACAACTGAGAACTTAACTTATCAGTAAGTTCTCAGTTGTCAACTAAACTAATACTAAGAACACGATCAACTTCGGTGACCAAACAACTGAGAACTTATCAGTAAGTTCTCATTTGTCAACTAAACTACTAAGAACCTTATTTTTTTGTTTCGTTGACCTCTCCGGTGACCAAACAACTGAGAACTTATCAGTAAGTTCTTAGTTATCAACTAAACTAATAAGAACACGATCAACTCCGGCGACCAAAGAATTGAGAACCTATCAGTAAGTTCTCAGTTGTCAACTAAATAACTAAGAACACGATCAACTCCGGCGATAACCAACTCCGGCGACCTCTCCAACGATCACCAACTCTGGCAACCAAACAACTGAGAACTTATTAGTAAGTTCTCAGTTGTCAACTAAACTACTAAGAACACGATCAACTTCGATGATCACCAACTCCGACGACCTCTCCGACAACCAAACAACTGAGAAATTAACTTATCAGTAAGTTTTCAGTTATCAACTAAACAACTAAGAACACGATCAAACTCCGACGATTACCAACTCCGGCAACCAAACAACTGAGAACTTATTAGTAAGTTCTCAGTTGTCAACTAAACTACTAAGAACACGATCAACTCCAGTGATCACCAACTCCGGCGACCTCTCCGACAACCAAACAACTGAGAACTTAACTTATCAGTAAGCCAAACAACTGAGAAATTAACTTATCAGTAAGTTTTCAGTTATCAACTAAACAACTAAGAACACGATCAAACTCCGACGATTACCAACCCCGGCAACCAAACAACTGAGAACTTATTAGTAAGTTCTCAGTTGTCAACTAAACTACTAAGAACACGATCAACTCCAATGATCACCAACTTCGGCGACCTCTCCGACAACCAAACAACTGAGAACTTAACTTATCAGTAAGTTCTCAGTTGTCAACTAAACAACTAAGAACACGATCAACTCCGACGATTACCAACTCCGGCAACTAAACAGCTGAGAACTTATTAGTAAGTTCTCAATTGTCAACTAAACTACTAAGAACACGATTCAACTCCGGCGACCAATAACAATCTAGTTTTATCAACTCCGACGATTACCACCATATTACTTTCTATAGTTTAGAAGGTGCATGTTAACTTGATAACATATCTATAGAACAACTTGTAGAAACATGTCCAAATAAAATTGAAGATATTTTAACTTGGTATTTGTTCCAATTAAATGTGAATTGTTTCGCATGACTGCACTTCCTCATCAGCAACATTTAAATAAAATGAATTAATATTAGAATAAAATTGAAAACTTGCATCAAAGAAAATGGAACAATAATAAATCAAATTTATAAAATATTGTCATTCTCCATGTGATGCAACTTCTGCATTGCAAATTTTTATACTTCAAAATCAAGTAAATGATTTGGTCTCAAGCAATCTCGCCCGTAACTGCAGAATAGCTTCAAAAACACTTTAAAAGCTCATACTTCTTACTGTATCATTCTAATTTATTGCATGTCCTGGGAAGGTCACAAAGTTCAAACGGTCTCTGGTTAGTCGAAAGCACTAGAAGTGACTTAATGACAGGCCAAATTCATAAGCCATTGTACATCAAGCAAGCACTAAATGGAAAAGCAGCGCTCCCCTTACTATCCAAGCATTATAAACTTCACAGAAAGAAAAGAAAAATGGAAAAGGGTGGGGACAATGGCACAGACAGACACACACACACACACAGGTGATATAAAACATGACCGGCGATGGATCTTGGTCGGAGATGAGGGAGATGTTGAAAGGCTAGATCTCGGAGTAAATCCCAGAAAACAAACCAGATCTGATGGATCTATGGCAGCTGCAAGCTCGAATGGAGGAAGATCGGAGAAGTGTCGCCGGTGTGGAGACGTTCGTCGGAGTTTGGAAGAGAGACGGTCGCCAGAGAGAGTGGGAAGGGGTTCGCCGGAGTTGGCGAATCATGGTTGAGGGGTGGGGTGGTCGGAGGTGTGGAGGAAGGGAGACGGAGGTGGGAGGGGTTGTCGCCGGTCGGAGGGTGATCGGAGAGATTGAGTGTAGAGAGAGAAAGTGAAAGAGAGAGAATGACGTGTGAGAGAGAGAGGGTGGGTTTTATTTGTGTTGTGGGAAATGTGGGTGTAATTTGAGAGTGGTGAGATTTTTATTTATTGTTAAAGGGATTATATGGTTAATTATTTTATGGGGTAGGATTAGGAGGTAAATATGATAAATCATTGTCTTAGGATGTAAATTATGTTATATTGAGGGACTAGGACGTAATTTTCTCTTTAGAATTAGGTCAAATGGGCCGAGGGAGCGATAAAATGACCGTTGGACGGACCCGCAAATAAGGAAACAATATACAACACTACAACACGTGGGGGTCTAAACGGTCGAATAAATATCTATACTATATTAAAAGCAAGAAAGTGATTAAAATGGAAATTTGGCGCTCAAAACGTCAACATCAAGTGGTTAAATTTGGAAATCTGTCAAGGATATTTTAGTCATTTACATTCGTGGCATAAATGTAGATATTAAACATTGAAATCGACGTGGCGGACTCTGATTGGGGATTGATTGACGCGTGTCATACACGCGCCTCTGTCGGCGCGTGTGTGCCAGGATACCTTTTTTTTTTTAATGGCGACACTTGGCTTCTTTTGATTGGATGCCTGAATTTACGAATTTTTTCTTCTCCCAAATTCTTTTATCTCAATTATTTTATAATAAATTAATTTTTTTTAAAAATACACCAAAATTCATATTTTTTTTCTCTACAAATAGAGATTTTTTTCATTTGATTCGGACATAGGAAAAAAACCCTATTTTTTAAATATAAATTTTCTAATTAACTTTGTAAATTTTCCTTTTTAAATTTTCAATATACTTTAAGATAAAATTAATTAAGTGTGAAGTATTTTTTTTAATTATAAATGATATTGATAGTAATAATAAGTATTTTTTTTTAATTATAAATGATATTGATAGTAATAATAATAATTATACTAACCATAAAAATAAAGAATATAAAATAAAATACAAGTGGTGGGGTCTAGGGTGATTAATATAAAATAAAAAACAAAATTATTATACTATCCGTTTGAAAAAATTTAGTATTTATAAAGACCAATATTGGGAAAGGTAGACATCATTTTTAAAATTTTGACTGAAGTGCATGTCAATATTCTAAAAAAATAAAGATAGTATGAATTGGTATTTTGGAAGAGGGAGAGGAAGAAGTGAGTTGGGTTTGATGAGTGAGTGGATTGTTTGGGGAAAAAATTTCATTTAACACAATTAATTATTTGATTGTTACATTGATGGAATGATGTTTTTCTGAATTGTGGCATATATATATATAGTTGAAATTAAATATCTCTACATATATAGAGTTTCAATCATTAGAAATAAAAAAATATTTACTTATTTATTTATTTATTTATTTAAGTCACTATTAGATTTATACATAATATATTTTTCTTTTCAAATGATTAAGATAATTATGTATGTATAATTGATTAAGTGGGGAAGAGATATAAAATATTTTAGGGATGAAATGAGTTTACTCTGTACATATATTAAGAAGATAAAGTCTATTAGGTGATGTTGTTTCCTTTAATTGATTGTAAAAATCTTTGTTGTAAGTTAAAAGATAGAACTACTATTTATGCTTGAGTTGAGCTTTCGACGTTTGTGCAGTGTCGTCTATTATATTATTGTGAATGCAGTTGATTTGTCGTTTGATAAAAAAAATTATTAACAAAAAGTGGATATTATTTTTCAGTAATATATGTGACATGAGAGATGCATTTACAAATTTTAGGAAGATAGATGAATTTGTGACATGTGGATGGGGATGGGGTATGGGAGGGGGAGAGATGTGAAGTTAACAATTTAATATTGTCACCTTCTTTTTATTAACATCTCTCCATATATAGAGTTGCAATCATTTAAAAGAAAACTTTATTTATTTAATTATTTAAGTCATTATTAGATTTAGCCATAATTTACTTTTCTACATAGGAATAAAGTTGTAATATTTTGAATATGTTACAAATAAATTAAAACTTTTAATTTACGAAATAAAAATTGGTGTTTACTGGGGATGGGAAATTTGGGGTTTTGGGTTGTCTAAAAAAAATTGGGTTCCCTTTTCCGTTTATTACTTCTAAACTAATACGGATTAGTTTAATATATATGTATTTAATGTCTTTAAGTATTTTCGATTCAAGATGTTATTTAGTTAAAGGAAATTGTTTACATAATCGTATTCTTTGTTGTTCTCCATGTTATTTCTCCTCTATTTACGTTAAATATCACTATCTCATATTACATTATTTAACTTTAATCGATATTTAATTAGATATTGTTGTACTAATTTTGGTTAGGAAAATTGTTTACATAATCGTAATTGTTGTTGTTTTCTTTGCTATTTACTTTTCTATATTTACGTTAAATATCACTATTTCATATTATATTTTTTAATTTTAATTGGTATTTGATTAATTTTTATTTAAGGTAAATTATGCTATTTTCGTGGATCGCACGGGTGTACTGCTAGTTTCTTATAATACCCCCTCGATCTTCGCTCCCCCCATTCCCTCGCTTTCTTCTCACGCACGCGTGCACACACACACACACAATCGACTCCGATTCCGATCATATCCTCTCAATCTCTCCAGAATCACATTGTAAATTATCTCGCCTAGGCAGAACGACGACGGTCACTTCACTTTTTGTTTTCTCCGATGAAATTGTGTCAGAGCTCTCTTCCGATAAGTAGGTAACTTCTCATCTCTCAATCCTCCGTTTTCTTTTCTCCGATTTAATGAAAAATATGAAATAAAAATGCCGCTTAATTCTTACGCTATCTTCGATTAGTTATATATCTTTTGTCTGTGAACTTTGAATTATACTAAGAAAGTTAATTGGAACTAAAATATGTAATACAAATCAAAATTTTCAACTTTCGCTGCTCATTGAATTAGAGTTTATTTTGATTTTATGAAATTGTTTTGAATTAGGGTTTATTTTTATTTTTTTCTTTTTCTTTTTTTAATTTTTTTTTTAAACTTTTTTTTTTTTTGAGGCTTGCCCATCTCGAGTCAAGCCCCGATTTTTGTGTAAGTCAATTATACTAACAAGTCTTTCAAATTCTCTGAAATTCCCTTAAAACCCCCACCCCAGAGGCTCCTAATATTAATTAGGGAGGGATTCTACCACTCTAACCACTGGGGGGAGTCGAACCCAGGATCTCCGTGTTGGTGTCCCAGTGCTCTTGCCATCAGGTCAAGTCCTGATGGTTAATTAGGGTTTATTTTGATTTTATTAAGTGGGGATTAAAATGTTTAGTACCTATCAAGAGGGTTAAAGACGTGTTGTTTATATAAATATGTGGACTCATCACATGAACAATTAAGTGAGGAGTTGCGATACATGCATCAGATGTTATTGTTAGAGATATTATTCCACATTGAGAATTGACGAATCTTGCCTATAATATATAAAAATTCTGGGCCACTACCCTTATCACCTATTGGTTTTAAGGTGGAACCTCAGACTTTATGATGGTATCAGAGCCAAGTTCTTTCTTCTCTTCTTTCTCTCATGGCTGCTACTACGTTACATCATTGTTTATTTTTCATTATAATAAAAAAATTACAAATTAGTTTTAAAATAAAATTTTACATTTACTTGTAAACTCCCTTCATATTTTTAACAATTATTCAAAAGTTTACAAATTTTTCATAATTTAAACTTTCTTAATTTATTTTACTTTGTCATACAACCTCACAACCACACCACCTAGCCTACACTGCCCATTGCAAAACCACCAGCACCTCCAACCAAGCCGCCCTATCACTACCACCCAAACACACTGGCTGATCACACCACCACCACGACACATCCATGAAATTCAAAAATATTCAAAAATTAGAGAAACTAAGAACTCACAAATCAAAATCATTAACCCCAGAAAATAAACTATCATTAAGGCTCCGTTTGTTTGGGGAAAATGTTTTCCCATTTTTCGAATTTTGATAACCATTGAAAAATAAAGTCAATATAAAATATTTTTCGTTCAATGTAAAATAGGCTTGTATGCTAATCAAAATATTTTTTGGATTTCTCCGGATCAAAATATTTTCCGAAAAATACTTATTAACACTGTCACCCCCAAGCCCCACCACCACCCCCATTAGACCCCCACCCGTCAATTTTTTTTGGCTCATATTAATTTTTTTATCAACTCCCCCCCCCCTCCCCGTCAATTTTTTTTGCTTATATTAATTTTTTATTAAGTATTAACTCTCCTTCTGCCCCTCCAACCCTCACCCCTCCCACCCCCGTAATTTTTTTATCAACTCTCTTGTCGCCCCCGGCCCAATCCATCCTACCAACACCCCCCTCAATTTTTTTTGCTTATATTAATTTTTTAATCATCTCTCTTGACGTCCATTTAAACTCCCACCCCACCCATCCCCAACCCCCGTAAAAAAATTACTCATATTAAAATGTTTTCTGGAAAACATTTTTCGTATATTTACCAAACAACCGAATGTCATATTATAGAAAACATTTTTATTTTTTCAGAAAATGTTTTCCAGAAACCATTTTTCGAAAAATATTTTCCCCTAAACAAACGAAGCATCACTACAAGAAAAACAGATTTTAGCGACGGAAAAATCAGTCGCTAAAAGTCAAAAATCCGTCCCTAAAACGATTTACCGACGGATTACCGACGGATTTATTCCGTCGCTAAAAACCTCGTCGCTATTGTTTAACGACGGAATTTCATGTCCCTCGGTAATTTAACGACGGACCGATCCCTCGCTAAATGATTCCAAGCCGTCGCTAATAATATGGATGGGACGACGAATTTATGATATTTTACGACGGAATAATCCGTCGCTAAAATTTATTACATATTTTCACAATTTTATTAATTTTTTTAAATTTTCTTTTTTCAATATTTTTTATTTTTGATATACCAAATTACCGACGGATATTTCCGTCGCTAATTTGATATTTTTTATTAAAAAAATTATATATATATATATATATATATATTAAAAAATATATATATATTTATTCTCAAATCAATCCCTTAACTTTTTTTATTTCCAAATCAATCCTTACATTTTTCAAAAGTTACACTTTGCTCCACCACCATCCACAACCAACACAAATCAAACAAAAATTTGTATAAATCAAAATATAAGGGTTTTGATAAATGCAATTCAACCACTACTAATACCTCAACTAACCAATCAATCTCTAGTTTTACACATTTGCCCTCTTCATTGGCATAACTTTTGTGATAATAATATGAAGAAGAAAGAAATTGGCATTAACAAAATAGAATCTACGTACAAGAACTCAAGAAAAAAAGATAAAAGAAAAATCTATTTTGATTTTCGGTATCTTGATTTTCTAATGCCAAATCCTCAGCTCGTTCTGGTACAAGTTGGAGCATATCATTCTTTTGAAACTTCTGAAGTTTGTTTTTAATCCAAGGTATTGGAGCCAATAGATCTGTATTCAAGCAATTTCAACAATGAAGTTGCTCACGTAATTTGGCCTACTGCATAGAACTGTATTCAAGCAATTTCAACAATGAGTAATCTTACAGAGATATTACATAACGCATATAACAATTCTATAACAATGCGGAGAAAATTTCCCCAAACTTGAACACAATAAACACCAAGACATATTAAGCAGCAACAACAACTCAACTTAACTCAAAACTCAGAAGTCCAAAGAGAATAACATATAGTAATAAATAACATTCACACCTGTGAGATTAAAACCCTAGATTAACCATAGCTATAGCTGAGCAACTGAAATAGGCATTTCGATTACGTTTTCACGAATGAAAATCAAACCAAATGGAAACGTATTAGCACCAATTGACGATCCGAGGCTTGCCTTGATCGTTCATCACTATCACCGCCCGTATCATTGCTTTTCCGGCCGGTTTTCGCGATTTCTGAATGAATCGTTAAATTGACTTTCCCTGTAAATTACAGGTATTGGAGAAAACCATCTTCAAAAGTGCAGGTTGGGAGACGGGTAGCGTTGAACGAGGTTGAGAGTTGGGGAGAGAGAGAAGGAGACGGGTTGGGGAGAAGAGTAAGAGAGAGAAGAGTAAGAGAGATGAGGGAGGCGGTGTGTTAACAAGAGAGAGAAATAAGAAAAGTGGGTAGGGTTTTAAAGTGGTGAATTGGGACCATTGGATTTGAGTGTGATCAATGGTCTGAATTGATTTATCAATAATCCATATGAACATTAAGAGCCAATCAAAAGAAAGTGTGTTTGTTTGTTTTTTGAATAAATTTGGGCCATTGGATTCAATTATATGTGATGTATTTAATGGTAAGATGTTGCTTGTGCTAATTCATGTAAATACTTATGTGTCCAATGAATTATTGCCACCTTTTATATTTAAATGTTTTTCACAAAAAATATTTTCTTGGATAATGATTCATGCGAATACTTGTATTTCTTCATTATTATAATAATTAATAAAAATAATTAATAATAATAATAATTTAAACAATAAAATAATATTATGCCTAATATCAATAATAATAATATTTATTAAAGAATTATTAATTATATAATTGATTAATTAATTAATATTAATATTATTATTTTTTAAATATTTTTTTTGAAAAAAAAATTCTTACTAAAAAAAAGCTAAAACATTTATCTCTATTGAAAAAAAAAAAGAGTAAGTTTTGGGAGAAACCAGTTTCTCCATAAATTATAAAAAGTCCAATTTTTTTCAACTTGCAAATATTTGACGAATATAAGATCAGTTTAAAAAAACAGGACTTTTTATAACTTAGGAAGAAACTAGTTTCCCCCAAAATATTGTGAAAAAAAAATTAAAAAAAAAATACTCATAGTGAAGGATATTGTCTGTCCCTCATTTATTTAGTTAATTTCTGACTTATTTTATATAATTTTTTTTAAAAAAACTTCCTTACTAAAAAAAGTCTAAAATATTTATCTCAGTTCAAAAATAAATTTTAAAAAAAATAATTATACTTTTAAAATATTAATAATACTTATTAATATACCCTCATACCCTAAACCTCATATACCCTAAACCCTAAACCTAATATACCCTCATAGGATATAGGGTATAGGGTATAGAGTATAGTATATATGGTATAGGGTATAGGATATAGGGTATAGGGTATAGGGCATAGGGCATAGTATATAGGGCATAGGACATAGGGGATAGGGCATAGGGTATAGGGCATAGGATATATGGTATAGTATATAGGGTATATGGTATAGGGTATAGGGCATAGGGTATAGGGTATATGGTATAGGGTATAGTATATAGGGTATAGTGTATAGGGTATAGGGAATATGGTATAGGGCATAGGGTATAGGGTATATGGTATAGTATATAGGGTATAGGGTATAGGGCATAGGGTATAGGGAATAGGGTATAGGGTATAAAGTATAGGGCATAGGGTATAGGGTATATCCTATAGGGTATAGGGTATACCCTATAGGGTATAGGATATACCCTATAGGGTATATGGTATAGGGTATAAGGTATACCCTATAGGGTATAGGGTATACCTTATAGGGTATAGGGTATACCCTATAGGGTATAGGGTATGGGGTATAAGGTATACCCTATAGGGTATAGGGTATAGGGCATAAGGTATAAGGTATACCCTATAGGATATAGGGTATACCCTATAGGGTATAGGATATACCCTATAGGGTATAGGGTATATGATATAGGGTATAGGTATAGGGTATACCCTATAGGGTATAGGGTATAGGATATAGGTTATAAGATATAGGGTATAGGGTATATCCTATAGGATATAGGGTATAGGGTATATGATATAGGGTATAGGGTATACCCTATAGGGTATAGGATATATGGTATAAGGTATAGGGTATAGGTTATACCCTATAGGGTATACCCTATAGGGTATACCCTATAGGGTATAGGGTTATAGGGTATAGGGTATACCCTATAGGGTATAGGGTATAAGGTATAGGACATAGGATATAGAGTATAGGGTATATCCTATAGGGTATAGGGTATACCCTATAGGGTATATGTTATAGGGTATATCTTATAGGGTATAGGGTATAAAGTATATGGTATAAGGTATAGGGTATACCCTATAGGGTATAGGATATACCCTATAGGGCATACCCTAGGGTATATAGGGTATATGGTATAGGGTATAGGGTTAAATTCTTTAATTTTTATTTATAAATGTATTTTTTTTTTTATGAATATAAATAAATATTTTGGACATTTTTTAGTATTGAAGTTTTTTTCAAAAAGTTATAAAAAAAAGTTAGAAAAAAAATAAACAAATGAAAGTATAATTAAGAAATCAGGGACGGGTAAAATTCTTTAATTTTTATTTATAAATGTATAGTTTTTTTATTTTTTATGAATATAAATAAATATTTTGGACATTTTTTAGTATTGAAGTTTTTTTCAAAAAGTTATAAAAAAAAGTTAGAAAAAAAATAAACAAATGAAAGTATAATGAAGAAATCAGGGACGGGTAAAATTCTTTGATTTTTATTTATAAATGTATATTTTTTTTATTTTTTATGAATATAAATAAATATTTTGGACATTTTTTAGTATTAAAGTTTTTTTTTTCAAAAAGTTATATAAAATTTTTTTAAAAAAAATAAACAAATGAAAGTATAATTATGAAATCAGGGACGGGTAAAATTAAAATTTGATATTCGAAATAAAATATGAATTCAAATAATTTTATACTTTATAAAATTGATATTTGATATCCGTTTTTCAAAAGATGTATATTCATTTTAAAAATATAAACTACAATTAAATAATATAATTAACTTATTAACATTTTAAGTATGTCAAATATTTTTATCATATTTGGCCTTACTTCATTTACATTTGAGGTAAACTTAACAATTAGGTATTAATAAACATGCATTAGACTGAATATATTCAAAAAAAAATAAAAATTCGTCGGTAATCCGTCGTTAATCCGTCGCTAAATGAATAAGATATTTTTTTTTACTTTATATAGCGACGGAATGTATCCGTCGTTATATTATTTTGAGATTTCCGTCGCTAATTCGTCGCTAAATGAAAATGAAATAATATTTTTTTCATTTTTTTAATTCTATAGCGACGAAATCCATCCGTCGGTAAAAAAAATTGCAATCCCTCGTTAATCCGTCGGTAAACCGTCGGTAAAAAAAGGCGCAATTTTTTGGCGCCACTTTTACGACGAAATAGTGACGAAATTTTGTCCGTCGTTAAATCCGTCGTTAAATTCGTCGGTAAAGTTGTCGTTTTCAGCCTAATTTTTTTTTATTTCATATCCGTCGCTAATCCCTCGCTATTCCGTCGCTATTAGCGACGAAATTGTGTCCGTCGCTAAAATCCGTCGCTAAATGACAGTTTTCTTGTAGTGCATAAGATTTTTTTAAACCATTTTCAGTATTATGAAAGAAAAAAAATATAAATTTATCTTTATCAAATTTGACTAGAGCTCGAAAAGATGGTCAAAACGATAGTGAATCTATGGAAGATTTGATTGGAGATGGTGAGGAGGGAAATGAAAAGATAACGCAATGGATACTTTGACATGGGTGATAGTCGGATCTGAGATGGGGGTCGCAATCCTTGAGGCGAAAAATCGATGTAGAGAATTTGGAATTTGGTGATATTTCGAATTGGGACAGGAGAGAGATGCACGAAGAAGAGAGATATATGGAGGGGGATAGATCTAGATCTGAAATGTGGGGAGGCGGCGGTGCCTATGGGAGTGGGGTATGGCGTGGGTGTTGACAAAGAGAAGAAGGGGCGACAAACATTGGTGAGTGGGTGGCGACGAACAGTAAGGCGAAGGGAGAGGGAGACGCCGGTACGTGGAGCGGGGTTGGAGGAGGTGATGGTGCAGGAATGAAGGACAGCGTGGATAGAAGGTGGGCGGGTTGGGTTTGGGGCGTAAAGAAGTGAAGAAAAAGAGGGAATTGTTTTTTGTTGTTTTTTGAAAATGGATTTAGGGCTGGGCAATTAAAGGATAGAGATTATATGTAAATTGAAAATTTAGTATTTAGACCTTTTATATTTATGAGACATATTTTGGGGGTCTCTAGTTTAATATTTTGCATTTATACCCTCTTTAACTTCCATATGAGTATTCTTTTCCCGTGTCTAGTGCCACCTCATCATTTTTATTACGTCCTCATGCCATGTTACAGAATTAATGACGATTTGGACGAAAATGACACAGAATGACGACATGGTAAACTAATTACTTTGTTTAGGGACGTAATCATAAAAAAAAATACTTTAGTGACGAATAGGTAAAAATGTAAATAGATAAATAGGTTACGACTTGATACTTAACTCGTTGTAGAAGTACTAAAGGTCAATGGCCATTATGAAAAAAAATAATATTTTAGGGACTATAACAAAAAGAAATTTAAATGTCCTATTAAATGAATATTTAATTTACAATATCTAAAAAATAGAAAGTTTATAATATTTTATAATATATTGAATACACTTGTTATATTCAAATCAACAAATTCACTTATTATACTATTTTCTGACTTACTAATATTTTCTATTCCAGCATCTATACTCATAACACTATAATATTATATATATCACATTAATTTTCGAGCAGTATCATGTTTTTTTTTTTTACATTTAAAGTTGGACGAAGGAAATACATAGTTTGATTACACAATAGTCAAATTTATGCTATTATAAAATGAGTAGGTCTCCGGAGAAACGCGTTTCTCCATAAGTTATGGAGAAACGTGTTTTTTAATATCCAGAACTACCAAATTGAATATCCAGAAACACACAATTGATCATGTCCAGAAACTATAAAATGAGTATCCAGAAACCTTCAAATGTATATCCAGAAACCATCAAATGAATATCCAGAAACATTCAAAATGAGTATCCAGAAACCTTCAAAATGAATATCCAAAAACTTTAAACTGGCAATCCAGAAATGTGTTAAGTTCATATCCAGAAGTATGTGAATGTATATCCAGAAATGTGTTAGGTGCATATCCAGAAATTGCTTATTGAAGATTTCTGGATATCCAGAAACCTTCAAATGTATATCCAGAAACCATCAAATAAATATCCAGAAACATTTTGAAGGTTTCTAGATATTCATTTTGAAAGTTTCTGGATATTAAAAAATCTGTTTCTCCATACAGTAAGGAGAAACGCGTTTCTCCTTAGATTTTACGTTATAAAATGGGAAAATTGCAACTTGGTTACCTATGTTTTGTCAATAGTTGCAATTTGATTTTCAACAGTGTAAATTTTGCAATCACTTGATCAATATTGTCAATTTATTGTAATCCAATATAAAATTAGTTAAAATCTAACTTTCATTAACAAAGATAAGTCATGTGTCTCACACATGAATTTAAAGGGGCAAAAATGACTTTTCTCGTGATAATCATCCAAAAAGTAACGAAGAAGATAACGTTATTAATGAAAAGTTCACCTTTTGGTCCAAAATCAGCAGAGGAAAATTAACGGAGTCAGAATAACTACCATTAACACCTCTTCACCCCCACCACCTCGTTGTCCCAAACCATTACCCACCTTCCCTCTACTACCGCAGTGAACACACCATCTCATCATTGTCATAACTAAACCTACCAAATATAATGGTTTTTTTTAAAAAAAACAAACTGAAAAAATAAAATTTCAAAAATCCAAAACAAGTTTCTCTATTGCTAGATCTAGATAGATGAGATGGGGTAATGTTGAAGAACATACAATTACATACATTCTTACCCAATAATGCAATGTTGAACAATAAATTGAAGATTGAAGGCCTCAATTTTGGGTTTAAATTTTGGATGAAGAATAAGGGATTAGAGAGAGAAAGCTTGAAATTGGGTATTTAATGGAGATTTCTATAATGAGATAGGGGTTAAAGGCAAAAGGAGGGCTGATTGGGAGACGCCGTTGGAGGGGGAGGACATGGTGGGGCGCCGGACCATATATATATATGGGTTTTGTTAGGATACCCACCATAGGAGTATCATAATAAGTGGCCCATTTTTTTTTTGAGAAAAACACCCTTTCCTTTACAAAGCAAACATATGTATGATGGGGGTTAAATTGTAATTTCCAAATAAAAAGACCCCACTTTCTCTCTCTCTCTCTCTACTTTCTCACTGGGCCGGCGACCATGGGGCCTCACCTCCGGCGACCTCTGCCCTCCCCATCTTCCGACGATGCCTCCCACTCCGACCACCCCACCGACGACGACCCCTCCCCCACTCCGACCTCCCTCTTCCAGATCTATCTTCTCCATCCCCTATCAATCCTTCCCCAACTCCGAAAACACACCTCTTCCCCTTCGTCTCTAATCAAGATCTGCAAGTGATGTCGCCGGACCAGTGAGAAAGTGGCTGGAAGAGGAAGGAAGGAAGAAAGGGGAGGGGTGGGAGTGGGACGATGGTGGTTTAGGGAAGGGGAATGAGGCGGTGGAGAGGAGGGGATGAGGCAGTGTGGAAAGGGAGGGAGAGAGAGAGAGAGAGAGAGAGAGAGAGAATAGTTGATTTAGGGAAGATGGAGGATTAAAGTAGTGGGTCCCATATGTGCTTGGTTAATTACTCAAATGTCATTTTTAATTAACTTGCTACTTTGTAAAGGAAAGGGTGTTTTTGTCAAAAAAAATGGGCCACTTGTTAGGATACTCTTATGGTGGGTATCCTAACAAGTGGCCCATTTTTTTTTTTTTGAGAAAACACCCTTTCCTTTACAAAGCAAGCATATGTATGATGGGAGTTAAATTGTGTTGGATATGCTTTATTTTAACCTTCCTATTTTTAGATTAGATTTGATTGATACCATAACCTCCTGTCTATTTTAAGGACTTTAGGCCCATATGTAATGAAGTTTAGACTTCAATTTTTTTAGCTAAGTCTATTTTATAGAATAAGTTAATTTAGGCTTGAAGACTGGCACAAGACTCATTGGATATGAGGTTGCAGTTCAAAAGATTCAGACCGCACTACCAATCGCACCTAGCTAACCGCTCCTAGCAATTGCTTGGTGGAATTCCTTTGTTTGAAACTGCCTTTGACATTCTCAGTGCAACCGCCTTGAGTGAACCGCATTTGATATACAGTTCCAATTGCACTGATGCAACCTGACCTGGTATAACCGCACTTCCTCAACCTCTTGTATACCAGACCACTCCAATGATTGAAGACTTGAAGTGAACCACATTTTACCGTTGGAATCCACGTCAGCAATATCAAAAGTCAACCACCAAATCTTGTCACGTGACTACTTTTCAGACAAGATCTGAAAGGATCTTGAAAAGGTGACAGATGTCCTAACCACCTTAATTGCAGCTGAGGTTTGATCAGCTTTACCTGCAACTACAGTTTCTAAAGACAAAAGTGGATATTGTGGATCAATGGGAAAGCACCGGTACTGTCCTTGCAACAACTGTGTCCAACGGCTAGTTCCTTGGTGCTTGGGTATAAATACTCCCAATCTTCACCATTTGAAGATTGCTAGAGAAATTGATTTGTTGTGAGTTCATACGAAGTTGAAGCTCTGCCCAGAAATTCTTAGTCCTTTGAATCTTCATCTTCTACTTCAAAAAAATATATCTCAGCCCAGAAATCAAGCCTTAACACCATCAAGAATCATTGTGATCTCCATCTTATAGATTTAAAGAGCCTTGATATTGAATACACACACACACCTCACTTGTTTAATCACATAGATTATTCATTTGAGATACACTGGTTATAGTCTAGGATTCGATATTCACAGAATAGATTTTAGATCTGAGTTTGAATACTTTGTAACTTGTAATCTCTCACATACTCAATATAAAACCTAACTCTTAGAAAATCCAAAACTAACCATCTTGGTAGTAGACGTAGATCATTTATCGATTGAACCACTCAAAATATTGTGTTCTTACTTTTCTGCATTTATTATTTCTTGTGCTTATTAATTATCTATATTTTTCTCTATTTGATCTTACTTGCAGTTATCCATTGTTGTGAATTGTGTTTGGAGTTAACTTTGTCAAACCTCATTTTCAGTTTTATAACTGGTCACAAAACCGCACTAAAACCGCCTCTCCAAAACCGCTTTGTAACTCAAATATTCCGCTGTGCATTTTACAACTCTACTCGCAGTTTCTAACACACTGCAAGAGGTTTTGTAAGCTTAGAGGTTTAGTTTTAAAAGAGGGCGAAAATTTGTAACAGCTATTCACCCCCCTCTAGCTGTTTTTCACCCTTGTTGCCACCTTTGGGATCAACAAGTGGTATCAGAGCTTTACACATTTATAAAACCACTGTTTTTCAAGCTTAACAACTTGTTTGCCGATTCGATATGGCAAACTCAAAGACAATGACAACTGTTAACTATTCACACATTCCAATTTTGGACGAAGACCACTTCGACATCTGGAAATGCCGAATGCTTATTCATTTGGAGACTATTGATAAATGCTGGTGGAATGCGTTATCAATGGCCCGTTCGTTCCCATGAAGGTCAACACCGATGCAACCACCAGTGCAGAAACTCCAGAAGTTAAAAAGCCAAAAGGCGAGTGGTCAGATGAAGAGAAGAGATTAGCTGCCTTGGACAGCAAGGCGAGGCACATCATTTCTGGAACCCTTCCCGTTTCAACCCTTCAAAAAGTGATGTATCTGAAAATCGCAAAGCAGATGTGGGATGCCATAGAGAGCTACCTAGAAGGTGATGACGAGTACAAGGAGAACAAATTATATGCTGTTGAAAGATCCTACAACAACTTCAACAGAAAATCCAACGAAACCTTGCGTCAGACCTACGACCGCTATGTTGAGGTAGTTAATGCTTGTAGATCTCTTGGCAAGACTTTAACTGATAAGAAAATCAATATGACTTTCCTAGCTGCTTTAAGTTCTAGATGGGTAAATAAAGCAACCTCTCTAGAAGACTCCAAAGTTTTGAATACTTGGTCGTTAAGTAACTTGTATGCAAATCTTAGAGTCTATGAGCTTAAATTAAATCATATTGAAGAGATTGAAGGGAAAACCAAATCGTTTTCCATGTCCATCGTGGAACATGAGGAGAAACCAACCACATCCAATCAAACCACTGATCCTTCCATATCAACCTCATCACTCATCGAAATGAATGATGATGATTTTGCCATGTTTGTGAAAAGATTTCAAAAATTTAGAAAATCCTCAAAACCTTTCACAAAATCATTTTCTAAAGGCAAACCTCCAGCAACGTTTTCAAAGGCTGCAGATACAAAGAAAAAGAGTGATATAGTTTGCTACAACTGTAGAAAACCTGGTCACTTTGCATCAGAGTGTCCACAACCTAAATATGAATACATGAAAAATAAAACCTCTCCTGCGAAATTTTCTCGTCGCAAGGGAATGGTTGCAGAGGAGGAAGAGAATTCTAAGGAATTAGCAACTTGGATTGAAATAGACTCTGATGATGGAAGTGATGAAGAAACCGAAGAGGTTAATCTATGCTTAGTTGCAGATGCTTCCGATGAGTCAGATACTGAGTCAACCAAGTCGCTAGATATGGAGGAGGAAGAGGTTTCTATGAAAATTCCAACTTTTAAATTGGATGGTGATGTCAAACTTACTCCTAGCATTAAGATAGAAAATTGTTCGTATTCACGTCCTATTTTTTCTACAAATGCTCCACCTTCAAAAATAATTCCAAAGAAGAAAATTTTGAAAAAAGTGGTGGAAAAAGTTTCTCCCATGGAACATGAAAGGATGTTTAAGGAAGCAGAAATGATGATCCACAAATTCTCTAATGTTAAGAAGCTTTAGGATTAACTCATGATGAACTTTCTCAGTACAAGACGGAGAAAACTGTGATGAGGTCTGAAATTTTCAATCTTAAGGACCAAATCAAAAGTATGTCTCCTCTTGCTGATCAAAACTGCATCCTTGAAACTAAGGTTGCTGCACTTCAACTTAGGAACGATGATCTGGTTGCTCAAAATCAAGAAATCCAAAAGATTATTGATGAGTGGACCAAGTCTCGTGTCACCTTGGATCAAATTCTAGAATCCCAAATGACCAGTGGAATTAAAGAAGGTCTGGGATTTCAAACAGGTGAAAAGGAGAAGTGTGCATCCTGTTGTGAAAAGGATGAGGAAATCTTAAAACTAACTAAAGAAATTCCTAAGGGAAAGCATGCTGATTCTAAGGGTAAAGAACAACTTAATTTCAATTATGTCTACCCAAAGAAACAGCTTGGGAAAAACTCTCAGATGAAAGGAAAAGATTCTGAGAGTGAAGATGCAGAGGATGTTTCTTATACAGCAGACCGCACCTCTACTCCAACCGCTCCTAGTGGAATAGGTGGTGCTGCCAACTGCAAGGCTGACCGCCCTTCTTCTTCGACCGTACCTCCTGGCTTCAAAAGCAAGGGGAGCGTTCCTAGAAAAACCGCGGTGAAACCAAAGATACCTACCTTTGTCAAAGCCAAAACCGCTGTTCCCAAACCGCATGCAACTCCTAAGAAAAGTAAGGAGTTAGTAAAACCTCATGATACTTGTAGCTTTCATAAATGCTCTGTGTGTGATGGTTTAGCTCACAAGGCTGCAGAATGACTTTTGCGGTTCACAACCAATGCCAGGAAGAGTAAACCTCCTTCTGTCAAACAGGTGTGGGTCGTTAAAAGTTGCTAACCTCAGGACCCAAGAAATAAAGGGGGACCTCGTTCTTAATGTTTATATTTCAGGTCCTCTGCTTAATGACTGGTCACTCCAAGGATAATGAATGGTATCTTGACAGTGGCTGCTCAAGACATATGACTGGAGATAGATCATTACTTGAAGATGTCATTGAAGCAAGTGGTCCGTCTGTAACCTTTGGTGACAACAACAAAGGCAAAACCATTGGGTATGGTGTAATAAGGAGAGGAAACCTAACCATTGAGAAAGTTTCTTTTGTTGAAGGACTCAAGCACAACCTCCTTTAAATTTCTCAATTCTGGTATAAAGGAATTCTTTGCAACTTCACGTCATCAAATTGCTTTATCAAAGATAGCATTTTCGGAGTCACCCTACTCACAGGGATTCGTAAGAGTAATATTTACATTATTGATCTAGATTCTGCATGTAGTATTACTAATCTCTATTTTGTAGTTAAAAATGTGAGCGAGAATAGTTGGCTATGGCACAAGAGGTTAAGCCACTTGAACTTTAAGTATCTAGCAAAGATTGGAAGGGAAAACCTCATTCGTGGTTTACCCAAAGTGGCTGACCACCATCCAGAGAAATGCAGTGCATGCCAACTTGGTAAGCAAACCGCGTCGTCTTTCACCAGCAAGACCGCGCCCTCAACTGCAAGATGCTTACAACTGCTTCACATAGATTTGTTTGGACCCGTTACCACTGCCAGCATTGGAGGAAGTAGATATACTTTAGTGGTGGTGGATGATTATTCAAGATATACTTGGGTTGAGATGATGATTTCTAAGGACGACTGCTATAACATCTTAACCTCCCTCTTTAGACGGCTCCAAACTCAAAAAGAAGACGACATCGTTAGTGTTCGATCAGATAATGGAACAAAATTTAAGAACAACGGTGTTGCTCAGTATTGTGATGACCATGAGATTGATTACAATTTTTCTGCTGCTGGTGTTCCACAACAAAATGGGGCTGTAGAAAGGAAGAACAGGACGTTGATTGAGGTTGGAAAGACAAGGATATCTGAAGCGAAGCTGCCTCAGTATTTCTGGGCTGAAGCAATCAACACAGCATGCTTCACTCAGAACTGCTCCCTCATCATCAAAACCTATAACAAGACTCTATATGAGCTATGGAGAGGAAGAACCCCCAACAATGCATTCTTCAAGATCTTTGGCTGCAAATGCTTTATCCTCTACAATGGAAGAGAAAATAGAGGTAAATTCGGAGCCAAGTTCGATGAAGGTATTTTTGTTGGGTATGCTAAACATTCAAAAGCTTTTCGTGTTTTTAATAAAACTAGTTTAAAGATAGTTGAGTCTGTCCATGTTACATTCGATGAGCATTCTCTCCTTGAGCCACATTTGGCTCAAAATGTTGCTGATGATTTTGCTGAGAATAATGACACAGGTGAACCCTCTAGAACCGCACCTGAACCTCAACCACAAAATCCAGCACCCTCAACAGAAATTCTCTCAAACCGCACTTTTGAAATCGCACCTGAAGTTTCCACTCCAGATGCAACTCCAAGGGAAGAAGATGTTGAGAATTCCCCCATTCAGCTTATTGAACCTCTTCGTCAACTTAAATTCCATGACTTTGCTGAAGGATCTAACGGTGTTCCAATTGAAGATCTTCAGCAAACCTCAGTCCAACCAGACTTACCCCCGGAGGTTCGTGAAGTCAGCAGTCACCCTCTCTCTAATGTGATTAGTGATATGTTTTTCGGTGTTCAAACAAGGAGATCGAACTATGATGAGCATACATCCTTGTTATCTCAAGTTGAACCCAAGAAGATTGATGAAGCACTCCAAGATTCCAGTTGGATAGTTGCTATGCAAGAAGAACTCAACCAGTTTGAAAGATGCAAGGTCTGGACATTGGTGCCTAGACCTCAGGATCAAGGAGCGATAGGAACTAAGTGGGTGTTTAGGAATAAAATGGACGAGAATGAAAGCATCACAAGGAATAAAGCAAGGTTGGTTGCACAAGGATATAGGCAAGAAGAAGGAATCGATTATGATGAAACCTTTGCTCCAGTTGCAAGATTGGAAGCTATCAGAATCTTCTTAGCGTACACCTCTTTCAAGCGTTTCAAGTTATATCAAATGTACGTGAAGAGTGCTTTCCTCAAAGGTGAACTGCAAGAGACCGTGTATGTTGCCCAACCATCTGGATTTGAAGACTCCAAATTTTCCAATCATGTCTACAAACTCCAGAAGGCTTTGTATGGACTTAAGCAAGATCTAAGGGCATGGTATGAGACTCTTTCTAAATTTTTAATAGAAAAATGATTTAAACGTGGTAAAATGGACGTGAAGAGTGCTTTCCTCAAAGGTGAACTGCAAGAGACCGTGTATGTTGCCCAACCATCTGGATTTGAAGACTCCAAATTTTCCAATCATGTCTACAAACTCCAGAAGGCTTTGTATGGACTTAAGCAAGATCCAAGGGCATGGTATGAGACTCTTTCTAAATTTTTAATAGAAAAAGGATTTAAACGTGGTAAAATCGATACAACTCTTTTTATTGCCAAATATAATGATCATACTTTACTTGTTCAAATATATGTCGATGACATTATTTTTGGTTCTACTAATGAGTTACTTTGTAAGCGTTTCGAAAAGCTAATGAAAAGCAAGTTTGAGATGAGCATGATGGGAGAATTAACATTCTTCCTAGGGCTTCAAATCAAGCAATGCCAAGAAGGTATTTTCCTCGGCCAAGCCAAATACACCAAGGAGTTGATAAAGAAGTTTGGATTAGAAAATGCTAAAGCATATGATACTCCAATGGCCACCGGTAATAAGCTAGATAAAGATCTAAAAGGTAAGAAGGTTGATCAAACCTTATATCAAGGTATGATTGGCTCATTACTTTATTTAACTGCTAGTAGGCCCGATATCATGTTTAGTGTCTGTGTATGTGCACACTATCAAGCAGATCCTAGAGAAGCACATTTAATTGCAGTCAAGCATATAATTCGCTATTTATCTGAAACCACTAACCTTGGACTTTGGTATTCCAAAGATTCAAACTTCGATCTCGTAGGTTATTCAGATGCAGATTATGCAGCTTGCACTATTGACAGGAAAAGCACTAGTGGGACTTGTCATTTTCTCGGTAATAGACTAGTTGCTTAGGCCAGCAAGAAGCAAGCTTCAGTTTCAGTGTCAACCACAGAGGCTGAGTATATTGCTGCTGGAAGTTGTTGCTGTCAAATCCTTTGAATGAAGCAGCAATTGGTGGACTATGGAATTGAAGAAGGAAATTGCCCTATCATGTGTGACAACACTTCAACAATTTCAGTCTCCAACAACCCTGTCATGCATTCCAAGACCAAGCATATATATATCAAGTATCATTTCCTCAAAGGCCATGTGAAAAAGAGGAATATCCATCTAGAGTATGTGGGGACAGACAACCAGATTGCTGATATCCTCACCAAAGCTCTGGACTCCAAGAGGTTTTCTTTCCTCAGAGTAGAAATGGGTATGCTTGAACTTAAATAATTCCATACATTTTATTTGATAACTTGTGTGTTAAGTATAGGTTGAAATTCCTATTGAGGATTCAAACCTCCTCTGTTGAAATCGCGTGTACCAAAACCACTTGCTGTCAAACCGCCTGCATCCAACCGCCAATGCCAAACCGCTTGCTGCAGCTTGACCGCATGGATCCAAACCGCGTTTCAACATTAGAGTAACTTCTGTTTATTTCTTATCTTTATTTATTTAAAAAAAACTGTTCAAATTTTATTTATTTATTTATTTTGTAGTCCTTATTTTTGATATAAGGGTATTTTTGCAAATGTTTTCTCACGTTATTTCAAAATTTAAATGCATTTAATGCAAAGGGGACATGAGCATTAAAAACCTTCATGTTAGCCGTCATAGGGTACAGTGCAGAAGGTGAAAGGGTGCAACATTTGATAATTTCAATCATTTTTTTCTGAAACAAACTGCCTGCCCCTTCACCTATATAAACAAGGTTTGGTGAAATTCTAACCTTTTTCCCTGTCAAACCTCTGCACACGTACTCTCTCTTCTACCAACTTCTCTTTCTCTCTCTAAAAACCCTCTAAGAATCTCCATTTTCAAACCTTAATCTAAAATGA
This sequence comes from Adenophora triphylla var. japonica, assembly GCA_022495995.1. Lineage (NCBI taxonomy): Eukaryota > Viridiplantae > Streptophyta > Magnoliopsida > Asterales > Campanulaceae > Adenophora > Adenophora triphylla. The sequence continues at coordinate 829,074 of JAFEMH010000127.1, read as the reverse complement.
CTTCAACATCTAAGAGACAAAGAGCCTCTGCAGTTACAAGAGCTCCCAAGAAACCAATCATTGACATGGTAACAATTTCTAACCCTAACTCTTTCAATATCTAGAATCTGCCATTGTTGACCATGGTGAAACTGTTCGTATGCCCTTGTTCTGATTTTCTTTGTTTAATCACTCATTTCTTAGTCATTTTTGTTGATTTTTGTTGGGTTTTGTTCGGATTTACACATGGATTCTATATATGTTGTTTATTTCATGATCCATCCATGTTTTGAGCACTGATTTTGAGTTTTTCAGTTTATGTACTTCGAAAACCCACTTTTTGTTCTTGGTGTTTCTTAATGATTCTGGGTAAAGGATGAATTTTTATTGTCATATTATTGTTATTCTACCCAATGTGATCATTTTGATATATTTTTTGTTGATTTTGGTTAAGTTCTTGAAAATCTCTGTTTTTCATGTTCATGGTTGTTCTTCGTGAATTTTGGATCCTTGATTCTTGAATAGTGTTTTCCATACTTAGAAAATTTTTGAACTTTTTCATGAATTTTGGATTTCACTTTGTTTTGAAACCGCTTGGATTAAACCGCTTCAGTTTTCCAATTTCAAAACTGCATGCCTAATATGTTTGAAACCGCTTGTGTCAAAACCGCTTGATTATTACTGTTTCAAACCGCATGTTCTCTTCTAAGGCTAAACCGCATGTTGGAACCGCTTTTTCAAATTCCTTTGAAACCACATGCTGTTAATTCCTTTCTTAGTTTTTGAGATTTTACTAAGTATATAGGCTGGACACCATAACCTTCCCCTCTAAAACACTGCTTGCATGTGTGGAATAAGTTTGGATTACAATGCCACGTATGTGAGCACCCCAACCCGGAACCTAACGCGTGTCCCGAGCTTGAGAAGCCCAAACTAAGAAAACCCGTCTTAAATTTTTAAAAACTTTTATTTCCCCTTACGAGAAAACCAATTCTCAAACTGCCAAAATAATTCAACTAATAATATTGTTAGTGTTTGTGCCCTAGGCTTATAGTTTCTATAAACCTTTATGTATCGTCTTTATCATTAATAAAAGAGAAATTTTATTTTGATTAATATATGTTTTGCATGTTTATTATATTAATCTGTGTCCCTAGTTATTTAGTGAAAGTTGGTAATGGATGAACATAGAGATGATCATATGCATGAAGATGCACATTACAACTTGTAAATAAATGCTAATGGATAATCATATTATGATTATTTGCATAGAGATGCACATTGGATTTATGGGTACTTGTTAGAGAACAAGTGACTGGACTTGACCCGCTTGAGATTTATGTCATGGTCAAATGTCATAATCAAATCTCAAAATAATAGTGTCATTAGAATCCTTAGACCTGAGATTATCATTGTCTTCCACTTGATGAACGTGTTGTTAGATGTAGTCTAAAGTTATCCTTAACCGGGTAGCAATAAGGACTATGTTGGCATTATGGGATTCCTGTAGGGAAGAATGATAAGTCAAGATGGGATTTGTCCCTCGTAAGAGAGATGTTGGCTTGGGCCCCTCGTAGAATAGTGTTGATGAAATGTGTGGCCACACTCAAGGAACATGATAGAGATCATGGATACTTGGTTGATCAACATATTCGGAATCGAGAAAGCATTGAACAATGTAAGTTGACAATGACCATGACTTATGTTCAATATGACATCGTGTGACAAAGGGATTGTGAAACTATTACTATTATGGAAGCATGAACTCTTATGTTGTATTATTTGGGTAGACATAATGGCTTGCTAGAGTCCGCTTATGTCTTATGAGGGTCGATGTGATCGGACTCATTGCCAACATAATACAATCCTATTGGGTCACACACACTTAGAATGTTTTGATTGAAACTAGAGGAAGAATGATTGAGAGTCACTGAAACTGGCTACCTTTGTCACGCGACATACTTAGCCAGTGGCTAAGTATACCGCGCGACATATTGAGCCACCAGGCGTGGGTGACAGCCTGTTCTCCTAATTTGATTAGGAAACATATTGATGCTATTATAAATATGAGAGGGCTGTCAATCCTAAAGGTTAGCCGAAATTTTTCAATAAAAATCACAATAAAAAATCCTCTCAATATTCTTCCATAAGGTTTTGGAATCTAGCAATTCCCAATCCGAGAATCGTTCTCGACATTCATATTTGTGTGGATTACCAAAAGAGGGTCTTAATTTGTTCAACCAAATCAAAGGCCTAGAGTTCAAATCTGAAGATCCAAAGGAGTTGAAGATTCGAAGATTTGAAGATCAAAGTTTGTGATTACGAATCACATAATTATACGTTCGATAGATCAAAACCGGAAAGCGATTAAGGTTGGTAAATCTATCTCGTAGGAATTCAATTTAATCGTATAGAACGGATCCTAGGCTCATGGGTTTTAAGTTATTAATGCTAAAATTCCGCTGCGCATGGATCCTTGAAACCCAACAGTGGTATCAGAGCCCCGTTCGTATGGTTAGATTCGAATTGGCATGCTAGAAAGTCGTTATAAATTGTTTATAAATGTTCTAGGCTTGCTTTGTATGAATTAGATTTAATTGTTTATGTGAAACAATTTGCTAATCTATGTTAAATCGGTTTCTGATTATGTTGAATTAAATCGTTAAAAGGTTGTTTATAGGATTTAATTGCATATAATCCGAATTGATTGAAATCTGAAATCTCAACCGGCTACCTATGTCGTGCGACATAGTAGGCCACATGAGGAAATCTGGTTATACGGCCGCTTATGTCACGCGACATAACTAGCCACCTGGCCGATTATGTCACGCGACATAATAAGCCGATAATCGCTTTGTTTAAATTTTACGCTAATCTATGATTATGTTAATAATGAGATGTTTTATGTCTTAATCTGGATGCTATAAATTTACTGGAAATTAAATTTATAGGTCTATGCTAGATTAATTCATTATTTATGCATGCTTAATTAATTTAAATGTGTTTTTATTAATTATTGCGATGCATGAATTATTTGTTCTTAAGTGTTAAGAATTTTATTAGATGTTTAGTTGAAACATTGAATTGAGAATTCCTAAATGTTTGGTTGAAACATTAAATTTTGGTTTTACGATTGTTTATGAGAAACAAGTCGGTTTACGCAAAATTTGAAGGAATACTGATTGTTTATGAGAAACAAGTTAGTATCTGATTGTTTATGAGAAACAAATCTGTTTATAAATCTATGCTAGAATTGTATAATAATTATGTCTGCTTAATTAATTAAAAGATGTTTATTTAATTGTTGCGTTGCATGATTATTATATGTTCTTATGCTTGCTTAATTAATTAAAAGATGTTTATTTAATTGTTGCGTTGCATGATTATTATATGTTCTTATGCTTGCTTAATTAATTAAAAGATGTTTATTTAATTGTTGCGTTGCATGATTATTTTGTGTTCTTATGCTTGCTTAATTGTTTAAAAAGGTGTTTTATTAATTATTGCATTGCATGAAGAACTGTTATAATTCTAGAATGTTTTGAACATTGAATTATGGTTTACTAATTGTTTATGAGAAACAAGTTAGTGTCGATTGTTTATGAAACAAGTCGGCTTTACAAAGTAGAATTATGTTGCAATCAAACCGATATTGTAGTTTTACATGTCTAGGAGAGTTCTGTCTAAGGATTGGGTACTTAAGTAGTCCTTGTGGCTCACCGGTTTCCCGGGAACTTACCCGGTGTACTTTACGATTATCTTTGTTGATATGCTTATAATCTATTTTTAAAGAACCTTCATTTAATGTTTAAGTTTTATGCCACCCCGAAAGTAAAACACTTGAGAAGTATTGGGATAGGTTGATGTAGTTTCGACTCAGTTGGGTACATCATTCTATTCTAGTATGGAGCAAGATGAGATAAGGATTGATGTAGTTTCGACTCAGTTGGGTGCATCGTTCTAAGTATCTCATACGTTTGAAATTGGTTAGACTTAATTGGTGCTTTCAAAAGAGTTTTGACCCAAGGCATAAGATGAGATTAAAACATGTTTTGACATATGATGTCTAAAATCTCATAAAGGATCTAAGAGTCACATATGATGTGATTGATAAATGTTATCTACCTAAATAACTTAATTTTGGGCATTGACTCAGTTGAACCAAAATTGAAGTGAAATATGGATCTTAGCCCATTGTAATTATATGATACATGCTTGTATTTGAAGGTGTATAATTTAGTGGGAGTATTTGTGAAATACTATATTTGTCTCTTGAATGATAAATATGTTGGATACTTATATGTGTTCATATGTTGCATATCTTATTGTAGATCAAATGGCATTAAACAAAACTCATCACCGCGATCCGTCATTGAAAAGGGCAAAGGTAAAGCAAGTGTTGCTAAGCCTAAGGCAAAGGTTGCCATTGCCACTAAGGCTAAACTAAAAAGGTCTCAAAAGGATGCGGTTTACTTCCATGACAATGAGATTGATCATTGGAAGCAAAACTGCAAAGCTAATAAGGAAGGTATGAAAAAGGGCAATATGATTGCTACTGATTCAAGTATCTATGTTATAGATATTTTCCTTTCTACTTCTAGTTCTTGGGTATGTGATCTTGGATGTGGATCCCACATTTGTCTAAATGTGCAAGGACTAAAAGATAGAAGGCCGCTCAAACAAGGTGAAGTAGACCTACGTGTAGGGAATGGAGCAAGTGTTCTTTGCATTAGCCGTAGGGACTTATGAAGTCACTTTACCTAGTGGACTAATACTTGTTTTGAACAATTGTTATTATGTTCCGGATTTGAGTAGAAATATTATTTCAGTTTCTTATTTGGACAAAGAAGGATTTAACTTTATTATTGCGAATAATAAGTTATCTATCTATTTAAATGATATGCTTTATGGTATTGCAAACTCGTTTAATGGCCTTTATGTCCTTAATGTTGAGAAAGAAAGTAATATTGAAAATATTTATAATGTAAGTAAGAAGTCCAAACCAAATGATGTGAACAACACATTCATGTGGCATTGCCGGCTTGGTCACATAAATGAGAAACGCATTTCTAAACTCCATAAAGATGGATACTTAGACTCATGTGATTATGAATCATATGATGTTTGCGAATCTTGTTTATTGGGAAAAATGACCAAACCACCTTACACTAAGAGTAGTGAAAGGGCTAGTGACTTATTGGGTCTAGTACATACCGATGTATGTGGACCAATGAGCAAAGATTGCTAGAGGCGGATTTCGGTACTTCATTACGTTCACCGATGACTTATCAAGATATGGCTATGTCTATACGATGAAGCACAAAAGTGAAGCGTTTGAGATATTTCGAATATTTCAAAATGAAGTACAAAATCAACTTGGCAAGACAATTAAAGCACTTCGATCCGATCGAGGTGGCGAATATTTGAGCCAAGAATTTGACTATCATCTCAAAAGCTGTGGAATCGTTTCAGTTATCTCCACCCGCGACACCACAATGGAATGGGGTGTCGGAGAGGAGAAATAGAACCTTGTTGGACATGGTTCGATCGATGATGAGTCAAGTTGATCTTCCTATATCCTTTTGGGGACATGCATTAGAGACTGCAGCTTTCACACTAAACAGAGTTCCTACTAAATCGGCTCCTAAATCACCATATGAGATGTGTGGGAAAGAAACCGAATATTTCTTTCATGAAGATTTGGGGTTGCGATGCTTATGTGAAGAGACTTGTCTCCGATAAGCTAGAACCAAAGTCGACAAATGTGTCTTCGTGGGTTATCCTAAGGAAACAAAAGGATATCAATTTTACAACCGCACTGAGAACAAAGTATTTGTTGCTCAATATGGTACCTTCCTTGAGAAACAGTTTCTCAATAAGGAAACTAGTGGGAGTAAAATTGATCTTGAAGAAGTTCAAGAACCCGAAGACAACATTGAGCCAAGGGTAGAGACGGAACCAAGTTCACAAGGAGTTGTGGAACCGGTTCAAGATACTCAAGTCCGTCGTCGATCGATAGGTTACGATCCGAGCCCGAGAGATATGGATTTCTTGTATCGGAAAGTAATGAAGTGGAAGTCATTGAGAATGACGAACCGACTTCCTATCAAGAGGCGATGTCCGCTCCGGATTCGGAAAAATGGCTTGGAGCCATGAAGTCCGAAATCCAATCCATGGATGATAATCAAGTTTGGAACTTGATTGATCCACCCGAAGGTGCAAAAACCATAGGGTGCAAGTGGGTCTTCAAGAAAAAGACCGACATGGATGGGAAGGTGCACACTTACAAAGCTAGGCTTGTAGCAAAGGGATATAGGCGGACTCATGGTATAGACTATGATGAAACCTTTTCGCCGTTGCGATGCTTAAGTCTATTAGAATTCGATTGCCATAGCCGCATATTATGACTATGAGATATGGCAAATGGATGTCAAAACAAACTTTCCTAAATGGAAAGTTACTTGAGGATGTGTATATGACACAACCCGAAGGTTTTGTCGATCCAAAGAATTCTAATAAAGTGTGCAAGTTGCAAAGATCCATATATGGATTAAAGCAAGCTTCTAGGAGTTGGAATCTACGTTTTGATGAATCGGTCAAAGAGTTTGGTTTCATCAAAAACGAAGATGAACCTTGTGTATACAAGAAAATCAGTGGGAGCAAAGTGCTTTTTCTAATACGTATGTCGATGATATCTTAATCATTGGAAATGACATTCCCGCACTTGTGTCCAAGTCTTGGTTAGGAAAGTGTTTTTCAATGAAAGATATGGGTGAAGCCTCTTATATTCTTGGCATTAAGATCTATAGAGATAGATCTAGAAGGATGATTGGTTTGAGTCAAAGTACATATATTGACAAGGTCCTTAGAAGATTCAAGATGGAAAATTCTAAGAGAGGGAACTTGCCAGTAGGTCATGGCGTAACTCTTAGCAAGAATCAATGTCCTAAGACTATTGATGAGCAAAAGAGAATGACTGCGATTCCGTATGCTTCGGCAATTGGATCCATCATGTACGCCATGATATGCACTAGACCGGATGTCTCGTTTGCTTTGAGCACCACGAGTCGATACCAATCTAATCCGGGCGAAAGCCATTGGATAGCGATCAAGACCATCCTTAAGTACTTACGAAGAACTAAGGATGCGTTCTTGGTTTTGGAGGAATGGAAGAAGATCTTGTTGTAAAAGGCTACCAGATGCTAGCTTCCAAACCGACAAAGATGACTTTAAGTCGCAATCGGGGTTTGTGTTTATGCTTAACGGAGGTGCGGTTTGTTGGAAGAGTTCCAAGCAAAGTACCACAATGATTCTACAAGCGAAGCGAGTACATAGCAAAGATCCGATGCAGCTAAAGAGGCCGTTTGGATCAAGAAGTTCGTTAGTGATTTGGAAATTGTTCCAAGCATCACTAATCCGATAGAGCTTTACTGTGACAACAATGGTGCCATTGCACAAGCAAAGGAACCAAGGTCACACCAAAGATCCAAACACATTCTTAGACGTTTCCATGTGATTCGAGAAATCATAGAAAGAGGAGATGTCAAGATATGCAGAGTATCAACCGATGACAACATTAGCGATCCACTTACAAAGCCGCTAGCACAAACAAAGCATGATGGTCATGTTAGGTCCATGGGTATACGATACATGGGAGATTGGGCCTAGTGCAAGTGGGAGCTGTTAGTGTTTGTGCCCTAGGCTTATAGTTTCTATAAACCTTTATGTATCGTCTTTATCATTAATAAAAGAGAAATTTTATTTTGATTAATATATGTTTTGCATGTTTATTATATTAATCTGTGTCCCTAGTTATTTAGTGAAAGTTGGTAATGGATGAACATAGAGATGATCATATGCATGAAGATGCACATTACAACTTGTAAATAAATGCTAATGGATAATCATATTATGATTATTTGCATAGAGATGCACATTGGATTTATGGGTACTTGTTAGAGAACAAGTGACTGGACTTGACCCGCTTGAGATTTATGTCATGGTCAAATGTCATAATCAAATCTCAAAATAATAGTGTCATTAGAATCCTTAGACACGAGATTATCATTGTCTTCCACTTGATGAACGTGTTGTTAGATGTAGTCTAAAGTTATCCTTAACCGGGTAGCAATAAGGACTATGTTGGCATTATGGGATTCCTGTAGGGAAGAATGATAAGTCAAGATGGGATTTGTCCCTCGTAAGAGAGATGTTGGCTTGGGCCCCTCGTAGAATAGTGTTGATGAAATGTGTGGCCACACTCAAGGAACATGATAGAGATCATGGATACTTGGTTGATCAACATATTCGGAATCGAGAAAGCATTGAACAATGTAAGTTGACAATGACCATGACTTATGTTCAATATGACATCGTGTGACAAAGGGATTGTGAAACTATTACTATTATGGAAGCATGAACTCTTATGTTGTATTATTTGGGTAGACATAATGGCTTGCTAGAGTCCGCTTATGTCTTATGAGGGTCGATGTGATCGGACTCATTGCCAACATAATACAATCCTATTGGGTCACACACACTTAGAATGTTTTGATTGAAACTAGAGGAAGAATGATTGAGAGTCACTGAAACTGGCTACCTTTGTCACGCGACATACTTAGCCAGTGGCTAAGTATACCGCGCGACATATTGAGCCACCAGGCGTGGGTGACAGCCTGTTCTCCTAATTTGATTAGGAAACATATTGATGCTATTATAAATATGAGAGGGCTGTCAATCCTAAAGGTTAGCCGAATTTTTTCAATAAAAATCACAATCAAAAATCCTCTCAATATTCTTCCATAAGGTTTTGGAATCTAGCAATTCCCAATCCGAGAATCGTTCTCGACATTCATATTTGTGTGGATTACCAAAAGAGGGTCTTAATTTGTTCAACCAAATCAAAGGCCTAGAGTTCAAATCTGAAGATCCAAAGGAGTTGAAGATTCGAAGATTTGAAGATCAAAGTTTGTGATTACGAATCACATAATTATACGTTCGATAGATCAAAACCGGAAAGCGATTAAGGTTGGTAAATCTATCTCGTAGGAATTCAATTTAATCGTATAGAACGGATCCTAGGCTCATGGGTTTTAAGTTATTAATGCTAAAATTCCGCTGCGCATGGATCCTTGAAACCCAACAAATATCTCCACTTGGAGGAATTTCAACAACAACTTTAATAAACCATAATCTAATCGGTTACATCGAAATCCCCCAAATAACTTTGTTTTACAAAAGAGTTTTATATACAACTTTCCAAAAGTGTAATACTTAATAAATACTCCCAGACAACCTACTCTATACATAACCTGACAAGTCCTAAAAGCAAAAGTCCACATTCTTATCCCCGGCCTCACTGGTTCAGGTCACCTGTCTCAGCACGATCTAAAACAGTAAAAGGGAAGGGGTGAGAATAAATCTCAATAAGTTATTATGAATGCAGCAAGATGCCAAACAATATGCAACACATAGCATGGTCACACATAACACATTATGAAAGCGGTAAACACCTTACATTACCTCATTTTACCTTTCCCGTCTGAACAATATGTCGTACAACATGGGAGTAAAACTCCGCTCTTTGGTGAAATGCCCCCATGCACATTCACCGCTTATAGGACTCATATCCCAGAGATCCATATAAGAAAAGAAGATACTTATATGACCCTTATTCAGAGTATCATATAATATCGCCGCTATCTGTAAAGCTTTTGGCTTAATACAGAAGCATTCCACCTAACTCCATAAAATCACAGCTGAATGTAAGGCTTTTGGCTCAATACAGAAGCTAGCACTCCCACTCTGTGGCCACAGAGGGGACGGTCACACTTCAATCACTTATATAACAAATCCATAATTGATTGAATTCCATTATACCTCTGAATCACATATAATATAACACGTTCAAGCACATAATAGATACTTGAAATAAAATCCATAAAAGGGATAAGAATATAACAACATGGTAATGTATACTCATGTTAAATCAATACTATAGTGCAACATTCATTTAATACACTATGCATAATACCATCAATGAATATGAATTCAGGTAAGGTAACAATAAAACCAAATAATTCACACTTGGGATACAATATAACAATATGCCAGATAATCCACACTTGGGATACAATATAATAATATGCCAAATAATCCACACTTGGGATATCAAGGTATCCCCATAATCAATAATTCCACAATTGGGATAACAATGTCACAATGTGATACATAAACATTTCTAACTAACACAATAGTGTAACCCATAGCTTCAATACTATTCAAACTAACCACCAAGGATATGGGAGCAAGTAAGGTCACCATGTACCATAAACCAATCCTACATAGTCATTACACACCCTTGAATAACCTTAAAAAAGCTCAAGATCAAATTCCCAAGTTTGAACCACTTTGGTGAAGTTACAAATCAAGCTTATCAACCATTTTCCGGAAAATATTTAAACTACTACCACAATTCCATTTTAACCAAATAAGACCTCATGGTGTAGCCAAAGTATTCTACTTTAATCTAAGTTAAAGAGGATTCATTTTGGTTCTAGTTTGAATAGGTTTAAACAGCTCAAAAATTGGTTCAGTGTCACCAGGCCAGGGCACGACTCGTGCCCCAGGGCACGACTCGTGCCCATTTGACCTTCCCCAGATTCAGGCGTCCCTAGCAAGGCACGACTTCAGCTTATCATTGATCACGACTCGTCCCATCCTTAGGCACGACTCGTGCCACAGGGCACGACTCGTGACCTGAGCCCAGAATTCAGAACAGAGCTAGAAATCCCTTAGCAGCTAAACCAAATTATCCCAACCCAAGTTTCCCCTGTTTTGTGAACCTAGAAGGGCTTACTAAACTTCATACTTCTCATACTAAATCATTTAAACCCAAAATAATATAAACCTAGATCATTTACAACTTGATTTCCTACCCATTTCACTACCACATTTCAAGTTTAACCTTCTTAATCTAACTCAACCCATTTTCTTACACTCTTTATCACTTCCATGAACAACAACATTATTCTATGTCATTAACCCATTCCTCAACTCCAAGATAGTGCGCTAATCATCAACAACAATGATAATAACACAATAACAAAACAAGCATTTCATGAACTAGTTATGAAAGGAAGTCATAATACTTACATCATTAAAATATACTAAATCCTCTTCTACTTCTTTCTACCCAATTGAAATATGCTCATAACATTTCCCAAATCAAAGTGAGATGGACATAACTACAAACAATAACTCCATAACACAATACTAATCATTTTCTTCACTTACTTTATTCTAGAAAATTGGTCAAAACCCAAATTCAATACTTACTCTTAAATCATTAACATTCACAATTATTCTATACCTTTCCTCCTTCAATCTTGGATCACCATTTTACAACTAAAAATCAATTCAACCTTGACTAACCCATTTCCACCCAATTAATCATTATTTAAAATATCAAAAATCATTTTCTTTCAACAAGAGATTCAATACACATAAAGTGAGCAATTATTAGAAGAAAGTCATAATAACTTACCTTAGCAATATGAGGTGAAATAAGGATTTTCTTAGCTTGATGTGTTTCCCTCGTTGCCCCGAACACGAAAGTACACCCGGATTGAAAAATGGAGAAGGAATGGATTTATTGTGATTTTTAGAAAGAAAGGAATGGAGGGAGGTTTTTCATGGAGGTTTCTTGATTGAGGAGAATGAAGGAGGATGATGGGGAATGATGGAGGAAGTATGGAAATTTTTGACAAAATGAAGGAGGTGATGAGGGAAAAAGGGAGAGGCATGGCCCCCCATCCCCACATTAAATCCAATCTTCCAAGAATGTACCACTAAGCCCTCCAAGGTTTAGAAAATGCAACTATACCACAACTTCAATTATTTACACTACTCACCTTCACTACTTATAACAATTTATTTATTTTATTGATTTTCACTTATTATACTTCCCCCAAGATACTATATCTTATTTCCATTTTATCCTAAGGCTTTAGAATTATTTCTTAACCATCTCATCTTAACATAAGAAATTAAAGACATAAAATGAGCACATAAAGTCAACAATAATATAAAAAGCATATAATATGATACTAAAATAGTGCCTAGGGTTAGGGTCGTTACAACGTACTAATAATTTTGTTCTCAAATCCTCATTTCTTTTAGTATTCATAGTTCACTTGGGGTTTGAAATTCTTAACTTTCAAATCGCACCATTGCTAAATCGCATGGGTGCTCAAACCGCTTGTGATCTGTGAATACAAAAATGGATCTAACACTTAATGTTTTATTTTGTAGGATCCAAATACTTTCCTGCCTGGTTGGGAAGTTAATGAGCTGAGCTAAGAAATGATGCCTTGGGGAGAGAGCTGCTAAGGAAGCTGAGAGTTTCTGGGATCCTGCCTCTTTTCACCAAGAAGCAGAACTTCATCATCCCCTCCTTTGTGGATCAGTTTTACTCAACTGCCAAGCGTGAAGTGAGACAGCTTGAAGATGGTCCTAAAGTCACCTGCCTAACTGCTATTATAGAAGGCCTCAAGCTTTCTATTGACTACATTGACATCAGGAGACTCTATAATTTCAGAGTTGCTGGAGCCCCTGAGGAAGTGGATCAAGTCATCCAAGATGCTGCTGCATTGGGAACTGCTAAGGTCAAATCCATGATTGGCCAATTCAAGAAAATCCCAAGGAAAGGATTTGGTGAGCTGATGAGCCACCTAGGATATAAGGTCAAATCCATGATTGGCCAATTCATGGAGATAAAGCTTCATTGGCCAAGGATTCTTTTCAGAGAAATTTGTGATTGAGTGGACACTAATTAGTCCAAGAGGAAAGGAGAAGAGAAAAGATGGAGACCTTTTTGCAGAATTCTAACCGCTCTCCTACTGGACTTTGAGCATCTTGAAGATATCAGGTCAAAGAATCCAGTGTTGATGATTGATTTTGGTACTGAAGAATCTTTAGGACTGCTTACCTGTCATACCTTCAGTTATGCAAATGGTGATGCCCTTTACAAATCCCTCTATGATGCTGAGAAGAATCCAAAGAAAGAGGTGTATAAGCCTATAAATCCTGAAACCGCACCTAAAGCGGTCAGGAATGCTGTGAAGAGGACCAGGAAGCCAAATGTCCAAGCTGATCCGCCTGCAAAGAAAACCAAAACCGCTCCCTCTTCCAAATCGCAAGCTGATGATGCTGGGACTAGCAAATCCAACAAATAGAAGGAACCACTTAACTTAGTGGATGAAGAAGATGAAGAAGATGCTGAAGACCCAAATATACCTAATTTGGTTGCTAGAGCCAAGAAGGCTAAGAGAGATATTGTTGACTTGACTGTTGAGGAACAGATGAGATTTTATCAAGAAAAGATTGACAGACTGTCCAAAGAGCAGGAAGAATTGAGGAATGCCAAAGGAAAGTCAATCGCTCTGAATCTCAACCGCCTCCATCCTCAAATCCTTCCCCAGTCCAATCCCCAGTCCAATCCCCAATCCAATCTCCTGCCAAATCTCCTTCCAAATCCAAATCCAAATATCCTTCTCCTCCACCTCGAAAGGACTCACCCATTCAGGGGGAGAAACCTATGAGGAGAAAGAAAATGCCTGCCAGAAAATCCTTCAAGAAAGGTAAACCTGTTGAACCTTCTCCTTCTCCCTCACCTTCTCTTAGAAACTCATCTTCACCTCAAAGAAAATCACTTTCCCCTTTATCCTCCCAATTCACATCTCATTCCCCCTAACACTCCAACTCCATAAATACCCATCACTCAAACCAAACCCCTCCTAACTCAAATGCCTACCAGCTTTGGACCTCAAGGCCCTCTGCTGGTCATGCAACTTCTAGATCAGTTAGAGATGATCCAACTCCTACCCATTCCCCTAACTCAAACCGCTCCAGATCCCAGTCCCCTGCCAAATCCCCAACTCCTTAAAACTCACCCCTCAGACAAAAATCTCCTCCTCCAAACATTCCTCCTCTAACCCAAATCGCTCCAGAAAACACCCAATTCCAACCGCCTCCTTCTTTCCAAACCGCTCCCACCTCAACCGCCCCTCCTTCTTAATACTCCCAAATCCTTCAAACACTTAACCTTATCCAAAGTCAACTCCTCATAAACCAAGGCCATGTCATTAATCTAACTGCTTCAAATGACCTCCTTGAAGCCCCCAACACCTATCTTTCCGAGTCCAACCGCACCCTCCTAGCCAAGGTGGATTCTCATACCCTTGAGATGGCCAATCTTAAATCTTCTTTGCTTGATGCCATAAAGGGAGAGAGACCCACTGCAACTGCACCCTTCATTGCATCCACCTCAACCACATCTGGTGATCAAACCGCTTCTGTCATCAATACCGCTGCTGAGAATTGCTTTAACGCATTCCAGAAATCTCTTGAAGATGGTATAATAAAAACCTTGGGTGATAAAGCCTCTCTTGCTGAGCTCAACAAAATTCACAAGGAACTGGGTGAGGACATTTGCAAAGCCATTGATAAAGATCTCACTTTGCTGAAGAATGAATTCCTTGATATGCCTGGTACCAGACAGCAATCAGAAGCCAACCTCAGATCTGTCCTTGATTCCATGCAAACCAGTATTTTAGAAGAAATGGATTTGCATAAGGGGGATACTGAAATCAAGATGAACATCATAAGTGATAGCATTAAAGCTAAAATCAATGCACTCAATGATGAGGTTAATGACTGCTTGGACAACCTCAAGGAAGGATTTAATTCCAGACTTAACTCAACAATTCATGAGTTAAAATCCTCCTTGAAGGTATCTGTGGATCTTGAACCCATGCAAGAAGCCATCCAAGTTCAAACTGCATCTGTTCAAGAAGAAATCCATACAATCTTAAACTCTCTCTACTCCTCCATCCATGTGCAGCTGGATGAGATCAAAGAAAATTTGGTTGAAAATACCAAAGCGGTTGGTGCCAACAATGCTATAACCGCTCACTCTGTAAATGCATTGAAGGCTGTAGAAACTACTCTTACCCAGACCGCTGAAGAAGTTAGGAGAATGAGGAAAGCAATGGCCCCAGATCAATCTGTTGCTGGATCGCGTGGAGCTGAGCATGAAGTGAACAAGCCGCGTCGACATTGAACCGCTTCTTTCCTTGTAACTTCTTTTGCTTAACTTTATCTTTTGCCTTTTTAGACCACACTCTCATTGTATTTCTTTTGGTCTATATTTTTGCTTTTGTAACCCTGTAATTTTCCTTCATACCTTGTAACTGTAAACCGCTTAAGGTATTAATGGAAATTGCATCATGGTTCAAAAACTTTGTTCATATCAAACTGCTTGTTTGTAGAACAATGAAACCGCTTATAGTTTTAAACCTCATTCAAATATTTTCTAACTTAAAATCATTCTTTTGAAATAAAGTTTAAACATTCAGTTTAAACCGCACTTAAAACTCAAACTCATATTTTTCAAGTGCACTGAATGCATTTCTATACTTTTCATATTGTAAGTTTTTCAATCTTTCAATAGTATAGAAATCTATAGCTTAAGCTACTGTGTGCATTGATTTGGGACATGACTTACCATGTTTATTCCTATGGACATGTTTTTACCAAGTACAATGTTTGCTTTTGCGGTAGTAGGTAATGACATCAATCAAATAAGGAGAGATTATTGGGTATGCTTTATTTTAACCCTCCTATTTTTAGATTAGATTTGATTGATACCATAACCTCCTGTCTATTTTAAGGACTTTAGGCCCATATGTAATGAAGTTTAGACTTCAATTTTTTTAGCTAAGTCCATTTTATAGAATAAGTTAATTTAGGCTTGAAGACTAGCACAAGACTCATTGGATATGAGATTGCAGTTCAAAAGTTTCAGACCGCACTATCAATCGCACCTAGCTAACCGCTCCTAGCAACTGCTTGGTGGAATTCCTTTGTTTGAAACTTCCTTTGACATTCTCAGTGCAACCGCCTTGAGTGAACCGCATTTGATATACAGTTCCAACCGCACTGATGCAACCTCACCTGGTATAATCGCACTTCCTCAACCGCTTGTATACCAGACCGCTCCAATGATTGAAGACTTGAAGTGAACCACATTTTACCGTTGGAATCCACGTCAGCAATATCAAAAGTCAATCACCAAATCTTGTCACGTGACTACTTTTCAGACAAGATCAGAAAGGATCTTGAAAAGGTGACAGATGTCCTAACCACCTTAATTGCAGCTGAGGTCTGATCAGCTTTACCTGCAACTACAGTTCCTAAGGACAAAAGTGGATATTGTGGACCAATGGAAAAGCACTAGTACTGTCCTTGCAATAGTTGTGTCCAACGGCTAGTTCTTTGGTGCTTGGGTATGAATACCCCTTCACCATTTAAAAATTGCTAGAGAAATTGATTTGCTGTGAGTTCATACGAAGTTGAAGCTCTGCCCAGAAATTCTTAGTCCTTTGAATCTTCATCTTCTACTTCAAAAAAATATATCCCAGCCCAGAAATCAAGCCTTAACACCATCAAGAATCATTGTGCTCTCCATCTTATAGATTTAAAGAGCCTTGATCTTGAATACACATATACACCTCACTTGTTTAATCACATAGATTATTCATTTGAGATACACTGGTTATAATCTAGGATTCGATCTTCATAGATTAGATTTTAGATCTGAGTTTGAATACTTTGTAACTTGTGATCTCTCTCATGCTCAATATAAAATCTAACTCTTAGAAAATCCAAGACTAACCATCTTGGTAGTGGACGTAGATCGTTTATCGATTGAACCACTCCAAATATTGTGTTCTTACTTTTCTACATTTATTATTTCATGTGCTTATTAATTATCTATCTTTTTCTCTGTTTGATCTTACTTGCAGTTATCCATTGTTGTGAATTGTGTTTGGAGTTAACTTTGTCAAACCTCATTTTCAGTTTTATAACTGCTCACAAAATCGCACTAAAACCGCTTTGCAAAACCGCCTCTCCAAAACCGCTTTGTAACTCAAATATTTCGCTGTGCATTTTACAACTCTACTCGCAGTTTCTAACACACTGCAAGAGGTTTTGCAAGCTCAGAGGTTTAGTTTTAAAAGAGGGCAAAAATTTGTAATAGCTATTCACCCTCCCTCTAGCTGTTTTTCACCCTTGTTGCCACCTTTGGGATCAACAAATTGTAATTTTCAAATAAAAAGACTTCACTTTCTCTCTCTTTCTCTACTTTCTCACTGGGCCGGCGACCATGGGGCCTCGCCTCCGGCGACCTCTGCCATATATATATACTAGTAAAAGCCCGTGTCCAAGGACACACGTTTTTTTTAAAGGGCAAAATGGGAAAGGGACAACTTAGTGAGGGCAAAATGAGAAATTTGGCATTTGATACTGTTCATAGTACTGTAGCAAGGAGGGGTGCCATTTATATTATATTATATTATATATATATATATATATATATATATATATATATATATATGTGTGTGTGTGTGTGTGTGTGTGTGTGTGTGTGTGCTCAAATGAGAACCATAACAAAATGAGAACCGTGAGAACCACTTGTATACACTTGTTTGCAGTAGATACTTAGCTACTGTATACATATACAGTCTACTGTATATGTATACAGTAGTTAAGTATCTACTGTATACAAGTGTATAACCACACGTATACACTTGTATACAGTAGCTTAGTATCTATTGTATATGTATACAGTCTATTGTATATGTATACAGTAGCTAAATATCTACTGTATACAAGTGTATAACCACACGTATACACTTGTATACAGTAGCTTAGTATCTACTGTATATGTATACAGTCTATTGTATATGTATACAGTAGCTAAATATCTACTGTATACAAGTGGTTCTCACGGTTCTCATTTTAAACGATTCTCATTGGAACGTGACCATATATATATATATATATATATATATATATATATATATATATATATATATATATATATATATATATATATATATATATACATATATATATATGCATGTATATATATATACATGCATATATATATATATGCATATATATATATATACATACATATATATACATATATATATATATACATACATATATATATATATATATACATATATATATTAAATTTAGTCATTTAGGGTTATATGAGAACAGTCATTTTTGCCCCCTTTAAATTCACATGATTTATTTTTGTTAACGAAAGTTAGTTTTAATTGATTTTACATTAGATTGCAACAAATTGACAATATTGAATAGGGGGTTGTAAAATTTACATTGTTGATAACCACATTGCAACTATTGGAAAAGATGGGTAACCAAATTGCAATTTACCCATTATAAAATATAATTGTTGTAGTATAACTCTATACCGAAATGATATTTCCACCTTTTTTGCCATTACTAAGAATTAAAATCTAAAACTATTGATCATAGTTATTCGTAATAATGATAAAAAAGTGAAAAAAATATTTTGAGATGGAAAAAGTATAATTCATTTTCATATTTTTTTGCTGCAATGCAAGACACATACTATACAATATAATTTATATTACGATAAAATTTTGGCTCATAAAATATAAAAAAAATAGCTAATAGAGTTAGATTGCACTTGCCACAAAAATTAGACAATACACTTCAAACGTTGAATTCAACGCTTGGGCACATGCTTTTCTCATCGATGACGACTCCAATATTAAATTTACATATCTTATCGTATCTTATCATATCATATCATACAGTAATATACGATATTAATATTTTAGTCAGTGGCCATTTACCTTACAAGAACGGCAGAATTTAATGCGTATCAATATTTCATTTTTTTTCATAGTCGATAAAAAAAGGGGTTTTAAAATGTGTGGTCTGTTACAAAATGTAAAATATATTCCCTCCGTCCCACATCAATTGATACCAAAATTTTGGACACGCATATTAAGAAAAAGTATGAGAGAGAAAAGTGAAAGAAAATGTTGTGAGTATGAAAAATTAAATAAGAGAGAGAATGAGTGAAATGAATAGTTATGAGAGAGAATGTTGTGAGTGTAAAAGTAAAATAGGAGAGAGAATGAGTGGGAAAAATAATAAAAATTCCTTTCCATTTTGAACAGTATCAATTAATGTGAAACGGACAAAAAAAAAAATAAGTATTAATTGGTATGGGGCGGAGGGAGTATATATTTATAAGCATTTGTTAATAAATAATAAAAATGTTAATTTAAATATTTATAAGTGTTTAATAGGTACATAAATAAGTGCTAGTGTGGGCTTTAATAATTGTCAATGTGTATCTAGAAGTATCAATGATAAAATTGTAATAAATAAAAATCTTAATGCTTTTTTCACGATAAAAAAAGTTTTTTTTTTTTTTTTTACATAGAAAAGTAGTGAACATTAATGCTATTCCTATTAAAATGAGCTTTTTAAGAGCTATTCTTACAAAGAGCTACTCTTAATAATAAGTAGCTATATTAGAATATTGAGAGATATTATCGATAAAAGAAAATATTTAGTTATATAAGTTGGTATTGACACAATTTAGTAAAGTTACCTCATTTAGGAGTATTTTCAATTAAAATTATATTTATTATTAAAATAAAAAGAGATTTGTTATAATTCTAATAGAATTATAACTCATATGTTTTGAGTATAAATATAAGTCGTTTAGCTTATTTAAATTTTGAGACAAAAATAATACATAAAATATGGAGAGCCCAAAATATATTATGTATTAGAAAAAAATGCAAATATAATACCCCAACTATATGGCATGTTTGATTTTTATACCTAAACTAGTTTTCGTTGTAACCACAGTAAATTATCTGTTTTGGTTGCTCGCTTAGATAACTAGGCTAACGATAGTCATTTTTCAGTTAAATGAGCATGTGAATCGCATGTGACTTGATTTTCAAGAGTAAAATAGGAAATTTTATTCAAATTAAAACTATAAAAATTAAAAGGTTTTAAATGTAAATTTAAAAAGTTAAAGGTTGAATAAACTAATTTATAAGGGCTAAAGCTAAAATAATAATTTACAAATTAACCCCCATACTCCCAACTCATCTGCTTCCTCCCAACTCTCAACCCAACCACCTCCTTCTTCACCCACCACACCTCTTACGCCTCCGACGAATTTCAAATCGATTACAATAGGTTCGATCTATAAATTGACTATGATTAAACAAAATCGAACCATTTACGCCTCTATTAATTTATTAATTTAATGCTATCAATTCCTATGTAACTCAATTTTCCTTCTTGTTACATGTGGGACATATAAAAGAGTTGAAATGTGGCATATACATTTAATGGCTCCTATAATTTCTAAATAATTAATATTTAAAATTTCATTCAAAGACAAAAAAATATGTTTATTCTATTCACAAATAAGCCATCATTTTTTTTATAAAATCATTTAAATCACCCTCATTAATTAGAAGCATTATACTATGTAGATATACATTTTTATATTATAAGCTTATAATAATGGCGGCTCCCAAAATGAGGGGTGTCTACAATATTTTGTATATTTGTCAATCTCATTGCCTTAAGATAAATGTATTTTTTTTTTTACAATTTGAAACGTGCACGGAGTATATATTTACAAGTGTATTTTGTATATTTATACTCCCTCCGCCCCATTTGAATGAAGTTTCACCTTTTGTCAAAACGGGTGTCCCGTTAAAAGCTTCATATTTCCTAAAATGACAAAAAATCTTTACTATTCCACCCACTCATTCTCTCTCCTATTTCACTTTTATACTCACAACACTTTTCAAATTTACTACTCCCTCCGTCCCAGACCAAGGGTTCATCTTTCCCTTTTGGTCCGTCCCAGACCAAGAGTTCATTTCCTTAAATGGAAAGTTTTCCATATATTTATACCCATATCATCTCCACATATTTACAAAAAAAAACTATTCATTATACCCTTATTATAAAGTTAACATATTTACAAAAAAAAATCAATCATTAACTTACTATTCCTCCCACTCATTCTCTCTCCTATTAAATATTTTTAACTTTTACATTCTCTACCCTATTCCCTACCACACATTTAACTTTTACATTCTTTCTCCTATTTCCTACCAAACATTTAACTACTATTTCCTATCTCACATTTAACTTTTATTCATTTTTTAAAAAATTTCTTAAGAAGCGTGAAATCCACCCCATACACCCTTGGTCTGGGACGGAGGGAGTATTATCTTCACTAATTCTCTCTCCTATTTTATTTTACATTCACAACACTTTCTTTACTTACCTTTTTTCTTAATTTGCGTGTCATGATCAAAATGGTAAAATGGTGAAGCTATAAACTGGGCGGAGGGAATATATCTCATTGCTAACTATAGTTAAATCAAACTCTATAAAAAGGGAGCTCTTTTGTTGGTTTTAGTATCCCATTCCCATTTCCATCCCACCCAATCCTTAGAGAGAGAAGCGCAAGAGATAATGGGTTCATTGGCTGCCACAGAAAACAAACCACATGCAGTATGCATCCCATTCCCAGCCCAAGGTCACATAAACCCTATGCTAAAACTAGCTAAAATCCTCCACTCCAAAGGCTTTCACATAACCTTCGTCAACACCGAGTTCAACCACCAGCGCCTCCTCAAATCCCGAGGTCCTAACGCCCTCGATGGACTCCCTTCCTTCCGGTTTGAAACCATTCCCGACAGTCTTCCTCCATCGGACCCCGACTCCACCCAAGATGTCCCAGCTCTTTGTGAATCCTCCCAAAACAAGCTTCTTAGTCCATTTAAGGACCTCCTTTCAAGGCTCAATGCTTCGAATGTGCCTCCTGTGAGCTGCATAGTTTCTGATGGGGTCATGAGTTTCACTTTGGATGCTGCACAAGAATTGGGCATTCCTGATGTGCTGTTTTGGACTACCAGTGCTTGTGGGTTCTTGGCTTACTCTCATTATCAGACACTCATTGAAAAGGGTCTCGTCCCACTTAAAGGTACAAAAACAACACTACGTCTGTCCCAAAATCAAATGTCAAAATTTGTTCTTGATTATTTATGCTGAATTATTCTACTCTATCGTGATGTCGAATGAAACCTTGAGATTGATATCAAATGGAAAGAATCAGAAACAATGGGTTACAAACCCTAAATAAAGAAAGCCTCAACTTTTCCTTTATTTTCTTTACTAGTATTGCACCCATGCGTTGCATGGTATAAGCAAAATTATGTTATATTTAACATATTTTGTTTAAATAATGTTATAAAGTTATAATATATTAATTATGAGTCTAAAATAATTTTACATTGAAAATAATTTATAATAAAAAGTTAAAACTAATGAAAGTATACACATGTTATAATTATTTAACCAACACAATGAATATTATAAATTTTGGAAGCTTTTTGCATACACATATTTCATGATGTGAGGAACTTCAGTGATTATTCCAATAAAAATTGTTATTTTAAAATATATTTCCTTAAATGATTTATTTTATTACTTTGTTATTTTACTATTCATTATATAACTGTAAAATTGAAAATTTGGAATAGCAAGCGTATTTATGCATCTTTGCTAAAATAAATATTTTTAAAATATCCCTAAATCAAAAGTTTGATATTCATTTATTTTTTATTCTAAAAGGACAATTCATTTGAATTTAAAGTATTCACTTTGAAAAAGAAGATAAATATTCTTATTATTCACTTTTAAATATTTAATTTACGATAATAAAAAATAGTGAAAGAAATTTAGTAAAAACGTTTAGAACAAAACTTTTTATAAAAACAACAATTTAGAAAGAGAATAACGTAATTGTGAGGTGATTGCTGGGAATAAATTGTAGTAATTGTAATAAATTGTATTGTGATTATAAAAGAGGATAACTTCATCTTCCAATTATAATGTAACCTCTATTCATCAATTATTTTGTGTAACTTATCAAAATTGATTAAATTTTAGTTTGAATGTTTTTTTATTTATTATTTTACATGTTTCTAATAAAATAATTTTTTAAAAATTATATAAAAAAGATATTGGAATGCTATATCAACCTGAAAATTATTTACTTAATTATTATAAATAGAATGCAAAATGTTTTAATTAAATTAATTGATATTTTAATGGAAAGGAGATGAATCGGCTAGTAAGGTTTTGACATTCCTTAAAAAGTCATTAAATTTCAGTTATCTTAAAATAGGAATCTCAAAAATTTTCCTTAAAATGTCATTATTACATCAAATTTCATTTATTTTAAAATAGCAATCTCAAAATTTTTTCTTAAAATGTCATTATTACATAAAATTTCAGTTATTTTTAAATAGTAGAACACGTAACAAATTACACGAATATCCAAATAAATATTTTTTATTTATTTATGTTTCATTCTAATTTTTTTAGGAATTTTTGAGATTTATGATAAGAATATTTTTATGCTTAGGCTCCGTTTGTTTGGGGGAAAATGTTTTCCGAAAAATATTTTCCTCATTTTTCGGTGTTTGTTTCGCACCAGAAAATGGGAAAATTTTCATTTTTATGTTATTTTCCAAAAAATATTTTCATTTTCCGGAAAACATTTTGCCGGAAATCATTTTCCGAAAAATGTTTTACGCTAAACAAACGGAGCCTTAGTTTTCTACTCCTTTGTCCCAAATGGATCACGTAACCAATAAAACTTTTAATTAACATTTGCTGAAAAAAGAACATCAAATAAAATCCGAATGAAAACTTCTTTAATAGTGGAACTAAGTGATTATCATTCTTATATTCTGGGTATAGTACGTTTTTTAATCAAATAATGTTTACATAGCATGGAATCCCAAAGGGTAAGGCTTTTTCTTTTCATTTCCTTATCATTATTACCTTTAATTTTTTATTCAATGTACCATAATGAAATACTTATATTTAAAATTCTATTTTTAGCAACATTTTGGAGTGAAAAATGTGTCTTTCTTTATTTAGAAACTATTTTGTTTTTATATATATATAGATTCAATAATCAACAAGTCTCTAATTTTCGGAATTACACAAAACCCTATTTTTATATGACTCATACGACTTGAAAAACAAGTCAAACACTTCTAAAAATATGCCTAATATATATGGTAACCTAATAGACTATTATTTCATCAAAATAAAGTCTTAATATACTTCTAATATCAAAAATGCTATCAACCTAATATTAAATTCGAAAATACAAAGAAAATAATAAAAGATAATAAATAATAAAACTTAAAACTATTTTTGTTTTCGATCTCCTTGCTTGTCCCGCTGATCAACTTGTGTGTTATCATATTGTATCATATCGTCTTTCTTCTATTTGAGTCCCCACACAGGGACAGTGCACTGGCACATATATTGTACGTTAGTTATGAAGTCAAGTTGGAGGGAATCCTTCTCTCGATTTTCGGTGTCCCCACATGATGGCGTGATGAATTGAAGATTAGTTAAAAATGAAAATAGATGGTTTTGTTTTCATTCATCCAGTTTGGTCGTCTCAATGATCCCTATTTTGTCACATAATGATACATTTTCTTGATATGCAGATGCAAGTTGCTTCACCAATGGGTATTTGGAAACAGTTGTGGATTCCTTACCTGCTATGAATGGTATACGTCTCAAGGACTTTCCAAATTTCATTCGAACCACCAATCCAGATGAATTTATGGTGCAGTTTGCCATGAGAGAAACTTTGAGGGCAAGAAAAGCTTCTGCAATTATTCTCAACACCTTTGAAGAATTGGAATCTGATGTCTTGAACGCGCTTTCATCCATTTATCCACCGGTATACTCAATTGGGCCTTTACATCTTCTCATTGATCATATTGATGATAAGGATCTGAATTCAATGGGATCAAATCTTTGGAAAGAAGAGCCAGAGTGTTTGCAATGGCTCGATTCCAAAGAGCCCAACTCAGTTGTTTATGTAAATTTTGGAAGCATAACGGTCATGACACCTGCACAACTGGTTGAGTTTTCGTGGGGTCTTGCCAATAGCAATCAGACTTTTCTATGGGTAATTAGGCCTGATCTTGTTTCAGGAGACTCCGCTGTTCTTACACAAGAGTTTTTGGAGTTGACAAAAGAAAGAGGCTTCTTAGCAAGTTGGTGTCCTCAAGAAAAAGTTCTTGGCCATCCTGCAGTGGGAGGGTTCTTAACTCATAGTGGGTGGAATTCAACGTTGGAGAGTATATCAAGTGGAGTGCCGATGTTGTGTTGGCCATTCTTTGCGGAGCAACAAACAAACTGTTGGTTTAGTTGTGGTGAATGGGGAATTGCAATGGAGATAGACAATGATGTCAAGAGAGATGAAGTAGAAAGGCTTGTGAAGGAGTTGATGGTGGAAGAAAAGGGAAAAGAGATGAGGAAGAAGGCTTTGGATTTGAAGCAAAAGGCTGACAAGGCCATAGTTCCTGAATCAGGATCGTCTTGGTCTTCTCTAGAGGATGTGATCAAGCATGTGCTTCTCTCAAAATAGATTTCCATTTCACAATTAATGTGCCATCTGTAAAAAAATGAGTAATTCCTACGAGAGATTTCCATACATTAGATGTGTAACTTAATTTATGTTAGATAATGTGCAATGCATGGAATTCGGGAAGTCAATAAAAGTGGATGCTCACTTTATACTTTATAGCATTGGGGGTTGAAAAAATTATCCAAGATGATGTTGGAGAAGCTAAATATACATCTAGAAAATGTTCAAAATCCGAAGACAAAAAGACAATGGATACAAGCACACGCAGTTTCATTCAAAGAGGTGGCATAATTTTTTTCCCCTCAAAATACTGAGAGCAAGTGTAAAGACCCGAAATTTTTCTTATTTTTTTTGGGTTATTATTATTAATTGTATTATTATTAATTAGACCAATAATAATAAATGCCGAGATGGGCTATATGGAATTGGGCTATGAATTATTAGAATGGGCTCGAGGTTGGGCCTAAGTAAATTTTAATCCATTAAGTGGTTGGATTAGTAAAGTCCTAAGTAGGTTAGGATTGGAATTACCCTCTCATATTTAAACTCCTACCCTAACCCTAAGTCTCTCATTTAATAATCCAACGCAAAGTGAGAGAGAGGAAGCGGCCGAGAGAGGGAGAGGAGGCGGAGAGAGAAGGAGAAGAAGAGAAAGAGAAGAAAAGAAAGAGAAGCAAGAAGCAAGAAGGATCAACAAAGGTAAATTGATTCTTCTAGTCATTGATTTTCTATATTGATGATCTTAGAAAGTCGAAACCCTAGATTGAAAGTATATGACTATTGGGTTTAATTCAAGTATGATTATTGATATTATGATAAGATGAAATCAATCCTAATGAAGGGGATTTGGGCATGATAATCTAGAATTGAAAACTAGGGTTTCATGCTAAGAAAGATATAAGATGAACTAGGGTTTTGTGAGTGTGTGTGTGTTTATTCGTGTGTGTGTGTGTTTAGTGTGTGCTGAGTGTGTGTTTTGTGTGTGTGCCGTGTGTGTGTGTGTTATGCCGTGTGTGTGTGTGTCCGTGTGTGTATGTGTGTGAGTTAGGGTTAGGTGTGTGTTAGTGTGTGTTAATTAGGGTTTAGTGTGTGTTTTGTGTGTGTAAATTAATGTTGTGAATAGTATTTTGTGTGTGTAAATTAATGCTGTGAATAGTGTTTTGTGTGTGAAATTAAAGCTGTGAATAGTAACTGAAATAGTAACAGTGAATAGTGAATCTTGGAAGTAATTGAAGTTATGAAAGTGAAAAGTGAAGGGTCATTTTGTAATTTCTGGAAAGTTGAAGGGCCTAATTGTAAATACTCAAAGTAGAGGCTCTTAAAGGTAACCTCTAAGGAAAGAAAGACTTTTAAAAGTTAAAGAAGAAGAACCAAAGTAAAGTAAAGGCAACTTCTAAGAATAGGAAGTGTAAGCTCAAGAATAATGGAAAGATCCAAGAGGAGGAAGTTTCCAAATGTAGAAAGTTACTATTTTAGGAAATTTATCTAAAATAGAAGGATACTATTTAAGGAAGATACCTTAAATAGAAGGTTACTATTTTAGAAAGGTTACCTAAAATAGAATGATAGTATTTAAGGAAGATACCTTAAATAGAAGGTTACTATTTTAGAAAGGTTACCTAAAATAGAAAGATATTATTTTACCTTAAATAGAAAGTTACTATTTTAGAAAAGTTACCTAATATAGAAAGTTACCATTTTAGGAAAGATGCCTAAAATAGAAAGATAGTTAACTAGTAAGATGAGTCCAAAAGTAACTCATAAATTAACTAAAGATAAATCAACATGAAGGTACATAAGAAGTAATAAACAATTACGTTTACCTAAAATGATGTCTTTGCATGACTGTAGGTTATACAAGAAGTGCTAAGGAAGCAAGGTAAGGTAAGGAATTACGTTCCTAAACACTCTTGTGTATCGATTCTTTGGAAACTCTATCGAGTCTTTTCAAAAGCTATACTATCATGTGGCGATAGTGTTTTATAAAATATTCCCTGGACATGAAGCGTCTTTTGAAGAATCTTATCTATGATATGTATTGTTCATGGATATCTAAAGTATTGACTTTGTTTATGTGTATTCTTGCTTTAATATGAATGCACTATATGTTATACTTGTATTAATGTTACATGCATGTCAAGATTATATGGAATGATATAGGACTTGTATGATTTATTACGTACTTGTCTATACCTTTGTATGCGCACGCGACATCAATGTAGATGATCGGATGGAAATTACTCAATGTAGGGTATATCCTGAACAAAAACTATGATATGGAATTGTAATGCCACACTTCCTTGAATGAACTTTATTGTGTTAACCTTTCGTTGAAATGCTTCGATTGATCCGTCATTCAGGTCATCTCCTCATAAACTCAAGGAGATCACGTAATGACTTACTGGGCATCTTTCGCTCATTCCTTCATTCTTATTTTTCCTCCAGGTATGGGAATAAGAAGGGAAGATCGTTGTAGGAAGGACGGCGACAATTGAGGAGTCATAGGAAATTTATCGACGAATCCTGAATTTTAGTTTACTTTAATAAAGCTAGTAGGTTATACTAGTCGTTACATTTGATATTTCCGCACTTATGTAACATTGAATATTTAAGTTATCGTTGGATTTGAATATTTGAATTTTAAGTATCTGTTGGGACCTTATTTTGGGTATTTATTCATATTTATTCATATTATTTATTTAAAGGAAATTCGGGATCGTTATAGTTGGTATCAGAGCAATGGCTTTAGGTTTTATGGGAAGAATACCTTTAGCTTTAAGAAACCTTAGTTCTAAGAATTTACTTGAATGAAGGCAACCCTAAACTTAGATTTAAGTCATGCCTTGCTCTAGGATTATTATGTGAGTGAGGTAGGCTAAGTGGAAAAGTTAAAAGTATAACTTACTTGCATGTTTGAATGAATGAGAGTATATTTCTTTAAGTATGATCTATATATTCAGAAAGGTATACTAATGAAAAACTACATTGTGGATAGGAAATGGAAAGAAGACCAAGGAAATCCGTAAGAAGTAGGGCTTTGAAGATGGAGACACTCTTAGCCCAAGAACAAGAAAGGACTAGGACTCTCATGCTGGAAGTAGAGCAAGAAAGGCAAAGGGCCACAATAGCTGAGGATGGATGGCTCAAAATGTTTAATGAACTGGCCGATCAAATACAAGAGATCGAAAAGACTGAAAAAGAATTGGCCAAGACTGTCGAAAGGCTAGCTATGTGGAGGCAAGATTCTAGAGAACAAGAAGATGGATGGCTTAGAGCTTCTAACGAACTGCAAAAAGAAAGAGAAAAGGCAGCTAAAGCTCAAAGAAACTTTCATAGACTTGAAGAAAGGTATCAAAGACTCTCCATAGATTATGAGAGAGCACATACTGAGGTACATGTGATGCTGGAACAGCTTAGAGGTGCTAACGAGCAAATTGATCAACTACAACAGCAACTTGAGGAAGCTAGAGCTGCTATACCTCAAGAACATGTGGACGATAATTTCGTAGATCCGATAGATGAGGATGAAGATCCAAGTGAGGCTACGTGGGATAGTGCAAATGGAGAGCAAGTAGAGCCAGACCCCAATTCAGAAGAGGGCGAAATGGATCAAGTGATTCCTGCCAATGGGGCAGCACCAACGGATTAGATTAAGCTAGTTACCTAGTTTCTTTTATGTTTTGCTAGACAAGAATTTTAGGGATGTTTTATTTTATTAGTTGTTTTTGGTGAAGAATCAAGGATTGAATTTTAGTTCTCATTGTGAAAGTTTGTTGATTATGTGCTACGTGAATCAATTTTGGGGCATAGAATAGGTCAAGTAGAGTGACCAAAAGAACTTTATACTAGTCAATGATAGGCTAGTACAACATGTAAGTTAAAATCTTTTGAGACGGACTCAATGAGATAATCATCCAAGTAACAAACCTATAAGAAGTTAAATTTTCCTAACTATAATGTCCCAAAGGGGGAAGGTTACTAAATCTAAGAAGTTACTAAATTTAGGAAGTTACTATTTTAGGAAAGTACCTAAAATAGAAAGTATAGAAGTTACTATTTTAGGAGAATGTCTAAAATAGAAAGTATAGAAGTTACTATTTTAGGAGAATGCCTAAAATAGAAAGTATAGAAGTTGTTATTTTAGGAAAGTTGCCTAAAATAGAAAGCTTAGTTAAACAAACCAAGGAGTCAAAAACAACTCGTAGGTTAACAAGAAAAACTATCAAGCATTCTTAGAAGCGAAAAATGCCTAAGGACTGTATAACTGTTTTATTAAACTTCCGTAATAATGCGTGAGTAATAGCGTGTAGTACGCAAGACACTGATATGTTCTTTTCCACTTATTTCTTTTCAAGATGTCAAGAAATACCGGACGTGGTGGGAACAGGAACAACGATGAGGGCAATAGGCAAGGACAAGATCCTGCCATGGCAACACTGCTGCATACGCTTAATCAGACCATTGCTGGTATTGGTCAGGTAGTGAACGGGCTAGCTCAGGAAAGGCCGGCAGCTCAGATACAGTTAAGGGACCCTCTAGAGTTGTTTCAGAGGAGAAACCCGGATTCATTTTCTGGTACTGCTAAGGAGAAACCAGAAGATTGGCTTAAAGGGCTCGAAGCGATATTTGAGACTCTGAATTGCACCACGGAACAGAAAGTGACTTTCGCCACTTTCATGCTGAAAGGGAAGGCGAGATCATGGTGGGAAAGTGAGAAAAGGGCTGCTACTGCTAGGGGAGTGGTAAACCACACTTGGGAGACGTTCAAAACGTTCTTCAATGAAAAATATTTTCCAGAGAGTGTCAAGAACGCCAAGGTGGCAGAGTTTATGATGTTGACTCAAGGAAACTTGTCAGTGGATGAGTACTGCGAGAAATTCACGGACTTAATGGAGTTCGCCCCAACGTTCTTCGACAATGAAGAACAGAAGGCGAGAAAGTTTGAAGCTGGTTTGAGTGACCGAATCAGATACAGGATTACACCACTACTACTGAAGACCTATTCAGAAGTGCTTGATTGTGCCAAGGTAGTGGAAAGGGAAGCTAATAATTATCGCAGCAAAAGAGAAGAAAAGGGCAAGTATGCCAGTAAAGATGGAAATGAATCCAAGGGTTCCACTGGAAGCGGGAATAAAGAGGTTAACTACAAGAGGAAGGCTGTGGATGATGGCAAGGGCAATAACATGTATTCGAACAAGAATGTGGGAACAAGAAAGATGGTAACAAGACAGAAAACCAAGGGCAAGGAGCAGTTGACAAGTGCACTATATGTGAGAGAACCATAAGGCTGTGGATTGCTGGTATAAAGACAAGAAGTGCTACACATGTGATAAAGTGGGACACCCAAAGTGGAAATGCCCAGAAGCAAAGAAGGATGATACAGCTCAAGGAGCAAGGACCAACAACAACAACGGTGGTCGTGGACGTGTGTACACCATGACAGCCAAGCAAGCTAGTGCTACAAATGATTTGGTAGCAGGTACACTTCAACTTTATGCTAAGAATGTATATGCTTTGATGGATACTGGCGCTACGCATTCTATGATTAGTAACTGCTTAGCAAGAAAACTTAAGCTGAAACCTGAGGCGTTAGGAATACCTCTAGTGATAGACACTCCAACGAAGGAAGCAATACCTATCACATCTATTTATAGAAATTTTCCTTTAGAGATAGGGGCAAGGAACTATTAGTTGATTTCATCGGCCTAGAAATGGATGATTTTGACGTTATACTGGGAATGTGTAACGACCCTAACCCTAGGCACTATTTTAGTATCATAATATATGCTTTTAATATTATTGTTAATTTTATGTTTCATTATATGTCCTTGATTTCTTATGTTAAGATGAGATGGTTGAAGGATAGTTTTAAATCCTTAGATTAAAATGGAAATAAGTTAAAGTATTTTGTTGTGGTATGGTAATTGGAAATAAATAAAATGTGAGTAGTTAGGTTTTCCTTGTGTAGAAGAAGGAAGTAAGGGTTTAATTGCATTTCTTAAGCCTTAAGGGGCTTGAGTGTAGAAATTTGAAAGACTTTAATTAATTTGGCATGGGGGGCCATGTCTTCCCCTTATTTCCCTCACCCCTCTTTCTCCTTAGTCAAAGCCTACCATACTCCCCCATCCTCCTCCTCATTTTCCCTCATCATTTTCTTCTTCCTTCCTCCCAATTTCCATGGAAGCTCCTTCTTAAAGCCTCACTTTCCAAGTTCCTATAGCATTCAATTCTTCTCCATTTGGCAATCCGATTGTACTTCCGTGTTTGGGGCAACTAGGGGAGCTCATCAAGCCAAGAAAATCCTTATTTCATCCTATATTTGCTAAAGTGAGTTATTATGACTTTCCCTTCATTAAATGTTCATGAACTATTGATGTTGTTATTGTTGTTATAATGATTGTTTGATGCTTGGAAACCTTCTTGGAGTTGAGGAATTGGGTAATGTCATAGAATGATGTTGTTATTCATAGAACTTGATAAAGAGTATAAGAAAATGGGTTGAGTTAGATTAAAAAGGTTAAACTTGAAAATGGTAGTGAAATGGGTGGGAAATCAAGTTATAAATAATCTAGGGTTATATTATTTTGGGTCTAAATGATTTAGTATGAGAGGCATGAAGTTTAGTAAGCCTTCTAGGTTCACACAAAACAAGGGAAATTTGGTTGGGAACAAATTGGTATATCTGCAGAAGGATTTCTGCTTCTGTTCTGATTCTGGGCTCAGGTCACGAGTCGTGCTCTGTGGCACGAGTCGTGCCTGAGGGTGGGACGAGTAGTGACCAAGGGAAAAGGGAAGTCGTGCCTTGTTGGGGACGCATGATTCTGGGGAAGGTCAAATGGGCACGAGTCGTGCCCTGGCCTGGTGACATTGAACCAACTTTAGAGCTGTTTAAACCTATTCAAACTAGAACCAAAATGAAATCTCTTTAACCTAGATTAAAGTAGAATACTTTGGCTACATAATGACATCTTAATTGATCAAAATGGAATTTGGGAAGTACTTTAAATATTGCTTGGAAAATGCTTGGCAGCGTAGTTTGGCAACTTGACAAATGTGACTCCAACTTGGTAGATTTAACTTGGACCTTTATAGAGGCCATGTATTGTTGTATAATGACTATGTAGGGTGGGTTGATGATACCTTATTGCCTTACTTGAGTTCATATTCATTGATTATACTATGCATAGTGTGTTGAATAAATGTTGCACTATGGTATTGGTTGAACATGAGTATATTTTACCATGTGGCTATATTGCTTATCCCTTTTGTGGATTTTATTTCAAGTAACTATTATGTGCTTGATATTTTGTTAATCAGCTGATGTTGGGGGTATAACATAATACGATCAATTATGGAAGTGTGACCTAATGTGATCGGATTATGTTATATTTGTGACCGTCCCCTCCTGTGGCCACAGGTCGGGGTTATAGCATCTGTATTGAGCCAAAAGCTTTACAGAGTTGCTACTATCTTATATGGTTCCCTGAGACATGGGTCTTATAAGATGTGAGTATTGCTTAAGCAGCTCACCTAAGATTGGGGTTTTATTTCCAATGTTGTACGACTATTGTTCAGACGGGAAAAGGTAAACCGAGGTAATGTAAAGTGTTTACAGCTTTTCCAATGTGTTATATGCAACTTGTTATGTGTTGCATCTTATTTGACATATTGCTGCATTCATAATAGCTTGCTGAGATTTATTCTCACCCCTCTCCCTTTAATGTTTTTAGATCCCGAGACAGGCGGACCGGCCAAGTAAGGGCGGAGAGGAGTTGGAAGTGACATTTTGGGGATTGTCGGGGTATGTATAGGTTGGCGTAGAAGGTGTATTTTGGTATAATTCCTTTATGGAGTTTGTAATTATAAACTTTAATTTCTACGTTATAACCACAATCTTTTGTAACTAAAACAGATGAATACTTTCAAAGTTGGTCAACTCCTCCTCCAATGTGGAGAGGAGTGGAGTTATTTTGAAATGGTTATGTTAATTGGGTTTATGTTTGAAAGTTAAATCAAAGTTTTAAAAGTTTAGGCAAATTTGGGTTAGTTTGGGGATGCTCCAGCTCGGGACACGTGTAGGTTCCGGGTCGGGGTCCTCACAGAATGGATTGGTTGGCGGTGAATCGTGCTAACGTAGACTGCTACAAGAAAGAGGTTACTTTCCAAGGAGAAGATGGAAAGGAATATGGTTTCTTAGGGATGCGGCCTAGGAATCGAACAAACCTAATTTCCGTAATGAAGGCTAGGAAACTACTGAGGAATGGATGCGAAGGGTTTCTAGCGCATATTGGGGAAACAAATGAAGGTGAATTAAGTATCGAATCCCTTGAAGTGATTCGGGATTTCAAAGATGTGTTTCCTGAGGAATTGTCGGGAATACCACCGAAGAGAGAAGTAGAGTTTTCAATAGATTTGGTGCCAGAGGCGACGCCAATATCTAAAGCTCCATATCGGATGGCTCCGACAGAACTCAAGGAATTGAAGGAACAGCTACAAGAACTGTTGGACAAGGGTCTGATTAGGCCGAGTGTTTCACCTTGGGGTGCACCGGTATTATTCGTGAAGAAGAAAGATGGTTCGATGAGGTTGTGCATCGACTATCGTGAGTTGAACAAAGTTATGGTAAGGAATCAATATCCGTTACCAAGAATTGACGATTTGTTTGATAAACTGAAAGGGGCACGCTATTTTTCGAAAATAGATCTTCGGTCTGGGTATCATCAGTTGAGGGTGAAGAACGAGGATGTTGCCAAAACTGCTTTCAGAACAAGATATGGGCACTATGAATTCGTAGTAATGCCGTTCGGATTGACAAACGTGCCGACAACATTTATGGAGTTGATGAACAGAATATTCCAAGAATTTCTTGACAAGTGTGTCATAGTATTCATTGACGACATTTTGGTATATTCAAAGACGAAGGAAGATCATGCAGAACATCTGAAATTAGTTCTGGAAATTCTGCGGAAGCATAAGTTGTATGCCAAATTCAAGAAATGCAAATTTTGGTTGGAGGAAGTAGCATTCTTAGGACACGTGGTGTCTAAGGATGGTATTGTAGTGGATCCAGCAAAAATAGAGGCAATCTTGAATTGGGAAAGGCCAACTACAGTGACGGAGATAAGAAGTTTCTTAGGTTTGGTTGGGTACTATATGAGATTCGTAGAAGGATTTTCGAAGTTGTCAGGACCATTGACGAAGTTAACACAGAAAAATGCTAAGTTTATTTGGTCAGAAGATTGTGAGAAGAGCTTCCAAGAACTAAAGAAGAGATTGGTGACTGCACCAGTATTAGCACTGCCGACGGGGTCCGAAGGGTTTGTGATTTACAGTGATGCTTCACTGAAGGGACTAGGCTGTGTGTTAATGCAAAATGAGAAGGTGATAGCGTATACATCTAGACAATTGAAGACTCACGAGAATAACTACCCTACTCACGACTTAGAGTTATCGGCGGTGGTGTTTGCACTGAAGATTTGGAGACACTATTTGTATGGTGTGACGTGTCAGATATACACTGATCACAAGAGTTTGAAGTATATCTTCACTCAGAAGGAATTAAACATGAGACAGAGAAGGTGGTTAGAGTTACTGAAGGATTACGATTGTAAGATATTATATCATCCGGGAAAAGCCAATAAGGTGGCAGATGCATTGAGTAGGAAGAACCATGGAACCTTGGCGATTTTGATTTCTAAGGGGGTAAGAGTACGGAACGAGATTGAAATTACAGGTCTAGAAGTACGCGTTAGTGGATATTTAGCGCGATTGAGCGTGCAACCTGCGCTTTTGGTTAGGATTAAAGAAGCACAAGGATTGGACGAGGAAAGGGATGTCCTCATGAGCAAAGGACAAGGCAAAGATCTTCGTATGGGCAAAGATGGGATCATAAGGTATCAGTCAAGGATATGGGTACCAAGCAGTGATGAGCTCAAAAGGGAAATCTTAGGGGAGGCTCATTGTTCGAAATTCTCCGTACATCCGGGAAGTACGAAGATGTATTGAGACCTGAAGGAATCATTTTGGTGGAACGATATGAAAAGCAACGTGGCATAATTCGTGGAAAAATGTTTGGTGTGTCAACAAGTGAAGAGTGAACATCAGAAGCATGCGGGACTGCTACAGTCGTTACCCATCCAAGAATGGAAGTGGGAACATATTGCAATAGATTTGGTAGTTGGACTGCCAAAGACACTAAGAGGACTTAATGCTATATGGGTCATAGTAGATCGATTGACCAAGTCAGCTCACTTCTTAGAAATCAAGGTGACAAACTCGCTAGAGAAGTTGGCTAAGTTATATGTTGATGAAATTGTGAGACTACATGGAATTCCAATTTTGATAGTGTCTGATCGAGATGCTAGGTTTGCGTCGAAGTTCTGGAAAAGTTTGCAACAGGCATTGGGGATGGAGTTGACGATGAGTACAGCTTTTCACCCACAAACGGATGGACATTCAGAAAGGACGATTCAGACTTTGGAAGACATGCTAAGGGCTACATCATTAGATTGGCAAGGCATATGGGACGAACATTTACCACTAGTGGAGTTTGCGTATAATAATAGCTTTCACGCTAGTATTGGTATGGCTCCGTATGAGGCACTGTATGGACGTAAATGTAGATCGCCTACCTGCTGGGATGAAGTAGGTGAAAGGAAGTTAACTGGACCAGA
The DNA here is from genome assembly GCA_022495995.1 of Adenophora triphylla var. japonica. NCBI lineage: Eukaryota > Viridiplantae > Streptophyta > Magnoliopsida > Asterales > Campanulaceae > Adenophora > Adenophora triphylla. The sequence goes on along the minus strand of JAFEMH010000127.1, from coordinate 792,999 downwards.
AATTGTTCAAGTGACTGCGGATAAGGTACAACAAATTCGTAAATGGTTATTGACTGCACAAAGTAGGCAGAAGTCGTACGCAGATAATCGACGGCGTGATCTAGAGTTCCAAGTGGGAGATCGCGTATTCTTGAAAATATCACCAACAAAGGGTGTTATGAGGTTCAGTATTAAAGGGAAGCTAAGCCCTAGGTACGTGGGACCTTTCGAAATTTTGGACCGAATTGGTAATGTGGCCTATAGATTGGCGCTACCACCTGTACTATCTGGAGTGCACAACGTATTTCACATCTCAATGTTGAGGAAGTATATGACATATCCGAGTCATGTAATCGAATACAAGCAGTTGAGATTTCGTGCTAATTTAAGTTATGACGAAAAGCCCATAAAGATCGTAGATCGGAAAGATCAGAATCTACGGAGACGAGTGATTCCTTATGTGAAGGTGCAATGGAGCAACCACACAGAGCGAGAAGCAACATGGGAAATCGAAAACGAGATGCGCGAGATGTATCCCAACCTCTTCGAAAATTGAGGTATGTTTAGTTTTGTGGACCAAACTCTTTTAAGGGGGTAAGAATATAAAGACCCGAAATTTTTCTTATTTTTTTTGGGTTATTATTATTAATTGTATTATTATTAATTAGACCAATAATAATAAATGCCGAGATGGGCTATATGGAATTGGGCAATGAATTATTAGAATATATGGGCTCGAGGTTGGGCCTAAGTAAATTTTAATCCATTACGTGGTTGGATTAGTAAAGTCCTAAGTAGGTTAGGATTGGAATTACCCTCTCATATTTAAACTCCTACCCTAACCTTAAGTCTCTCATTTAATAATCCAACGCAAAGTGAGAGAGATGGAGCGGCCGAGAGAGGGAGAGGAGGCGGAGAGAGAAGGAGAAGAAGAGAAAGAGAAGAAAAGAAAGAGAAGGAAGAAGCAAGAAGGATCAACAAAGGTAAATTGATTCTTCTAGTTATTGATTTTCTATATTGATGATCTTAGAAAGTCGAAACCCTAGATTGAAAGTATATGACTTTTGGGTTTAATTCAAGTATGATTATTGATATTATGATAAGATGAAATCAATCCTAATGAAGGGGATTTGGGCATGATAATCTAGAATTGAAAACTAGGGTTTCATGCTAAGAAAGATATACGATGAACTAGGGTTTTGTGAGTGTGTGTGTTTATTCGTGTGTGTGTGTGTGTTTAGTGTGTGCTGAGTGTGTGTTTTGTGTGTGTGTGCGCCGTGTGTGTGTGTGTATGTGTGTGAGTTAGGGTTAGGTGTGTGTTTGTGTGTGTTAATTAGGGTTTAGTGTGTGTTTTATGTGTAAATTAATGTTGTGAATAGTATTTTGTGTGTGTAAATTAATGCTGTGAATAGTGTTTTGTGTGTGAGATTAAAGCTGTGAATAGTAACTGAAATAGTAACAGTGAATAGTGAATCTTGGAAGTAATTGAAGTTATGAAAGTGAAAAGTGAAGGGTCATTTTGTAATTTCTGGAAAGTTGAAGGGCCTAATTGTAAATACTCAAAGTAGAGGCTCTTAAAGGTAACCTCTAAGGAAAGAAAGACTTTTAAAAGTTAAAGAAGAAGAACCAAAGTAAAGTAAAGGCAACTTCTAAGAATAGGAAGTGTAAGCTCAAGAATAATGAAAAAATCCAAGAGGAGGAAGTTTCCAAATGTAGAAAGTTACTATTTTAGGAAATTTATCTAAAATAGAAGGATACTATTTAAGGAAGATACCTTAAATAGAAGGTTACTATTTTAGAAAGGTTATCTAAAATAGAATGATAATATTTAAGGAAGATACCTTAAATAGAAGGTTACTATTTTAGAAAGGTTACCTAAAATAGAAGGATATTATTTTACCTTAAATAGAAAGTTACTATTTTAGAAAAGTTACCTAATATAGAAAGTTACCATTTTAGGAAAGATGCCTAAAATAGAAAGATAGTTAACTAGTAAGATGAGTCCAAAAGTAACTCATAAATTAACTAAAGATAAATCAACATGAAGGTACATAAGAAGTAATAAACAATTACGTTTACCTAAAATGATGTCTTTGCATGACTGTAGGTTATACAAGAAGTGCTAAGGAAGCAAGGTAAGGTAAGGAATTACGTTCCTAAACACTCTTGTGTATCGATTCTTTGGAAACTCTATCGAGTCTTTTCAAAAGCTATACTATCATGTGGCGATAGTGTTTTATAAAATATTCCCTGGACATGAAGCGTCTTTTGGAGAATCTTATCTATGATATGTATTGTTCATGGATATCTAAAGTATTGACTTTGTTTATGTGTATTCTTGCTTTAATATGAATGCACTATATGTTAGACTTGTATGAATGTTACATGCATGTCAAGATTATATGGAATGATATAGGACTTGTATGATTTATTACGTACTTGTCTATACCTTTGTATGCGCACGCGACATCAATGTAGATGATCGGATGGAAATTACTCAATGTAGGGTATATCCTGAACAAAAACTATGATATGGAATTGTAATGCCATAATTCCTTGAATGAACTTTATTGTGTTAACCTTTCGTTGAAATGCTTCGATTGATCCGTCATTCAGGTCATCTCCTCATAAACTCAAGGAGATCACGTAATGACTTACTGGGCATCTTTCGCTCATTCCTTCATTCTTATTTTTCCTCCAGGTATGGGAATAAGAAGGGAAGATCGTTGTAGGAAGGACGGCGACAATTGAGGAGTCATAGGAAATTTATCGACGAATCCTGAATTTTAGTTTACTTTAATAAAGCTAGTAGGTTATACTAGTCGTTACATTTGATATTTCCGCACTTATGTAACATAAATATTTAAGTTATCGTTGGATTTGAATATTTGAATTTTAAGTATCCGTTGGGACCCTATTTTGGGTATTTATTCATATTTATTCATATTATTTATTTAAAGGAAATTCGGGATCGTTACAGCAAGAATGTCAAAGGCATGGGATTTTATGAAAAGTGAGTATCAAGGAGATGGGTACGTAAGAGAGAACAAAAAACTCCAATCTTTTTGAAGAGATTTGTAGAACGTCAAATTGAAATAAAAAGAAAAGTTGGAAGAATTTCATAATAGTCATTGAGTTGATGAACCAAATGAGAAGTTATGGTGATGATATAGAAGATCAAAAGGTGATAGAGAAAATCTCGATTTCTCCATTTCCAAAGTTTGATCATTATGGTCGCAATAGAAGAAATGTGGGACCTCTGTCGTTTGAAGAAATGATGGTTCTGGGATTAGATACAAACATGGTTAGAGGATCGAGGTTGTACGGAAGAAAGAATGAGAACAACAAAAAGAGATATTCTAGCGGATGTGCATTTGCACGCGCATCAGTATGGGCACATGGACGTGCATATGAGGCAAAACATCGACTGGGCCAAATTTGTTGCAGCAGATTTATTTCCTATGGCTTTGACTTCTTTTTGCAACAAAATTATTTTCTTGTGCAGGAAGTAAATTACTTTTTGAAGAATTAATTAAAATCCTTTAGAGTTTAGATTCGATGTTCCCATAAAATCAAAGTGATAACTTAGAATATTGTGTTGATAGTGTGATCAAATTAGTTGTTGCTAATTTGTGTGAGGCATAGAGAATATGTGAGACATATAAAGTTCCAAGAAGAGTGAGCTCATGTGGGGTTCCCTTAGGGGCATTCCATTGGTGGTGCAAGTATTTCTAGGGTTGTATGTTTGTAGAGTGTGTTTATATTTGGAGAATATGCTTATTGCTATAAGCCTGAGCGATATTTAACACTATAAATTGTGATATTAGTCGATATTTTGTATTGGTAGTGCCTCTAGAGGTTGATGTGGAAAATTCCACTTGTTATAAAAATACCTCGCAAGTAAATGAGTTATCGAATTAGTAATATGCACTTAGCTAGGAACGAATATTCACAGGGATTTGTGAATCAATAACTTGACTTTCAACAGTGAACAAACAAATAAAAAGAAGGGGGGGTTTAGATTTGATCACTATTTCTACTTAAAACAAGAAATAAATAAAGCAAGTAAATTATTACCGAACACTAAGGAAGAATTATCTACGGAATGGGATTCATTTATATCGCACCAATATGTCAATCAATAATACAATCAATCATAGTTGGGGGTTCATCCTCTTTAGTAAAATTTGGTGTTCACGCGTCCACAATTTAGTATTATACAAATATTAGGTTTTTTGTAAATTCCACCTAATATTCAATAACCACTAGTACAGATTGGATCTTAGGAAACGCACCTTCGATAGCGCTTTTAAAAACGCTATCTAAGGGGTAAACTTACATAGCGCATCCACATTTTTAAATTTGATAAACAAGGCAAAAAAAAATAAACTAACATAACGCATATTAGGGAAACGCTTTCTTGAAAAAAGCTAATATAGCGCTTATTAGAAGCGCTATGTTACTATACGCTTCTTAAGGTATATTTAGTTATCAATCCACAGACCAGAGGGGCCTTCACAGTCGGCAACATTAAAAACTTTATCTCTATTACCCTTGAAATCGAGACAGGGAAGTACGCCACATGGGCAGAACTATTTCGGATCCATTGCCGTGTGTTCCAGGTAATTGATCATATCATCCCTCCTAAGCCGGATGAAACCAATGCAGTCGACTCCTCTTGCATGGTTGTTAGAATATTACATCTGTTTGTCTGCATTTTTTATTATCCACAAGAGAAACTCAAGTTGGTTTATATTTGAAATGTTTGCTCATGTTATAATTGTTTACAGTTGGACGCATCTTTTATGTAATGTCTAAACAACAAATGTATGATGCGTCTATAAATAAATTAGTAAATTCAACCAAAATATTGTTCACTCGTTCATTTTTTCTAACAAGCATTAATAATATAATAGAAAGTTAGATTGATATTACGTGAAGTAGTACTCTATGTCCCATAAGTATTCCTCTTTTTAGTCCTTGTAAAGTAATTTTATTTTTTGTGCCTTCTTTTTTGTCAATTAACAGTGAAGGAAAGTTCAAAATGGGCACCCTTATGTCCCATATGTAGTCCTCTTCTTTTGTCCTGTTAAGGTATTTGTCTTTTATTGGGACTTTTCTTTTGTTCAATCGAATCATTTGTCGACTAGTTTGAATTTAAATTTGTCTCTTATTTGAATTCAGAAGTTTTTAGCACTTATATTTAATTTGCACATTGGGTCAAAACACACCTCTTCCATTGGGGCTAGCTATGGAGATGTACTATGTATTGTAGGAAATATTTTGTTTGTAATCTTTTAAATGTAAATAAGAAAGTTTTGACGATTGAACAACTTGTGCATTTGAAACATGGCCATTCCTTATTACGTTGCTTACTCAAACTATACCATTCATCAGGGTAAATGCAAGGAAGAGGAGGTTGCCAAGACTCTTTGAGTTGTTATACAGAAGATGATAAGTATACATGTCTGTAAGTACCCAAATCTGGCTCATGCCTTCCGGTTAAATTTCCCGGCAATTTCGGTAAGTTTTCCGGTAATTCCCCGGACCTTCCTAGTGTTCCGGAAATATTCCGGAACTGCTTTTAATTAATTAAGGGCTGAAAGGGAGCCTTCCTAATTAAGAAACACGTTTTTCTTAATTAGGAGGAAGTTTCTAGAATTTGCCACCTTGCATGGTTCTAGAAATGCTGAGTCATTGTGGATAATGCCGCACGGCTGCATTAGCTCGAGGTCCCTAGCCGCACGGCCTCATTGGCGATTTCCAGACTGCCTATAAATAGAGCCCTCCTCTACCCATTTTAATCATCCACAAAAAGCATCAATCTCTCATATTACGAAGAAATCCTCCCAAGAAGCTGCTGGAAGTCCAAGAAGGTGAAGAAGAAGGCCAAGAAGCTACCTCCCTCCTCCTTGAAGATCCAAGATCAACCTCTCCTCCTAGCTCCATCCAAAGAAGAAGGAAGCCATTGGTAACCTCGCACGCCCTAACCTTGCATCCTAATTGCTTTATAAATTGCTCATTGCATTGCCTTTATATTGCTTGGGACTTGGTAGATTAAAGATCACATCTTTATATTCCCCCTTCCCCTTTTGCATGCATTAGACATCATTTGTCATAAAAATGTAGTCTTTCCCCATAAAGGTGCATCCTTTGCACCTAAAACCCCCATTTTCCAATAAAAATGTCATCTTTATGCATCCTTTGCATATAAAAATCAAATCTTTTTAATCAAAATGCATCCTTTGCATTCAAAATACCTTTTCCAAGCATCATTTGCTTTAAAGATCATGTCTTTACCATAAACTAGCATCATATGCTTTTCAAAATGCAATCTTTATGCATCATTTGCATAATGAATTCCAATTTCTTCATAAAAATGCATCATTTGCATAAAAATCATATCTTTATGCATCATTTGCAATAAAGATCATTTCTTTGAATCAAATGCATCATTTGCAACCCAAAAATGTCATCTTTTCATTAAAAATGTCATTTTTACATGCATTTCCCCATTCCCCTATTAGTAACCTCGGAACGGACCGATGTAAAAGATCCTATCTTTACATCGTTCCTTCCATAAAGGTTTCATAATCTCTTTAGAAAGGGACACCTTCGAACCCTATATCTCCGATTATCACTTAAGATGAGTATGAAGCATCTATACGAGCTCAACCATCTTAAAGTGTAGGATTGATGGGCTAAGGACCCTCCTTTTCTAAAGAACCTCATCTTTGACTATAAAGAGAGTCATTCTCTCGATCACGCAAGTCCCAAGGTCCAAAAAATGCGATGATCACAAGTCCAAGATGAGGGCGGGATCATAATCCCAAATACATAAAATCCAAGAAATCTCGAGCGACAACCAATAAATGGTTTGTACGCCCGGAAGACGACTTGGGACATTCCCTCCTTATTTTCAAACACATGCACACAAGAAAGCACGCAAGCAAGCACAATTAATGGGATCTTGGGAGACTTGCTCCGGCAAGGCACCTTGGGTGAACGACGACCCGTTCTTCCCAAGGGGTAACTTAACCTCCGAACCCATAAAACCTTTTTTTCAAAGTTTTGAGGTAATCAAAATGGCGTGGCGACTCCGTTTTTCAAATTAAACCGGATGTCTTCAAACTCGCGTGAATCCAACAAACACAAAATTTGGGGCACACATTCACAGTTTGGCGACTCCGCTGGGGAAATCCCAAAGGAGAAAAGCTTTTATTTTCAAAAAAAAAATCGATACTCGATATATAGGTGGAAACCACTTGCCCTTCCTGTACACTCCCTGATGTGGGAGTTGGGATAACCGGTGGTTTAACAATCCCACGTACCAGTATCCCTTTTCGAAATAAATTTTGAAAAAATAAAAGAAAGCTTTTCCCTTTGAGCGGGTTAGACTCCCGTCGCCGATTTCATTAATCGTGCTTGCTTTCTTTACCATGCATTGCATCATTTGCATCTTGGAATCTGTGCATACTTTGAACAGGAAACAACCCGAAAAAGAAAAATAGCAAAAGGAGTGGAACCTGGAAAATTGATCCATGCAGTCGTACGGCTCAATCCTCCTTGGATTCTGACCGGGCGACCTCAGTGGCAATTCCACCAGGAAAAATCATGGTTAATCAGCGAGTCCTAGCGGCTTGGGGCTACTCGGCTCCATGGCGGCCCAGGGCTCCCGAGAAAAATTTACGTTCTTATGTGTTTGCATTTTCCCCGTCCCGAAAATCATTCCTTTAAAACACATTATGAAAATCTCTGTTTTAACTCAAAAGGAACATTTTTAGGAGACCGCACACTACGCGCACTTTGATATATCTGTACACTTTGCACGCACGTCCTTCAAACCCGAGGGTGGTTCCAGCTGCAGTCACGGACAGCCTTACGATGCTCTCGGGCGCACACGGAATCATCCCAACCTTCCCATGGCGGCCGGTGTCGACCAATGCACAGTCCGTGTCACACGTTTCAAAAAACCGTGACTTTTGGTTGGTTTTTGGTCTAGTCCGTGTCATATAGCCCAGTTGCATACCCTCGTAAAGGTCAAGCCTTAGTTCATAAACGGAAGAAGAACTCTGCCAAAATTCCGACAAGGAAAAATCGGCGAGATCTCGACTCCGACATTGACTATTGACCTTGACCTACACGGAATGCGTAAGAGTCAAGACCGAGTCTTTGCCAACAAATCAAAAGATCTTTCGCTCAAGCGAAGCTCTGCTAAAATTCCGACAAGGAAAAATTGGCAAGATCTTGACCCGGCATTGACTTCGATTCTAACTCACGCCCGGCGTATGCAACGAAGTTCAATGTGACACTGTGTCATCCGGCTTTTGCCGCCCGACCCATGCCTATTATCTTCTCGGACATTACAGAAAGTCAAAACGTCATTCGCTCAAGCGAAATTCTGCCAAAATTCTATCAAGGCAGAAAGACGAGACTTTCCCGGTATTGCCTTGACTATAATCCGCATCGCTCGTGCGTTGAAAGTTCCTATGACCCGCTAGACCCGTTAGGAGCGTTCTTTACTCTCGGTCGGTGGGATTCGCGTGCCCTATAGGACCCTCGCCGGGGCATCCACCTGGGAGGTCGAAATACAGGTGGAATACGAGGGGCTTATAGACGTAGTGACGGAAACCCGGCGATCCGGGATCTAGAGTAGTTACGAAAAAGAAGGGCAAACCCCTTTTCCAACCAAATAGATATTAATAAAAGACAACATTTTAAGTAAGCTGGAAGATTCTAATTTGCATATTGCACGAGCCTTCGGCTAAACACCTACCCCGAGTCTAAACCTTTCCTATCCCTTTCCCTTGTGAGAAAGAAGTGGGTGAGAACACCGGGTCGGCGACTTGTTAGCGCGGGAATTCTCGAACGGTTCGCGAGAATCCTCGGTTTGGTCGGTCCGAGAGAGTCGAGAATGTCCGATTCGACGAGAGAACGGCCTTGGTTTGGGTAACCGAGATGACTAGGGAAGCGAGCTAGCCTATAGCCAATCCCCTCCTCCATCCACATATAATCCTTTGCCAAAGGCTGTCCCTTTTCGGTCTTCCCCAACATCCCGAGCCGTCGGGGTCCCGACACCCTCACGGCCTTTGCATCCCAGTGGGACTCTTTCCCTCCTTTCGGCCTAATCCAAATCTCTTTACTTTGGAATCCCAGTACCACCACGACCTCTCTAATTTCGTCAACGCCTGTGAATTTGCCTATCTCTCGGACGGTGGTAGTGAAGAATCGGTCGGAAAGCGAGAATAGGAATGGATGGATTTACGGTGATGATGACGGTTCGGTAGAAGGAATGGACTTGGAGTCGGCGAAGTGAAACCCAAAGGGCAAGATGAGGTAGAAAACCACAGACCCGGAATAGGAGATGAAATCACTTCAAAGTGTATTTGCGGCTGTGTGAAGGCTCGGAAAAGGAAAAGATGCTAGCTTAGATGAGGCGGTATATGAGTCCTACATCCTAGAGTTCAATACTCCTTACAAAGACTTGGTCGGTGAATGGAGGGATTTAATTGAAGCCCTAGGCGAAAGAGGAAAGTGAGCTCCACCCACCGTCTGGAAAACGTAAGCATCGCGGAAGCCAAACTCTCATCGGGGAGAGTAGACTGCATTACGGTGTTAGTAGTCACTCCCGAGACCTTGTCAGAAGAAGAGTGTATGGATGCCTGGAAAGAGTCTTAAGTCTCAGGCGACCCAGTCCCCTTTATGTCTGTGACGACAACGATGTTTTCTTGGTAATTCCCAAGTCGAGAGGAGGAGTCCAAGATACCTCTTATATGGCGTCAAGTATCCCGACTGCTTTTGCCCTCATTGGTCATCGAGTCAAGACGAAAGTTCCCGCGAGAGTTACTACGGTGATGCGATGAAGACACGGTCGAAGTGCGGAAGGAACAGTAGAAGAGTGGTTAGCCCGAAGCCAAAAAGCCCGAGAAAACCTTCCCGAAGCAGTGAAAAACGAGAAACCCGCCATGAGGTTTGACCCTTGAAATCCTTATTGATGATGGAATTTCTCACTTGAGAAAATGTTTGGCCAATGTCAAAGATGCGTCGGAAAGTGACCCCTAGAGAAAGAAGGGACATGCTTGACGGTGATGAGGAATGTGATCCCACTCTGTTGAAAAAATTGTTGGACACGGATGAGAAAGCCGGTTGCCGGGCTCCAAACCACGAAGGTGATAACTCTGTTGCATGTTGACTTTGAAAAGTTTGAATGAGGCTGTGAAGGCTCTAAACGGAGAAGGTAAAGCTGAAACCGGCCAACTGCTAAGCCAATCGGAGAGTCGAGAACCACGAGAAGGTCGAAAGCCGTTAACTTGGGATCGGGTTCGAGAAGCGGCCTACGCCTCCGGTAGTGCCATTAATCAGATTAATCGGCGAGAATTGGCCATACGCCGGCAGAGCCCGCCTCGACTTTGAAAGAGCTAACGAGAATCCTCCGGTAGGAATAATGACTCGGGAAAATCTAATGTTTATGTGATGACTCGGTGCAGACGGATGAGTATTGAGCGGCTAAGGGTGACAAAAAGAATGTCGTCTCGGAGCCAAAGACGAGATAAGAGGCCTTATAAGCCGGAAGTAGAAAAGCCGGACTCGACAAAGAGGATCCGGTGTTGACTCGGTTGAAGTGTACCCAAGCCAATATCTCCTTGTGGTCCCTGTTAACCTCTTCGTACCCTCATAAGTTGAAGCTAGAAGAAAGTTTGGCCAAGACCATGGTGCCCATAGATGTCACCCCGGATGAGGTCGTCCAAATGATTGGAAGTATCCACTACGGAAACATCATTACCTTCACGACTTGGACTGCCAAAGTATGGGGCTAGTCATAACGAACCTCTTTACATCACAGTCCGAGTTAGAAGAGCGTCGATTGCCACGGGTATTAGTCGATGGAGGGTGCACGATGAATGTCTTGCCGGCCAAGATGATGGACTTATTGGACTGAAACCAACAGATTTGAAGCCTTCTAGTCGGACTATTAAGGCTTATGACTCCACGGCACGATCGGTTTTGGGGATTGCTACTCTCAAGCTATGGTTCGGAAAAAAGGTCATGGACGTTGATTTTCAAGTGATTGATATTCCGATTTCATTCTTGCTTTCTCTGGGGCGGCCACTGGATCCACCGAGATAAATGGGGTAGCCTCTACTTTGCACCGGTGCGTCAAATTTGATCAAATGATGGTACTATCACCACCATTTATGGAGACAGTGTCACGGTAGAAGGAACCAGCCTTTGGAGACATCCCGATATTGGAAATCAAACATGATGACGAAGGGTTGGCATTGACGGGATTCTCTGTAGCTCCTTCCAAAGCACAAGTGTGTTGCACTTGACCTCACTACTACTTAGATAAAATCCCTCTGCCATGAGAATGATGAGAAAAATGGGTTATCTTAGGGACTTGGATTGGGTAGAAGACTTGAGGGTCGCAATACCATCATCGATGTAAAGGAACAGACTACCGAGATACGGCTTGGGGTACAAACCAAATTCTCGAATGGCGAGAAAAGATAAAGGGGTCCGGCTTCATCCCTACAGTTTATCCACGACCCATTATTTTACAAAAGGCGAGACACAATACGATAAAAGTGATCACCGGATCTCCTTGCGAGAAAACCCTTACGGAGAATCTTGAGAAAGTAAGGGGAAAGCCGGCCAATCTGTTCGAAGAATGTTCCTTGACTTGCCCGGACATTCACAGGGCTACCACTACCATTCCTGAGCGAGTATGTCTTCAAAGGAAACTCGAGACGGCGTCAAAGAGTCGGCATCCGGGGTAATGGACTTCTCGGCTTTCGAGTTAGCTCTTAGAAGATCGGCGAGATAGAAAGGGCCAATAGTGAAGACAGTGAGTGGGGCTTGCTACGGTTGTTTGATGAAGAAGCACAGATCCCATTTGATCGACTTCGGCTCGAGATGATGAGATAGTTGCCGTAATTGGAGACGGTGGTGAAAATCCTTTTGATCCCCGCACTTTGGTAACTAAGACAGAAATGCCGTTGAAGAATTGGGAGACGTTCTCGGGGCCGATAGCAGTAGACGGCAAATGATAGCGGAGCTTGGATTGGTACCTCGTCCTTCTCGGCCCGGTTGTGTCAAACACCTGTTGTCCATTCGGTCGAGTCGGGAATCTTTGAATTCAGTCCTACGAGTCATCAGAAGGCCTCACGCTGAGGACTATCAAAATGTAATCGATGTCATCTTTCCCCTTATTTTGAATGAAATGACGGATCTTTACGAGTATCCTCTTATTGCCAACTTAACAAATGATAAATTAACTCAAAACTTAACAACAGATTAATAATGAATCATTTGAACAAGATGCAAACACACTAAATGAACAATACATTAAAGAAATCTTTAAGCGGGTTTCGAGAAAAAGAGGAAAACCGGGCCCAAGTGCCGAGGAGGTTTTGACAAGTGTGAACTTGGGTGCTTGTCGAGGAACCTAAAGAGACACGAGATCGGAAACTTCTTCCGGGGGGTTGAACGGGACGGGCGATCGATGCGCTCGGGGAATACGTCGACGTGTTTGCATGGTCATACGGGGATATGCCGGGGCTAGACGGTTCGATAGTAGAGCACGAGAATCCCTCTAGCACCGGATGCTAAGCCGGTAAAACAAAAGAGCGAGGAAGATCAAGCCGAGAATGGTCTCTACGGGTCAAAGAAGAAATTGAGAAGCTCTGCGGGTAGGATTCATTAGAGTCATCGAATATCCGACATGGTTATCCAATATTGTGACCGTCACGAGGCCGATGGGAAGGTGCGGCTGCTGTGTGGATTTCCGAGATGCGAACAAGGCCGGCCCAAGGACGATTACCCTTTGCCAAACATAGACATCTGGTGGACTCCACTTGCCAACTACGAAGTCAAATCCTTCGTTGATGGCTTTGCGAGATACAACCGGATCAAGATGGCGAGGAAGACCAAGAAAAGACGGCCTTCACCACGTGGGGAACTTGCTTGTTATACGGTGATGCCATTTGGGCTTAAGAACGCCGGGGCTACTTACCAACGGGCGGCGACCGCGCTTTTTCATGACATGATCCACAAGGAGATTGAGGTCTACGTAGACGACATGATAATCCACTCCAAAGGCGAGGACGGGCGGCACTTTGTTGACTGCGGAAGTTCTTTGAGAGGTGAGACAACATTCCATGAGACTAAACCTTGCTAAATGCACCTTCGGAGTGACAAGGGAAAAGTGCTTGGGTATATGGTCACGGAGCGAGGTATCGAAGTTGACCCCCAAAGATCAAAGCCATTATGGATATGAGGCCACCTCGGACCCGGACGAAGTCAAGAGCTTTATGGGAAAAGCTGCGATACATTAGCCGTTTCGTCAATCGGTTGACCACTATGTGCGAGCCCATCTTCAAGCTCATGAAGAAGAACGTAGACACGAGAATGGACCGAAGAATGCCGGGATGCTTTTGACCGATCAAGGCATACTTGGTACATCCTCCGATCTTATGCCCCAGCATAGACGAAACCTCTGCTCTATCTCACATCCTTGATACGGCGGTTGGGGCTATGCTTGCTCGGGAGAAGAAAGACTCTCGGATAGAAAATGCCATTTACTTTGTCGGCGGAAGGCTGCGGGAAGTGAGCTCAATTACTCGGCATGTGAAAAGACTGTGCGGGAGGCGAGTGCAGGTAGTCGGCAAGTTGAAGCATTATATACGAAGCCCACCCTGTGAATTTGGTCTCAAAAATGGACCCCATCAAATACATCTTTGATAAGCCTTCCCTCTCGATGCGTCTAGCAAAGTGGTCCTTCTTCTTAGCGAGTACGACATCAACTATGTGACCGAGAAAGGCCATCGAGGTCAAGCGTTGTCGAGACCACTGGCAAACTTTCCCGATAATGAAGACGAGAGGGCACGAACCCCAATTCCCGAGATGAAGGGATCTTTGCGGTCGAGCACGAAAACCGATGGCAATTGTTCTTTGATGGAGCCGCTAACAAAAGAGGAAACGGTATCGGGATGCTCTTGGTCGATCGAAAGATGAGCATACACCCATAGCCCTCAAGTTGAACTTCCTGCCACGAACAATGTTGCAGAGTATGAAGCTTTGCATTCTTTGGTTTGGAAGGCGCCTTAGAAAGGAATGTCAAGGAGCTAGAAGTTTACGGAGACTCGGCCACGATCATCAACCGGGTTTCCAACAAGTGGAAGGCTGTGGACCCTAACTGCGGCGGTATCATGCCCGTATGGAGGAGTTGAGTGGACGGTTCGGAGAAGTGACCTTCCACTACTTGCGAGGGAAAAGAAACAGTTCGCGAGATGCCCTAGCTACTCTAGCCTCATTGGTAGAGATCCACAGGAAAAGCCATAAAACCCTTAGAGTGGGTAGAAGAGAAGCTGACCTATACATTTGTGAAGTAGACACAGGACCGAGCCTATAAAGGAACCCTGGTACAATCAAATTTACAGTTCCTCAAAGATGGAGAGTCGGCTTTCGGAGACAAAGAAGGTAGACCAAAAGAAGGTGTCGAGCCAAGAGCTTGCAAGCCACGAAAAGGTTGGCCTCCCATTATGTCATTCTAGGAGGCAACCTATACAAGAAGCGATACCAAGGACCACTCCTCTTGTGCGTCACTCAAGAAAAGGCCAAAGAATTGATGGTGAAGTCCACAATGGTCCACTGCGGTCCTCATATGAATGCGAGCCACGATGCAAGTGATCCTCGGAATGGGTTACTCTTGGATTTCCATGGAAACGGTGTGTCCGGCACGTCAGAGCATGCGACAAGTGCCGGCGGTTTGCCAACCTCAACCATCTCCCGCCTCATGACACATGTCTTGCATGACGACTCCTTGGCCGTTTGCAACTTGGGGTATTGACGTGATAGGGAAAATAGCCCGGCGAGGAAGCAATGGACATGAATTTGTGCTAGTAGCCATCGACTACTTCACCAAGTGGGTAGAGGCCAAGTCTTACAAGGTCCTCACTTCGGAAAAGTGGCCCAATTCATCAAAGAAAACATAATGTGCGAGATATGGGGTGCCCAGCGAGATCATTTCCGATAATGGGTCGCACTTTGAAGGGGCTGCGATAGGTTCTTGTCGAGAATTCAGAATCACTCGCCACAAGTCGTCTCCGTACAGACCTCGAGACTAATGGAGCCGTGGAAGGCTGCTAATAAGACGCTCGAACGGATCATCAGGAAGATGGCCACCGTGGTCGTGATTGGCCCGAAAAGCTGCACTTGGCACTGCGGGGCTCTGAGCGTCTGTCGGAACGGCTACGGGAGAAACTCCTTTTGCCTTAACCTACGGGATGGAAGCGGTGTTACCGGTGGAGTTGGAAATCCCGTCATTAAGGGTCCTCTGGAAAAGCAGTGTCAATGAAGTAGAATGGTTGCGCGGCCGGCATGATGAGTTAGCCACCTTGTGAGAGAAGGCTAAAAGCCATGGAACACACCCGAGCCTACCGGAGGCGGATGGCGGGCGTTTGATAAAAGGTCAAGGCCGGAGACATCAAAGAGGGTGACTTAGTTTTGAAAGTGAAGCCCTACCGAGACAACCCCACAGGAAAATGGGAACCCGTTTGGATCGGCCCTTATGTGGTGCGAGAAGATACTATCGGGAGGAGCCATGAAGCTTGCGGACACTGGGACGGCAATCCCTTTGTCCACCCGGTCAGCGGTGATAAGCTCAAAAGATACTATGTCTAAAAAAAAAAAAAAAAAAAAAAAAATAAAAAAAAAGTGCAAAAAGAGTAATACCCGGCTAAATTTGAAAACCCCAAAAAGGGCGGTCTAGGCAAAAGACAGGGTTGCACATAAAAAATCTTAGTGCAAAAAGAGTAATGCCCGGCTAAGTGAAAACCCCGAAAAGGGCGGTCTAGGCAAAAAAGCAGTGCACATAAAAAAAATATATATAGTTCACGAGAATGAACTACGAAGACTGAGCCCCTTAGTCTTTCTTGTAAAAGGGAACGTAGGCGGCCATATATGGTTCGGTCTAAACAATAAAAAGGACAATCAAGCTTCCATGAAGTGCGTCCTAAATAATAAAGGGTATTTCAGTTTTCATAAAACGGGTCCCAATCAATAAGACATTTGAATTTCCATGAAATGTGTCTCGATTAATTTCTAAGATAATATTTCTTGTTCATTACAAGTTAAAAACTTCTTGATGAGTTCAAGCACGGTCTACCTCTTGACTCTGCTAACCTGCTACAAAGATCTAAAATACAATAAAATGCCTAAATAAACTAATGTGTTTGCAAAATGGCAATAAGAGGATCCTAAGAAAAGATTTGTCAGTCGTCATTCGCTGAGTCTTCTTTGGTCTTTTTCCCTTTTCCTCGGCCCCGTCGAGTCTTCTTCCTCTTTTTATCTATGATGTCGGTATCCCTCATCCCGACCTCCGGTATCCTCACTGGAGCCTCTACCAAACCCGTGTCAATAAGTGCTCTCTCTATCTGAGCACGAGTTCGCACTTCCTCCCTGCGAGCCTCGGTCGAAGGAGCGACCTCGGACAACCTCTTGTACCGAGCCTCCATGTCTACGACCAAGTCACTGGCCCGGTTATGGCGACTCGCCTTAGCCTCGGTCTCCCTCGAGTCCTACTCGAGTCACGGTCGGCCCCAATAAAGCTCGACGTCTCTCCTCCAAGATGACTGAGTCGCTCCCGTCTCCCTCTCGTACCGGTCAGTAGACGGTGGTCAAGATGGTGCTCTTCTGCTCTGAAGATAGCCACGGGTGGGAAAGCGGTGTATGTCCAAGCCCTCGAGAAGAAAGAGAAGGCTGGTGGATCCCTCATATCCAATGACACCACCTCCATGGTCGGATGTCCTCCCAATCACTCGATGGCTCTGTAAAGCCCCAAGCTGCTGGATACTAAGCGGGGTATGTAGAAGGATGACCGGCGAGAATCACGGAACCCTCGCGGCATAGGACTCTGAAATATCCTCTGAGTGCGCAACCTCCAATGAGGTATCCACCAACGGATGTCCGAAGTGGATAGCCTAGCCATCGTCGGCTCCCGGCTACTCGGTCTGTTGCCTCGGTGCACCTCTCAGAAATCACCCAAGGGCAGAGTCGGCAAAGCCCACGGCAAAGCCAGAGCCTCTCTGCGGCCATAAGGTCGGCACGAGTAGGACTCCGGATCTCATGAAATGGTCTCCCAGAGCCATCCTGTCAATCCCATGAAGTGTCTCTCCCAAAACCGGCGGGACAATATCCTTCCCGGCCTTGCGAGTCTCTAACCATGTCCAAGAGACCACTATGACGGATCCCCACGGACTCGGCGGTGAACAAAGCGAGAGAATACGCAAAGGATAAATGCGTCCATAGCCACCGTGGTCGCAGCCATATCTGGAGACCCAAACTGCAGGGATATCGAAAGGTCAATCTGTCAGGGCTACCATCATCCTCTCGGCCTCCCCAAAGGAATGCGTAGAAAAGATGCAAGCTTTACCGCGCGGCACGTCTCCGACCAGCGGAATAGATATAGCCTCAATCTCGGGACCCCCAATCAAGGCTCGGAAGTCTTCATGCGTCGGGACAATCTCGTTATAAGAAAGCGATAAACATGTCTCGGACGTCCCGAACTTTCTTTGCGGCTCTCAAAAGGTCCCAATCGGGCGGGAGATCCCTCAAATGCCATAAAGACTTGATCTTGAAGGAAGAATCAAGCAGCCCCCTATGAGATTGGAAGTTGTGTCTCACCCAAGATTGAAGATCGGACAGAAAACGGTCTCGTTTCCCCCTTTGCAATCTAACGGGCTTTTCCATTGCAAAATGACCAAAGATGGTGCTTTTAGGTCCAAAATGTGCTCTGGGAACAATTGGGACAAGTCTAAGTTGAAAATGAAATGAAACGGCCAAGCCTTGCTTTTATTCAGAAAATAACCGGTTCGAGACAGGCTGTGAGCCGCACGGCTTCATTTGCTCAGGACAAAACCGCACGGCTACATTAGCCATCTGCAGAAAATTTTTTTGCAGCAACCAAGTTGCTGCCCAAGGGAGTTTTCACCCCATTTTTTCAACCAAAACCTGTACAAAAACATATCCAGAAGCCATTCAAGCATTTATACACCATCTTAAATCATTTCGGCCCAGTTTCAGCCTCGATTCCAAGCAAAAAATCGCCCCAAGGCTAAGATAATATGCAAATTAAAAAAAAGCATAAATTGGAAAAGCAAATAAAGCATAAATACAATGTCTTCGCCCCATCGGCGCCCAAATAAAGCAAAAAATAAACAAAGTGTGCATGAAAATTGTTCATTGTTTGTTCTTGTTCCTAAATCCATTCTAGAGACCTCCTAGGCCTCCGATTCTTCCTCCTCCTCATCACTGCTCAGCTCATAAATGCTAGCCTCCCTCATCAGGTCCTCCTGGTCGCTCACGTCAGACAAATGGACATTATCGTGCCCATACTCAGCCAGTTTGCTCCCGAGAATGTCGGCGTTGGGTCCCCGCCCGAGGCATGGCCTTTGGAAGAGTACTCAGAGGCCGATGAGGTAGACGGCTGTGCCCCAGACATGCCGTCTCTTGCGCCGGGCTCTGTGCATCCATTGCTTTGCCTTTGAAGCGCGAGCCGGCTTCCTCGAAGGGACCGGCACATGTCCTTCCGGCCCTAATGCACTGACCAACCTATCATAAGTGCGAGTGGAACTGAGAAAAGAAGAGAAAAATCTCGAGAAAAATCTCGAGAAAATCTCAAATTTGCAAAAAAGCAAAGAAAGCTGAAAAGGGAAAGACCTAAAAGTATACTTACAGTCTTTGTCGGGCGGCAAGGTGTCTTTGGGGCTCCCTAGCGTCGGGACAGGTATCCTCATCCTCCTCGGTACTCCATGGACCACGTAGGACAGATGCGCGGGAGGGATCGGCGGGTCGGTAGGCTCATCCTCCCCATATCCATGAGTAACCGCCGGCTTCACTAGCACGTGGCGTCCTCGGTCGTTGCTCCACAAACACGGCGTAGGGGGTGTCCATGTCAAAGTACTCCTCGGCGGCCACGCACACTGGTACCTAGCAATCTCGTCCTCACGGCCAATCCACAGGCTGCGGCATCCGTCTTTGGAGGATCGTGGGAGTAATGGCGTCGATGGAGGGACATGGCCATCTTTGCCTCGGAACGGTCCCCCAGTAAATGACATCACAGGTCGGCCCGGTGAGCCATCTCCTCTGCCTCGTCGCCTCAATGGCCTCTCCCGGCAAGATCTCAGGATACACGCCCCGAGGGTAGAAGTCCACTCCGTCGTGCCCGTCCTTGTTGATGACCGGCCTCACCATTTTGTAGTCGAAAGTGATCCGGGTCTTCCCCGTGAATTTATCCCTCGCATCTCCCCTCCGGCGAACCATAGCGGGGAAGATGGTGATATCGCTCTGTTGGTTCCCGAGGAAGAACCCGATCACCTCACAAAACCAGGCTGCATGTTCAAAACATCAAAAAGGTCATTCTCTCTCTCATAAAAGTCTTAAGACGAGAAAAGAAAAGAAAAGAAAGAGAGACTACCTCGAGGGCAAATGAGAAGCAGTCCATCGAAGCAGCCTTGTTCCGGGTGTACATGTCCAAGGAGAAGTACAACTCCGCTAATCCGGCCTCTCCCCACGAGACCGTCCCAATCCCATCCACATCAACCAAAGAGTCGAGGAGGCAAGTCATGGCCAGTGTCCCAGAATTAGCAAAAATGGTGACCGACAGCATCAACCACACGAATGCTCTAGCCGTGTGGCGAGCGGTCACGGCGCTTAGCGGCAAAGTTACGCATGCGGTTACGGGTGCCACCTCGGCGTTCCGCGTCTCCATACCCGGCCCTTGCAGGAATCGGCTCAAACCCAACCAAGCTCGGAAACTCCTCGGGTAATGTGGTCTCTCCAAGTCACGGGCCTCCGGTGAGCTGTAGGCCGGTGATAGCCGTGAAATCGGCGAGGAGTCATTGTCGGCTCTCCCCGGCTCGAGATGGAAGCTATGGGTGCTATCCCACAGAGAACTCGAAAGGGCCTGGATCAAGCCCTTGCTCTTAGAGGTGATATGAACACCCCTGCCGATAGCCTCGACGAATGAATCCAGGCCGGTAGCCCTCACCAAACCCTTGGGGTTCACCCCATTCTTCTCGAAATCCGGCATCCTCTGCCAAAGCTTGACTGCAATCTCTGATGGTCCTCTAGACTTGTTCTCCTGTAGACAAGCAAAGCACAAAAAGAAGTGTGTCAACCACTCATCATTTTCAAAAGCATGCATATATTCACAAAAGTGCACATATTTTTCAAAAGAAAAGCATTCACAAAAGTTTTTCTAGCATCATTTGCATAAAAAAAAGCGTCTTTCATCACTTGAAACACGTCTTGTCAAGTCCCATTGCTTTCCTAAAGCACAAAATCACAATTTTCACAATTCTTTGCACATAAGCATTATTCTTTCAAAAATGGCATGCATGAATCCTTTTCATCTTCCAAAATCATGTTTTCTCAAAATTTTGACCTAGTTCTAGCACATGCAAGAACTCCGTCTCACTTTAGACAATTTTTTCATTCTTACTTTATTTGCGAGAAAAAAGTGGGTCATTCCCATTATTTTTGTCAAACAAATTGCACATTGCATGTTCTTAGCCTCATAGGTTATTCATCAATATCTCAAAATCATTCAAAAATCCTAGGAAAATCCTAGAAAATTCCTAAGTTCGGGTCAAGCCCTAAATCAATGAAAATTCAATCAAAATCGACGGAATTGAGCCAAATAAGAATGCTTACCCCAACCGGACGTGGGTTCGTCGATTTGTGCTCTCTTCTCTCCAGGTAAAGCTCCGACGGAGGCGTAAGAAAGTCATACTTTCTTTCCGTTCGCACGAGCTCCTTTCTCCTCCTTCTCGCAGCCGCGGAGATATTTCTTCTTGCTTGCCTTGGTATAGGATTGCCCTCCGGATCCATCTCAAATCAAAGGGAAGCAAGGGATTTGAAGAATTTCGAAAGTTTCTTCCTCTCTTCTCTCTCTCTGCGTTCTTGGGCGGCAACACAATGCCAATGGCCCGTTCAAATCTGATTTTAAATAATGCGGAAAAACGGTCTCTAGCCGTACGGCTTCTTTTTCTCCATCTCATGCCGGGCGGCCTCATTCGCTCTGAGCAGAAAATTACAATCCTGCCCCTGGACCTTCCACTTGGGCATGCAATTTCCGTTATCTTTTAACTAAGATAACCTCTTTTTCAAAAGACATCCTTTATCTCTTAAGCAATTAAGCTTTCTTCCCAGTCGCCTCCGTTAATTCCGTTATAACGGGATAATGCTAGGTGACAACCTCCAAATTGTCAAAACTCTAAACTGAGCTTACCTCTATCCCGGATAGCGACGTATGCTAAGTTCTCTTAACTTAAGCTACCTCTATCCCGAATAGTGACGTATGCTAAGTTATCCTAACTTAAGCTACCTCTATCCCGGATAGTAACGTATGCTCAAGTTCCTCTAAAATTAAGCTACCTCTATCTCTGTCAAAAAGAGATAGCGCCGTAAGCTTTAGTCTCCGTTATTTCCGTCATAAAGAAATAACGCCATCTAGCTTTAGCTACCTCTATCTCTGTCAAAAAGAGATAGCGACGTAAGCTTTAGTCTTCGTTATTTCCGTCATAAGGAAATAACGTCATCCAGCTTTAGCTACCTCCATCCCGGATAGTGACGTATGCTCGAGTTCTTCTTAACTTAAGATACCTCTATCACGAATAGTGAAGTATACTTAAGTTCTTCTAGCTTTAGCTACCTCTATCTCTGTCAAAAAGAGATAGCGCCGTAAGCTTTAGTCTCCGTTATTTCCGTCATAAAGAAATAACGCCATCTAGCTTTAGCTACCTCTATCTCTGTCAAAAAGAGATAGCGCCGTAAGCTTTAGTCTTCGTTATTTTCGTCATAAAGAAATAACGTCATCCAGCTTTAGCTACCTCTATCCCAGATAGTGACGTACGCTCAAGTTTCTCTCAACTTTAGCTACCTCTATCTCCTTGATAGTGACGTAAGCTCTAGTTTCCTCAGGTGACAGCCTCCATTAATTGTCAAAACCCTCAAGGATCCTAGACATCGTTCCTAACTAATCTAGTGATGCTTGAACTACGATCAAGGCTTGATTCCTCCGGGATACGTAGGTAGCCTTTTATAAAAGGTCCAGCCATCCGACCACTTTGGTCACCCTGTTCCTCCGTCACTCCTCAGTGATGAAGTAGTCTCTCATAAGAGACTTTGTTATCCGACCACCTCGGTCACTCCTAGCATATCCCCAGTAGGATCAATTGCCTAACCTCCTAGGTCATTTTCTCTTCTATTTCCCCAGCAAGAGACCAGTTTTCTCTTCTTCATTCCTCAGCGGATCTACTCGAACTACGGCTGGCTTGATTCCTCAGGGATACGTAGGTAGCCTTTCATAAGAGGTTCGGCCACTCGACCACCTCGGTCTCCCAATCCGTCTCGGCATTCGCGAGATCGGATCCTTTTCTATCGACAACCCCACTCGCCTTGCAAGTGACGTTGCCGAGGGCTTCTGTAAGTACCCAAATCTGGCTCATGCCTTAGGTTAAATTTCCGGCAATTTCGGTAAGTTTTAGGTAATTCCCCGGACCTTCCTAGTGTTCCGGAAATATTCCGGAACAGTCCCAAATTAATTAAAGGCTGAAGAAGAGCCTTCCTAATTAAGAAACACGTTTTTCTTAATTAGGAAGAAGTTTCTAGAATTTGCCACCTTGCATGGTTCTAGAAATGCTGAGTCACAATGGATAATGCCGCACGGCTGCATTAGCTCGCGGTCCCTAGCCGCACGACTTCATTAGCCTTATCCAGACTGCCTATAAATAGAGCCCTCCTCTACCCATTTGATACACAATTTTCAACAACACCACACATAATACGTGAAGAATACTCTCAAGAGCTGTTGAAGATCCAAGAAGGTGAAGAAGAAGGCCAAGAAGCTACCTCCCTCCTCCTTGAAGATCCAAGATCAACCTCTCCTCCTAGCTCCATCAAAAGAAGAAGGAAGCCATTGGTAACCTCGCACGCCCTAACCTCGCATCCTAATTGCTTTATAAATTGTTCATTGCATTGCCTTTATATTGCTTGGGACTTGGTAGATTAAAGATCACATCTTTATATTCCCCCTTCCCCTTTTGCATGCATTAGACATCATTTGTCATAAAAATGTAGTCTTTTCCCATAAAGGTGCATCCTTTGCACCTAAAACCCCCATTTTCCAATAAAAATGTCATCTTTATGCATCCTTTGCATATAAAAATCAAATCTTTTCAATCAAAATGCATCCTTTGCATTCAAAATCCCTTTTCCAAGCATCATTTGCTTTAAAGATCATGTTTTTACCATAAACTAGCATCATATGCTTTTCAAAATGCAATCCTTATGCATCATTTGCATAATGAATGCCAAGTTCTTCATAAAAATGCATCACTTGCATAAAAATCATATCTTTATGCATCATTTGCAATAAAGATCATTTCTTTGAATCAAATGCATCATTTGCAACCCAAAAATGTCATCTTTTCATTAAAGTGTCATTTTTACATACATTTCCCCCATTCCCCCATTAGCAACCTAGGAACGGACCGGTGTAAAAGATCCTATCTTTACATCGTTCCTTCCATAAAGGTTTCATAATCTCTTTAGAAAGGGACACCTTCGAACCCTATATCTCCGATTATCACTTAAGTTGAGTATGAAGCATCTATACGAGCTCGACCATCTTAAAGTGTAGGATTGATGGGCTAAGGACCCTCCTTTTCTAAAGAACCTCATCTTTGACTACAAAGAGAGTCATTCTCTCGATCACGCAAGTCCCAAGGTCCAAAAAATGCGATGATCACAAGTCCAAGATGAGGGCGGGATCATAATCCCGAATACATAAAATCCAAGAAATCCCGAGCGACAACCAACAAATGGTTTGTACGTCCGAAAGACGACTTGGGACATTCCCTCCTTATCATCAAACACATGCACACAAGAAAGCACGCAAGCAAGCACGATTAATGAAATCTTGGGAGACTTGCTCCGGCAAGGCACCTTGGGTGAACGACGATCCGTTCTTCCCAAGGGGTAACTTAACCTCCGAACCCATAAAACCTTTTTTTTGAAAGTTTTGAGGTAATCAAAATGGCGTGGCGGCTCCGTTTTTCAAATTAAACCGGATGTCTTCAAACTCGCGTGAATTCAACAAACACAAAAATTTGGGCACACATTCACAGTTTGACGACTTCGCTGGGGAATTCCCAAAGGAGAAAAGCTTTTATTTTCAAAACAAAAATCGATACTTGGTATATAGGTCGAAACCACTTACCCTTCCTGTACACTCCCTGACGTGGGAGTTGGGATAACCGGTGGTTTAACAATCCCACGTACCGGTATCACTTTTTCGAAAAAAATATAAGAAAGCTTTTCCCTTTGAGTGGGTTAGACTCCCGTCGTCGATTTCATTAATCATGCTTGCTTTCTTTACCATGCATTGCATCATTTGCATCTTGGAATCTGTGCATACTTTGAACGGGAAACAACCCGAAAAATAGCAAAAGGAGTGGAACCTGGAAAATTGATCCATGCAGTCGTACGGCTCAATCCTCATTGGATTACGGACCGGGCGACCTCGGTGGCAATTCCACCGGGAAAAATCATGGTTAATCTGGCGGTCCTAGCGGCTTGGGGCTACTCGGCTCCATGGCGGCCCAGGGCTCCCAGAAAATTAACGTGCTTATGTAGTGCATTCTCCCCGTCCCGAAAATCATTCCTTTAAAACACATTTCCGAAAATCTCTGTTTTAACTCAAACGGAACATTTTTAGGAGACCGCACACTACGCGCACTTTGATATATCTGTACACTTTGCACGCACGTCCTTCAAACCCGAGGGTGGTTCCGATTGCGATCACGACGGACAGCCTTACGATGCTCCCGGGCGCGCACGGAATCATCCCAACCTCCCCATGGCGGCCCGGTGTCGACCAATGCACGGTCCGTGTCACACGTTTCAAAACCGTGACTTTTTTGGTTGGTTTTTGGTCTAGTCCGTGTCATATAGCCCGATTGCATACCCTCGTAAAGGTCAAGCCTTAGTTCATAACGGAAGAAGAACTACGCCAAAATTCCGACAAGGAAAAATTGGCGAGATCTCGACTCAGACATTGACTATTGACCTTGACACACGGAATGCGTAAGAGTCAAGACCAAGTCTTTGCCAAATCAAAAGATCTTTCGCTCAAGCGAAGCTCTGCTAAAATTCCGACAAGGAAAAATTGGCAAGATCTTGACCTGGCATTGACTTCGATTCTAACTCACGCCCGGCGTATGCAACGAAGTTCAATGTGACCTTTGTGTCATCCGGCTTTTGCCGCCCGACCCATGCCTATTATCTTCTCGGACATTACCGAAAGTCAAAACGTCATTCGCTCAAGCGAAATTACGCAAAAATCCTATCAAGGCGAGAAGACGAGACTTTCCGGTATTGCCTTGACTATAATCCGCATCGCTCGTGCGTTGAAAGTTCCTATGACCCGCTAGACCCGTTAGGAGCATTCTTTACTCTCGGTCGGTGGGATCCGCGTGCCCTATAGGACCCTCGCCGGGGCTGTCCACCTGGGAGGTCGAAATACGGGTGGAATACGAGGGGCTTATAGACGTAGTGACGGAACCCCGATCTAGGATCTAGAGTAGTTACGAAAAAGAAGGGCAAACCCCCTTTTCCAACCAAATAGATATTAATAAAAGACACTTGTTTTAAGTAAATGAAAGATTCTAATTTGCATATTGCACGAGCCTTGACTAAACACCTACCCCGAGTCTAAACCTTTCCTATCCCTTTCCGCGGCGAGAAAGAAGTGGGTGAGAACACCGGGTCGGCGACTTGCTAGCGCATAATTCTCGAACAGTTCGCGAGAATCCTCGGTTTGAGTCGATCCGAGAGAGTCGAGAATGTCCGATTCGACGAGAGAACGGCTTGGTTTGGGTAACCGGATGACTAGGGAAGCAGAGCTAGCGTATAGCCAATCCCCTCCTAATTCTTTGCCAAAGACTGTCCCTTTTCAGTCTTCCCCAACATCCCGAGCCGTCAGGGTCCCGACACCCTCACAGCCTTTGCATCCCCCCGTGAGCGGCTGAAAATGTGGATGCGACACCGTATGAGGCATCAGAGGCGGGCTTTCGAGGTAAGGTTTCGACTTTGCTCGGTTTGGTCTCTTAATGAGTTGGTTCCTGATTGGGATTTGTTGCGGGCTGCTGCAATGTTCTGGGATGTTAGGAGGCATGTGTATTGCTTCTCCTACAATGAGGTAGTGCCCACCTTTGAGGATTTTCGAGCTTTGATTGGAGGACCGGAGGTGGAGGCCATCTCGCTTCCTTTGATTGGTGGTGCTGCTGTGAACGTGAAACTTGCAGGCTTTCTTCGGACTTCGTTAGGAGAAGTGCAGGGCATAATCCTTGATTCGGGTCATATTGACATTTCTGCGCTGCCGGAGCGATTTATGATTGATGATGAGAGTGATGTCTCATGGGATGCATTTGCCTTGTGCGTGATAGCAACGCTTTTCATGGTCAGCTCCCTTGGGGCTTGCGACGGTGCTTTGCTAGATGTGGTTGGGCACTGCAGAGCTGGAGAGGTTATTGTCCCATTGGTGCTAGGGGAGACTCTTCATGGTATCGACCGTCTGGCGACTGGGGATCGGTTCATGAGAGGGGGAATCCCCACTTTGCTCACCTTGTGGCTGCGAGAGAGACTTCAGGCCATGCCCGAGGCTCCGACGTCGTTTAGCCCGTGGTCATTTGCTCAGCGACCTCTTGTGTTGGATATGGATCAGTCCGCCTGGGAGAGATGGATGGCACGACTTGGTACGCATCAGATCCGTTGGTGGGTTCCTTGGCTGGGGATTGAGACTAGGAGGGCCTTTCAGGAAGGGTCCTATGTTGTCAGAGTTCCAGGTTTGTCTTGGTCCTCCTTCTATATTCCGTCGCTTGTTTCCCGACAGTTTGGGATGAAGCAGGAACCTTTGTTGGGCTGGGATGACCTTGCGACTGCGGAGTTAGCTCCTCTTTGTATGGTCGCTCCAGGTGCTCTTTTGTATTTTTTGAGGGTATGGAAGTATTCCGCTTTCCCTCCTGTGGTGCTCCTTAGACGTCGGGAGAGTGTCGTATTGACAACCCAGTGCACGGCACAGTACGAGCAGCGTGTTGGGCAGTCCCAAGTGGCTTTGGGGAGCAGGCGTGGAGCGATTCTGGGGCCCGATTGCCGCAGTAGCTATTGCCTTAGGAGTGCCAAAGCCTGGTCTGACCCTCAAGATGTGATGGGAGACGCTTTGTTTGATTACGAGACCAGAGTTGACCGAGTGACGGAGAGAGGTCCTCTTTTGCAGACTCGCAGGGAGGAGATCCGAGCCGAAGCACGGGCGAATGAAGCCCTGAGAGCTGCTGGATTGTTTGACTCTACGGGGAGGACCCCTAATCTCGGACTGAGAGACGCAGATCTGGCTCGCGTGGAGCGAAAGAAGACTCGCCGGGGACGAGGGAAGAAAGGGAAGAATGGCGTGGGGACAAGCGCAGATGGCGCGGAATGACCTCCTAGGTATCCATTCATTGCATTTCAAACACATTATTTGTTAAATGTATTAAGCTGTCTTTTAGCATGTTGTGAACTTGAGAGTAGACCGTGCTTGAACTCATCAAGAAATGTTGTAACCGTTAGTGATTTGTGATTTACTTTTAAAGCTTTGTCAAGACGCAAGATCTCTTGTTCGCTTTTTGTTTCTTTTGTGAACCTTGGCGGCGTCCAGCCTTGGACCTTTCTGTTGTATTTGTGGACTGAAGCAGCCTGGGCCTTGACGGCAATCTCTTTTGCTTGGGATTTTGTGTTTGGATGGGAGGTTGGATGATCCCTTGACAAGTCGTTTTGACGGTCTTTTCCGTAGCTTCCTTGCCTCTTGTTGGCGTCGGGCTCTTGACCATTTTTGCAGCTTCTGTTTGAGCCTTTTTTTTTTAATTTTTTTGTGAGACTTTGCTCGAGCTCTTTTTTTTTTTGAAGCGCGTGAGGGTGAAGACAAGCCCCTGGCTTGGAAGCAGACATGGGTCAGTCGTTTGATGTTGAGTGACCTTTTGATGTCCTTTGATGTTGCCGCCGTTGTTTTGACTTGGTCAAGATGACGATGGGGGCATGTTCTTGGAAAGTGTGCAGCTTGATGGAGGTCTTGATTGACATTCAAACTTTTGACTTTTTTGTGTGTTTTTAGACCGGACCAATTAAGGTTGCCTACGTTCCCCCGGACTAGAGGGCTCAGGTCTGCATAGTTTGACACTACTTGGAGTGCCAAGAGATGCACAGTTGTTCTTCTTTAGGCGAAGTATCTGCGGATTTTGCTTCCGTTGACTGGATTCATGAAGGGATTGCCGTCTAGGTCTGTCAGCTTCATGGCACCTCCGAAGAAGATCTTTTGAACCACGAAAGAGCCGATCCATGTTGGTTCCCATTTTCCCAGTGGGTTGGTTCGAAGGGGAGGCTTTTCTTTGAGTACCAGATCACCTTCCCTGATGTCTCGGGACTTGACTTTCTTGTCGAAAGCTCTAGCCATCCTGCTTTGGTAGGCTCGGACGTGTTCCATGGCCTTTAGTCGTCGCTCGTCTAGCAGAGCCAATTCGTCATGCCGGCTTCGGAGCCATTCGACTTAGTTGACGTCATTTTCCAGCAGCACCCGGAGTGAGGGAATTTCCAATTCAATAGGGAGGACTGCTTCCATCACGTATGTTAGGGCGAATGGAGTTTCTCCCATGGCTGTTCTGACTGATGTTCGGTAGCCCTAAAGTGCAAGGTGCAGCTTCTCGGGCCAATCTCGTCCTCAGGTGGTCATTTTTCGGATGATCCGTTCGAGAGTCTTGTTTGCTGCTTCTACGGCGCCATTGGTTTGAGGCCGGTAGGGAGAAGACTTGTGGCGTGTGATCTTGAATTCGGCCAGCAGTCTGTCGCATTCCCCTTCGAAGTGTGAGCCATTGTCTGATATGACCTCGTTCGGGATGCCGTATCTACAGATAATGTTTTCCTTGAGGAAATGCACGACTTTTTGGAGGTAAGTACCTTGTAAGACTTGGCTTCGACCCATTTGGTGAAGTAGTCGATGGCTACTAAGATGAACTCGTGACCGTTGCTGCCAGGTGGAGAGATTTTCCCGATGACGTCAATTCCCCAAGTGGCGAAGGGCCAGGGCGTAGTCATGCAGTAGAGATCGTGAGGATGTAGATGATTGAGGTTGGAGAACCGTTGACATTTGTCGCAGCTTCGGACAAAGTGGATGCAGTCTGCCTCCATGGAGATCCAGTAGTAGCCCATCCTGAGAATGATTTGCATCAGGGCTCTGGCGTTCATGTGGGGACCGCAAGCCCCATTGTGGACTTCGTTCATGAGCTTGTTTGCTTCTTCCTGACTGATGCAGCATAGGAGTGGTCCTTGGTAGCGTTTCTTGTACAGCATGTCCCCAAGGATGACAAAGTGAGAGGCGAGGCGTTTTAGGGCCATGATGCTCTTGGCTTTGGTTCCTTCCCTGCGTTGACCTTCTTCGTTCATGAAGGCGGTTTCCCCATTTTTGAGGTACTGGACTGTGCTAGAAATGGCTTCGGACTTGCGTCTCTTTGGCTCTTCAGCAATCCCGCAAATCGCTGTGATTAAAACCTCCTCGGCAGCTTGGGCCCGATTTTTCTCTCTTTTGACAACATGCTTAAATGTTTGCTTGATGCAATTATTCAATTAATGTGTTTGCTTCTTTGTGTAGATGAATTGTTATTAACTGTTTTGATTAGTTAACTCATCATTTGTTAAAGATGCAATGAAAGGACATTCTAGAAAGGTCGGACCTTTTATTGAAAGCGCAAAGACTGTACATTGTTGATTATGGACTCACGATCTTCCGGCGTAGAGCCATCAGATGACTCGAAAGACATGAATTCACAGACAACATGACTCAAAGCTAGACTATAGGCGACGAGGGTTTGGACCAGGCTTCATTACTCTTGGCAGGCTGTAGCTCTAGAGGGAGTGGCGATGGCTCTGGTGGCCAACCTTCAGTTGGCACGAATCCCGGAAAATAGCTTGCATGTGGTTCGACTTCAAACCAGATCGTGGAGGTTTTTGGTTGCTCCCCTGATGATGTCCCTCCATTAGTGTTGTTACCAGTCCTTGGGGGTCCTTGATGATAGAAGTCGCCGAGGTCTACTTCTAAGAGGGCGAAGCATTCGCTGATCCGGAGTTGATTCTTGCTGATGTTGATCATTTTCATAGAATCTGCCTCTTTATCTGGGATCTTTGCTTGGACGACATTTACAATGTCTGATTCGAGAGGGCATGATATCTCTCCTTCCCTGATTAGGCCTTGGAGGAGGTTGCGCCACTGTTCATCTAGGTCTGACAAGGATGTTGAATTGGACTATCTTTGTGATGGCTGTCCCCGTGAGATCCGAGAGTGTCGGCCAGAGGGTTGTCCTGTACCAGTGGATCGGTGATAAGCCAGTTTGCAAGAGGGTTTTCGGCGAAGTAAGGGTCTACTCCTCGGTCAATCTCCATCTGGGCATCCATCTCTTGATCCTCTCTTAAGCATTCTTCGCAGTCGCATATGTCAGAGTTGTCGTCTTGACCCATGAGCTCTTCAATTTCTAGCTCGTCACGGCTTAGAGCATGGATGTAGGGATCCACTTCGTAGCGGGACAGGATTGGAGACTCATTTGGAGAAGAGTATTCGGTCATGTCGGGACCTTCTTCTGGGTCGTAGCTTGCCGGCCAAGCGCTTGCCATTGTACTGCTTTCGCGGATCACCTCGAGCACTCCATTGGCATTGATGAATTTCATGCATTGGTGAAGAGTAGATGATACCGCTTTCATCTGATGTATCCAAGTTCGTCCCAGCAAGGCAGAGAAAGTTGGTTTGATTTCCACGACTTGGAACTCTACTGACTCCAGTTGTGCGTCGAATTGGATCCTCAGATTGATGACTCCTACAATTGGTCGTGCAGTGGAGTCGTAGGCTCGGATTACCCGTGGTGAAGGCCTTATCAGGGAGCGGTCTATACTGAGTCGTTTCAGTGTGCTCAAAGCGATGATGTTGACTGCGGAGCCATTATCAATCAAGACGTTCGGGAGGAAGAACATCTCTATTTTTATGAGGATGAGGAGAGCTTCGTTGTGTCGATTCTCACATATCGGAAAGTCATCGTCTGTGAAGGCTAGACCGCTTCCCGTGCTGCCATTTGACTCAGTCTCCTCTGGGGAGCGTTCGATCCATCCATTGATGTGCCTTGGTCGGGGCAAAGATCTTAGGGAGACAGTTGCCCTTGGGCGCTCTTGTCTGGATTCCTGGTCACGAGACCTTTTGACTCTGGTTTCACGTTCCCAGTCATAGCGAGACAGCATGCTGACGGTTTCAGAAATTGCAGGGGGTCTGCTCTTGCTTGGAGTTTCGTCGGAGGCTATCGAGTTTACCCTGTCGTTTCGGGGGAATGGATTTCCGATGGTATTGAGGCCACGAGGGCGTTCCAACTTTCCTTCTTCAATTAGCCCCTGGACCACCTGCTTTAGCACGAAGCAATTGTCGGTGGTGTGGCCAGGGTAGTTGTGGAAGGCGCAGTGCTTTAGCACGAAGCAATTGTCGGTGGTGTGGCCGGGGTAGTTGTGAAGCAATTGTCGGTGGTGTGGCCGGGGTAGTTGTGGAAGGCGCAGTGCTTGCTCATATCCATATTGGGCTTGGGAGTTTTTGGTTGGAAATTCTCGAGAGGCTTGAGAAGATTTCGCTTCACCAAAGCTTCAAATACTTGGCCCAGGGGCATTTCGAGATTGTCAAAATGTTGGAATTGTGGGAAGCGAGGGGGATTGTTATTCCTTGGGGCTGCTTGATCGCGGTTTACTTGAGCTCCATTCTGGATGTAGTGTACCGTTCCGGCTGCTTCTTTTCCTTTGTTCGGGACAGGTGCTGAAGTTGACAGGTTTGTCCGATAGCGGTAAGACGAAGCAGGGGCTGTTGTTGTCTTCTGAAGGCTCAGAGTCTTCTCAAACTTAGTTCCGGTGTTGACCATGGCACGGAGATCCGGATAGAAGTGATGGCTAATCAAGGTCCTCAGGGATGGCTTGAGGCAAGAATGGAAGATGTCCATCTGCTCTTCTTTGGAAAGTGGATCCATTATCTCACTAAGCTTCCAGTTCAATCTTTTGTAGAACTCGCCTACTGGTTCGTCATCCTTTTGCTCGGTGGCTTGCAGATCGTGGCGGTTTGTTTCCCACT
Source organism: Adenophora triphylla var. japonica (assembly GCA_022495995.1). NCBI lineage: Eukaryota > Viridiplantae > Streptophyta > Magnoliopsida > Asterales > Campanulaceae > Adenophora > Adenophora triphylla. The sequence goes on along the minus strand of JAFEMH010000127.1, from coordinate 760,787 downwards.
CAAGGTTGGCGCGGTACTTCTCTAGGAAGATCTCGCTGATTTGGTCCCACGTGGAGCGGTTTTCTGCCTTTACGTTGAGGAACCACCTTAGCGCTGTGGACTTAAGAGAATACTGGAAATGATCCGCCATTTGTTGAGGGGTTGCCCCTTTGGCTCTCATACCCAAGACATAGGTGTCGATGTGGGTTTTTGGGCATTCTGTCCCGTCAAACTTTTCCATTTCCGGCATCCTGAATTTCGGAGGGAGCGGGACCACCTTGCTTGGATCCGTGGGCAGGAGGGAGTCCTTCCGATAACTGACTAGCTTCCCTTGCATGTCCTTCATTTGCTCGATCAGCCAAGCCATGTGGGGATCGGCAGGTTGAGGCGGGTTGCCGTTTTCGGGGATAGAAACCGAAGATGGAGGTGGATTGGCTGATGGGATCGCCATTCGGGAGTCTTGGGGAGGTAGTTGAGTATATACCAACCCGTACCACTAGAGTCTTGAAGTTAGGGGCTTGATTGCCGAGTCCGCTAAGGGTTGTGTTTGGGAATTGGGGAAATGTTTCATTAGCCCCAAGTAGCAGACTAGCGGGTGGCAGGCTTGAGATGTCGGTATATCCGCTTGGGATGCTGTCCCAGGTAAGCATGGGGACTTTTGATTATGGGCTGCGAGGCTCGTATAGAGGCGGAGGATTGAATCTGGGGATACCGAGATGCATTGGGATACGCGGAGCGAGCACGTATGTGTCTTTGTTGGTGCTGAGCTTGATGTGCGGGAAGCGGCTGTCTTGAGGCGAGCATGTCGGGCTTGGCTGACGCGTGAGGAGCTTTGAGTGAGAGCCGCTGCTGCGTTGCTGGGATCTCGTAGCTTGGCGGAGCGGGACTTCTTGATAGCTTTGAGAAACCTGGGAGCCGGTATTTCTTCGTCTTCTATGAGAACAAAGGTTCCATCGGGTTGGGAGCCTGCAACGGTCCCTCGAAGACGCGGGGTGTCTACGATCCAGCTTCTTTGCTCTTCTTGGCGCTTCTTGATAGTTTCGAAGGCTCGCGGCACCTCCTCCATTGTCAGGAGGTTCCTTAGTGGCGGGGTTCCGTTTCCCTCACTTTGTTATTGATCCCGTCATGGGGGAGTAGCGGACGGTGCGGACCGTTGAACTGGAAGGGCTGTCGGACCTTGTGACCTCGATACTGAAAAGGTAGCTCCCGGGTATTCTCAACCACTCTCGGTTCGCTGGAGGGGGTGACGGGCAAGGTTTAGACACGGGAAGGCCTTATGGATAAAGGGGGAAAACTCACGTGACATGCGGTTTCCGTTTTTTTTTTATATATTTTTCTTTTTTTTTGTTGTTTTAATTTACTTAAAACGTGTTTTCTCAGAGTCCTATGTAAGTTGGAAAAGATTGCTCTTCTTTTTCGCAACTATGCTAGATCTGGGCGATGGAGACCATACGTGCGGCTATAAGCCCCTCGTTTTGCACTGTATTTTGACATCCCGGGGTGGATAGCCACAGGCGAGGGTCCTATAGGGCAAGCGGTTTCCACCGGCCTAAAAGAAAAATCGAACCTAAGGACCGAGCCTGTCATGTTCGTTTTAATGCGTTAGCCATGTGAATAGTGAACCGAGCCGGTCATTGAGTCAAGATCAGGTCAAGAGTTCGGCATGACCTCTCTTTACCTTGCTTACGCAAGGGATCTGTGACGTTAGGCGTTGGCTGGGTCATATCGTCATGGCTGACGTATAAAAGGCTTGATGACATGGTGTCATGTGAGCATGGATGTATATCCGGGACGGAACATCGTCTGGGTGTAGCTTCGGAAAATCAAGATCGGGTCAAGATTTTAGCATGACCTTTCATCGCTTTGCTTGCGTAAGGGATCTTGAATTGAGCTTCGACTCGAAAATGGCCGGCAGGGGATATGTATCCAGGCTGTATGACACGGACTGGGTAAAAATCAACCGAGTCTGGACAGAGTGTGACTCAAGACTCAAACGTGCAGGGTTGACGCTTGGCTAGGATGGGATGTTTAGAATGATCCTGTGTGCGTCCAAGAGGCCTAGGAAGACCAAACGGACTGCAACTGAGACCACCCCGGGTTGAGGGTTGTAGTGTGCAGTGTATCCGAGGCAGCAGTGCGCGTAGTGTGCGGTGTAACCGAGACAGCAGTGCGAGTAGCGTGCGGTATAACCGAGGCAGCAGTGCGAGTAGTGTGCGGTCTCTAAAATTCTTTTTCTGAGTAAAACAAAAGTTTTTCGAAGAATTTTAAATGTATGCACAGATGTATATTGATGCATTTTTTTGTATTTTTATTTTTTTTGTAAAATAAAAAAGTAAAGCACATGCACACACACACAACAGTTAAAGAAAGGGGTAAAATGAAAGTTTGACCCTCATCATCGTTTTAAAAATCTTTTATTTTGTTTAAAAGTTTTTAAAACAAAATATCCCCAGCGGAGTCGCCAACTGAAATTACCCGGGATCCGGCTCGCGCGCAGGGGGCCCCTGGCATCTCGCATTTTTCGTCGCGTTTCGGAAATGGCCCGGATCCGATAGGCAGCGCGTTCGCGCCTCGACATCTGGCTTATTCCGCTTTGCGGTAGTTGGGAGGTGTCTCGCTGTGTTTTCGCTTTGTAGAGTCGCCACGCCATTTTTATTAAGCCCAAAACATTGAAAAAGGGCATCAGTTTAAAAATAAACTGTTTTTGGTGTGATGAGATTTTGAGTTCGGAGGTCAGATGACTCCTCGGGAAGAGAGTATTAGAATCTTAGAGCTCACCCGAGTCGCCTCGTAAAAATGAGTCTTTCGGATACCCCTAATATTCTTTAAATATTGTGTGTGTGTGTATGTGCTTTTTTAAAAATGCATGCTGTATCGGATGTCTACATTGTACACTGCTTGTTGAAATGTATTGAAATAGTGTAGGAAGGAAGCCTTACCAATGTTGATTCGTGTCTGTCTTCCGCTGGGGAATAGTGTTTGAGGATGGAATAGTGTTTAGGTGCGGGCCAAGGATTGCTTCGGGAGGAGGCGGTTGTACGCGGACGAGTTTCGGCGTGCTTCGGGATTGTAGGTTGCATTCGGGCAGAGGTTTGGCGTGCGTTGGGATCGCAGGGATCACTCAGGCAGAGGTTCGGCGTGCGTTGGGATCACAGGGATCACTCGGGCAGAGTTTCGGCTTGCGTTTCAGTTGCCGGTTTGACTCGAAAAGAGCCGGAACGCCTCGGGAAAGACCAGGCGAGGTCTCGGAGTACCACGAGGGACCTCAGAGTACCTCGAGAGTGCCTCGGGGCAGCGTGAGAGCGTCGCGAGAGCATCGCAGGAGCGCTCGGAGAGGCTTCGGAGCACCACTAGGGTGCTCAGAAGGCCTCGAAAGGATCCGAAAGGGGCCGGGAGTGCCCCGAAGGGTCTTAGAGGGATGCCTGAAGGCTGGGGGAGAGGAGAGAAGAGGGAGATGTGTGAAATGAGGGAGGGGGATCCCTCTATTTATAGTGTCAGGATCTGTGCAATAAGGTCCGTACGGACCTTGCAGGTAATCTAAATTTTTGGTTTTTCTCGATTTGAGGAAATATGTGGACTTTAAGAAGATTCAGCAATTATGGTGTCTGGTGACAAGAAGGTCCGTACGGACCAATATGTCATGCAATAAGGTCCGTACGGACCAACCATGCATTCCAGTAATGATGTTCTCCGGGATTTGAGGGAATATATTGGACTTTAAGGGGATTCAGTAATCATTGCAGCAATGAGGTCCGTACGGACCGTTTATGCTTTTCTGATTTCTGAAAAATTCCCAAAAGGTCCTTTTGTCCCTTTTATCTCAGAAAGGTTCCTCCTTTGGTTTGGATGGGGGGTTTTTGGGGGGTTTTGAGTGTCAAAGGTCTTCGAGACTGCGTTTGTGAGTCTGCAGTGTTTCCCATGTGCTCGGAAGAGGGTGATCCAGATTGGGGTACTTACAATAGTGCTTCCATTTCTGAGAAACACCCTATTACCAATGTGACAGACAGTATTCAAGGCCTCTGCCCAAAATTTCTTTGACAGGTTTTTGGAACTTAGCATAACCCTTGCCATCTCTTGCAGGGATCTATTTTTCCTTTCTGCAACTCCATTCTGTTGAGGAGTTATAGGAGCATAGATTTCATGAGTAATTCCCTTGGAGTTGCAGAAGTCAGTATGTCACGACCCTAATCTTAGGCACCATTTTAGCACATGTTGAGCACGTGGGGTTGGGGTTGTAGTATCTCATTTTATGCACTTTATGCTACTTGGTTAAGTTATGTGCTCATTTTATGTTTTTGACAACTTATATGATTTTAGGATATTAATGAATTAATTTTAATTATATAATGACTAAATGAAATAAATAGGAAATGTTGGGGTGAAATTATAATATTTGAAATTTAAATAAAAAAAGTTGAAAAAGTTGTTGAGGTGCTTTATTGAAAAGTTTGGAAGATAAAGGGGGTTAGTTGTACCAATGTAGGTGTGTGAGGAGCTTAAGTGGAAATTGTGATGTTTATCTTTCAATTTTCTCCATGGAAAGCCTTATTGTGTAAAAGCTATCATCTCTTTCTTTTCTCTAAATTCCATGGAAACCCAAACCCTAACTCTTCCTTCATAAATTCCTAGCAAATTCAATTCCTTTTCGTTTCTTGATCCGTTTGCGTATTATTGTTCGTGAAGCCGAGGGGATCGTATCTAGCCAGAGAAAGATTTTCTTATTTTCGAATTATTTGAGGTAAGTTATTATGTTTTCTTTCTAATCTTGCTCATTTGAGGTTTTATGTTGAAATAGATGATTTACAAATATTGCATGTTAATTTGGACCATTTTATTTGGTTTTAAAATGAAATGAAATAGGTTTTGGATGAAGATTAGGAAGTGTTGGCATAATGGTTTGGTTGGAATGTAGTATATTTAAGTTTTGGTATGGTGTTGTTGTTAAAGTGAAAGAATAGAAGTATCAATGTTTAATGTCATTTTGGGGAGCATTTTTCTCAGAGTTGAAAGAGGTGGAAATGGTTTTGTAGGAATATAATGAAGTGATGATATATTGGTTGGGTTGAGGTTGAAAAGGGTGAATTATACATGTGTAAGTTATTATGATTCCCTTCATTTTCTTGCTCATTCAAGGTTAAAATGGGATATTGTTATTGTATAAAATGTTTTGGTATTTTTGGAATATGTTCCTTTGAGCTTGAATGATAATTGAATGAGTTGAAGTTACTTGGTGATGGTATTGTGGTATAAGTGGAAAGGGTAGTGTTAAATTGAAAATAAATGTTGAAGGAGTTGTTATAGGTATGTGCATGTGTGGTTTAGCCATTTTTTTTGATTTGGAAGGTCGTAAAATGATGTTGGTATATTATACTTGGGTTGAAATGAGTATGTGATGGTTTGGTATGAGTTATGGTGAGGTTTAGTACCCATTTTATGGCTTAAGAAACAGAGGAACTAAGTTGATAACATTTTGTGTTTGAATTGCTTATGTTTTCAGCTCTGTTCTGATTTCTGATAAAAGGGCACGAGTCGTGCCCTGTGGCATGAGTCGTCCCTTGAGGATGGAAGAGTCGTGCCTGGGGGGACGACTGTATCTGAGGGGGTGTCAAGGTGGCACGAGTCATGCCCTGGGGCACGAGTCGTGCCCTGCCCTGTTGACTCTGAACCATTTTTCAAGCCTTAGAAACCTAATCTACCTAGTATATAATTGAACGCTCTTTGACTATAGTTAAAGTACAACACTTTAGCTATCCAATGGTGTCTTACTTGGTCAAAATGGATTTGAGGAAGGGGTTTAAATATTGTTTGGAATATGGTTGAAAGGCTTGATTTGCAACTTAACCAAAGTTATTCAAACATGGTAATTTGATCTTGAACCTTTATAGAGGTTATTAATTGTTGTATATTGAACATGTAGGGCTTGTTGGTTATACATTGTGCCCTTACTTGATTCCATATTCATGGTTTGTGATTTAAATATTGTATGAAATATATGTTTCACTATTTTGTTGGTTTAAACATGAGTATGAATGCCATGTTGATATTTTGTTATTCCTTTGGAGGATTTCTTTTCAAGTAACTATTATGTGCTTGAATGTGTTTCAATCACCTGATGTTTAGGGGTATAATGGAATACGATCAGTTATGGAAATTGTTCTATAAGGTGATCAGATTACATTATACATGTGACTGTCCCCTTCTGTGGCCACAGACTGGGGTTATAGCTTCTGTATTGAGCCAAAAGCCTTACAGATTGCTAGTATCTTATATGGCTCCCTGAAAAATGGGTCTTATAAGATGTGAATATGCATAAGCAGTTCACAAATGAGTGGAGTTTTACTCCCAACGTTGTACGACTTATTGTTCAGAAGGGAAAGGTAAACCAATGTAACGTAATATGTTTACCGCTTTACCAAGTGTTGTATGCACCTTGTTATGTGCTGCATTTTACTTGGCATCTTGTGGCATTCATAATAGCTTATTGAGATTTATTCTCACCCTTCTCCCTTTAATGTTTTAGATCGCACTAAGACAGGAGGTCCAACCCAGTGAGGACGGAAAGGAGTTTGGACATGTCTTTTGGGTTTTCAGGGTATGTGTATGCTAGTGATGGGAGGTTGTATTTTTGTGTAAGCTCCTTTGTGGAGTTTGTATATAAACAACTTTGGTTCAACTTTATATTTGTAATCTTTTGTAACTAAAACATGCTGTCTATCTTTCAAAGTTTGTTATAACTTTCCTCCAAGTGGAGAGGTTTAAAGTTAGTTTTATAATGGAAATGTTAAAGTTTGTTTTCCTTTCAAGTTAAGTCAAAGTTTTTTAAATTCAGGTGATTTTTAATAGTTAGGGGACTGAAATTACCCGGATTTGCGCGAGCGAAGCGGTTGTCTTTCGCGGAGGGTTGGTGTCTGAGACCTCGCTTCTCGGGAAGGAAATGAGGAGTCGCCACGCGGTTTTTGTATTTTGAGCCCAAACGTTGAGAAACGGCTTTAATGAAAAATGGTGTCGTTTTTATTGGTAGCAAAAACTTAGGAAAAGGCTTTGAAAACGGTATCATTTTTATTGGTAGCAAAAACGAGTAAAAGGCTTTGAAAAGGGGTGTCATTTTTATTGGTAGCAAAAACGAGTAAAAGGCTTTTTGAGTACCAGAGATTGTTAGGTTCAGAGGTCATGTTACGTTTCGGGAAGAGTATTACGAGATCACCCGAAACGCCTCGTATGACGAGTCTTTCTACCTTTCTCGAAATAGTGGGTGTGTGTGTGTGTTTACATTTTGAAATGGGGGCTTGAATGACAAGATTAATCTTGGTTGAATGTCAAACGTTGATTAGGTGACCTGTTTGAAAAGGCGAGCGTTTGAATGACAAACGTCGGTTTTGCAGTTTAGGAAAAGTGTCACGAGTGCTGATTTTAACCTTTTATCTTAAGTGTCAAATGTTGACTTTTAAGAAAAGAGCGTTTGAATGTCAAACGTCGGATTTTGAGACGGAAATGAGCGTTTGCGTGGCAAACGTCGATTTTGAGTTTGAAAGAGAGTTCGAATGTCAAACTCCGATTTTGAACCGGGCATGTCATTGTAACGATTTTACGGGAAAAACGTATTAAATGATTTTGAATGTCAAAAGTCGGATTTTGAGACGGAAATGAGCGTTTGCGTGGCAAACGTCGATTTCGAGTTTGAAAGAGTGTTCGAATGTCGAACTCCGGTTTTGAACCGGGCATGTCATTGTTAAAAATTTTACAGGAAAAACGTATTAAATGATTTTGAATGTCAAAAGTCGGATTTTGAGACGGAAATGAGCGTTTGCGTGGCAAACGTCGATTTCGAGTTTGAAAGAGAGTTCGAATGTCGAACTCCGGTTTTGAACCGGGCATGTCATTGTTAACGATTTTACGGGAAAAACGTATTAAATGATTTTGAATGTCAAAAGTCGGATTTTGAGACGGAAATGAGCGTTTGCGTGGCAAACGTCGATTTCGAGTTTGAAAGAGAGTTCGAATGTCGAACTTCGGTTTTGAACCGGACATGTCATTGTTAACGATTTTACGGGAAAAACGTATTAAATGATTTTGAATGTCAAAAGTCGGCTTTTAGTTTGAAGATGAGCATTTGGATGCAAAACGTCATTTCGCGCGTTTTGAAAGAGAGTTCGAATGTCGAACTCCGATTTTGAACCGGGTATTACATTGTTAACGATTTTACGGGAAAAACGTATTAAATGATATGCGATCAACGAATCGGGTTGCGACTCGGACTTTGAAAAGGTAAATACTATCACGATCCAAATGGGTCGGACTTGTAAATGACAGTATTTAAATACGGTATCGACGGAATCAAACGATCCGGAGTTGTAAAGTACGATCAACGAGTCAAACGACTCGAAATTGTAAATGACGATCAACGAGCCAAACGACTCGGAATGGGAAAGTTGCATGAAAGGTAAAGGACGTTCGACGGATCAAATGGTCCGGAATTGTAAATGACAGAAATTTAAATGACGATCGACGGATCAAACGATCCGGAGTTGTAAATGACATAAAAATAAACGGAACGGGGTCGGAACGCCGTTTTAACCCGAGATTACTTCTCTTACGGGAAGAGAAGAGGATCTAGGGGCTAAAACATATCGGACCCCGTTAGACGGAGGCGTCTACATTTCAATAACATCGTTCGAAACGGTTGTAGCGACTGGCGCGTAAACCGAGACGAAACGAGAGTTTCAAAGAGAGAGGGAGCTACCTATGGCTAGGGTCGTCTCCTTTGGCTTGGGGGACGTATACGGGATATGAAAAGTGGTTTGGAACGGTGTTTTAAGGTGGTGAGGGTGTATTTGATCGAAATACGGAGGTTTCACGCGAATCGAGACGAAACGGGAGCTCGGGAAGGGGTGAAACAAGTTTGGGCCGTGGCTGTGGTGATTTTGGGAGTAAATTTTGTTTTTCCAAATGGCTTTGACAGCCCTTCTATTTATAGATGAAATTTCATGAAGAGTCCGGCCGGACTTAACTTGAAATTGAGGGGGTTTTGTGGCGTATTGGCAATTGGAGGGGCTTGTTGGCAATTTCTGAGAATCTGCAAATGAGTCCGGCCGGACTTGGTCTGCAATCCAGGGGTATTTTTGTCTTTTCACTCTGAAATTGATTGAAGAGTGACTAGGGAGCTGTGGCATGCAAGCCACGTGTCCCATGAGTCACCAGGCTTTGTGGGAGTTCGTTCCCGGATCCCGGTTTTGTCCCTTTTTAAAATAACAGTCCAGAAAATGTCTGAAATGCCCCCGAAAAGTGCCGGAAAGTGCGTTTTTCAGGGAAAGCCGTACTTTTACATGCGATGACGTGTGTTAAGTACGTTTCGACGTTGGGATGCTCGAGGCAGTCCCGGGACGTCTCGTTGGCTTGGCAACGGGGAGTTTAACGAGTTTCGATTAACCTGGAGCGGGCCAGTTAACGGATTTCGATTAACTTTCTGACAGATTTTGACGATCCGGATTTGGGTACTTACAGTTAGCCCCTCAGCGACGTCTCTTTCGAAGGAAGTGGGGTCGTTGAAAAAGATAAGAATCCAAATCGGGATACCTTACTTTGAAAGAGACCTGGGCGGTCAGCTGGCTGGACCCTTAGCGAAAGGATTCCTACGTATCCCGAGCGGGAATCAAGCCGATCGTAGTTCGTAGGTGCAAGGAGCCGCGCGTGGGGACCTTGACCTGAGTGAGACTGTTGGGAGGCGTCTAAACCTGAATGAAGACCATTGCAAGGTACCCGGACCTGAATGGAGACTATTGTGAGGCGTCTGAACCTGGGATTTCTGAAACCTTCGAGGGCGTGTGGCGCCTCAAACCGGAGTTGCTGGAACTTACGAGGGCGTGTGGCGCCTCAAACCGGAGTTGCTGAACATACGAGGGCGTGTGGCGCCTCAAACCGGAGTTGGTGAAACATACGAGGGCGTGTGGTGCCTCAAACCGGAATTGCTGGAACTTACGAGGGCGTGTGGCGCCTCAAACCGAAATTGCTGAATCATACGAGGGCGTGTGGCGCCTCAAACCGGAGTTGCTGAATCATACGAGGGCGTGTGGCGCCTCAAACCGGAGTTGGTGAAACATACGAGGGCGTGTGGCGCCTCAAACCGGAGTTGCTGAAACATACGAGGGCGTGTGGCGCCTCAAACCGGAGTTGGTGAAACATACGAGGGCGTGTGGCGCCTCAAACCGAAATTGCTGAATCATACGAGGGCGTGTGGCACCTCAAACCGGAGTTGGTGAAACATACGAGGGCGTGTGGCGCCTCAAACCGAAATTGCTGAATCATACGAGGGCGTGTGGCGCCTCAAAACGGAGTTGGTGAAACATACGAGGGCGTGTGGCGCCTCAAACCGGAGTTGCTGAAACTTACGAGGGCGTGTGGCGCCTCAAACCGGAGTTGACGAGGACACGTTTATCCTGAGACGAAGGCGTTCGTGCCTTGGGTGCTGGGCTTACGATGACTGCCATGTTTATCCGCCGGGGATAGGGTGGTGATGATGGGAACGGTTGTGTTAAACTGGTGTTATTAACAACACGGAAGGATTGACGTTCTAACCACGGGGTTAGGAACGGGATGTGGTCTCGGGAGAGGCTGACACATCGCTGGGGAAGAGTGTCCAGGGTTCTGACGGGGTCAATTAGGAACTGAAGGGATTGATTGTCGTTTCTTCTGTAGACGGATGGTCTTAGGATCCTGCTGGGGAGGAATGTTCGGGCTCACGGCTGGCCGAAGAGGGATTGTTGTGCGGGCTTACCTTGATGGCCGCTGAGGTGGGACAATCGATCTTACGACTGGCGGCCGGGAAAGTGAACGTTGGTGAAAAACCAATAGAAAATTTTGACGTCGGAAGACGGAAATGTAACTGAAATGTCCGGGGACATGATTGAGCGTTTGAATGTCAAACGTCAACTGGGGCTGGAATGAGCGTTTGAATGTCAAACGTCAATCGGGGATTTAACGTCTGGAGACGAGCGTTAGTGAGAACTAACTGGGAATTTAACGTCTGGAGACGAGCGTTAGTGAAAACTAACTGGGAATTTAACGTCTGGAGACGGGCGTTAGTGAGAACTAACCGGGAATTTAACGTCTGGAGACGAGCGTTAGTGAGAACTAACTGGGAATTTAACGTCTGGAGACGAGCGTTAGCGAAAACTAACTGGGAATTTAACGTCTGGAGACGAGCGTTAGTGAGAACTAGCTGGAAATTTAACGTCTGGAGACGAGCGTTAGTGAGAACTAACTGGGAATTTAACGTCTGGAGATGAGCGTTAGTGAAAATTAACTGGGAAATGGGGTGTTAGAAATGTTTAACTTTGGGGGAATTTTACACTTTTGGGGGCCAAAAGGGGTAAAACTAGAACTGCGAAAAGCTGATAATGAGATTTTGATGTCATTTTCTCAGTCTCTACCTCCAATCTACTCGTATTTTCAATTTTCTTACAATTTTGCATCTGAATTTAGTTATTAGGGTCTGAATCATGTTTATGTTTTTCTCTTTTGTTCCTCTATTTCGGTTAATTTGCTGTATGTCTGAATATTTTTATTTGAACTTTGTTTATGTAATCGTCCTATATTTTGGTTTCATGAAAAAAATAGTTGTTGCATGTTTTATCTTTAGAAAAAATATATAGTAGTGTAACTTGTAAAACCGATGGAACCGGACCAATGTGATCGATCCTGTAATGTAACGGTCTGGTCCTGGTCCTGAATTTAGGCAGAACCGAACAATTGATCCGATCCTGTTTTTTTGAAATTTTGATAAAATCCGGACCAATCCGGACCGTGAACACCCCTAGTTGTTCATAGTGTTATAACTGAGAAATCATTTTTTATAACTGAGAAATTATTTTTTATAACTGAGAAATTAGTTTTTATAACTGAGAAATCATTTTTTATAATTGAGAAATCAGTTTTTATAACTGAGAAATCAGTTTCTCAGTTGTTCATAGTGTTATAACTGAGAAATTAGTTTCTCAGTTGTCCATAGTGTTATAACTGAGAAATCAGTTTGAAATAATTTTAATACCTAAGAAATCATTTTTTATAACTTTGAAATTATTGTGAAATCAAATCATAAAAATGTGAAATTGAAAGATGTGATAATTAGTTTTTATAAATGTAAAATTACTATTGGTCAAATCATAACGTTATAAAGTTGGTCTAATATTAGCCTAAGGACTTATTGGCGAATTTATTTGGTCTATAATAGCCTAAGGACTTATTGGCGAGTTTTGAAAATGTCAGTCCTTTAAGGTAGTATTTACTTGGCTGAAGGATGTATTGGTCAAAGCCTCTAAATAAAAATCCCACCACTCTCAGATTACACCCACACTCCCCTCTCTCTATACTCTATCTCTCTCTGTCCCCTACCATCTCCGGCCACTTCTCCCCTCCCCAACATCGGCAATTGTCTCCCCCTACCCCGGCGACCATATCCCCCCACTTCCACCTACGACCTAGATCCTTCTCTCCCTCCTCTTCCCACCTCCGTTCGTCCCCCCATTAACTCCAACCATGACACCAGCGTATTATGGACATACTAGTGGCTACATCTAGCATCCAAGCTCCATTCACGGCCAATTTCGACCACATAACAGAGCATCATCGCCTCCCACAGCAAGCTATAGGCCAATCTACCATAGATCTAACATTTCATCATTATAGCTCTCCGGGAACCGCTTCCCCCACCTTCTATCCAACGTCGACTATCTCAAGACATTTTGTGCAGATCCGACCTTCGACTAATTAAACTCATTTTTTCAGTTTTGACAGTCCAACGGCGTGAAGCTCTGGTTTCCTTCTCTGGCGGCCTACTTCTTTCTCCCAGATATGGCCAAAGCAGCTCATCCCCTCCGACAAGATTTTATGCAGATCCGACCAAAGTTTAGTAAAAATTATAAGAGATACATAGAAACAAAAATTGAAAATTTTGACTTTCAAATGTGGACTCTTAGGAGTGGAGTGAGTACTGAATATGTATGGTCACTGGTGTAGACACAATCATATTACTTTTGTAAATTCCTTCGTTGTTTGAATGACTGAGAACTACCTTTAGATTGTCGAATTCTCACTTGTTCATCGCATTTACTATATATAATCATCTTGACCTAGCTTTCGTCCCAACTCCCAGTTACTTGGGCTTGGCTATTGCATGCAACCATAAGCTTTCATTAGTAGTTTAGTTGACAACTGAGAATTTATTAGTAAGTTCTCTGTTGTTTGGTCGCCGGAGTTGATAGTCGTCGAAGTTAATCATGTCCTTAGTAGTTGACAACTGATAACTTACTGATAAGTTCTCAGTTCTTTGGTCGCCGAAGTTGATCGTATTCTTAATAATTTAGTTGATAACTGAGAACTTACTGATATGTTCTCAGTTGTTTGGTCGGGAGTTGATAGTATTTTTAGTAGTTTAGTTGATAACTGAGAACTTAATGATATGTTCTCAGTTGTTTGGTCGCCAGAGTTGATTGTGTTCTTAGTAGTTTAGTTGACAACTGAGAACTTACTGATAAGTTCTCATTTGTTTGATCGCCGGAGTTGATCGTGTTCTTAGTGGAGACAATTGAGAAATTTATGATAAGTTAAGTTCTCAGTTGTTTGGTCACCGGAGTTAATCGTGTTCTTATTAGTTTAGTTGACAACTGAGAACTAACTGATAAGTTAAGTTCTCAGTTGTTTGGTCACCGGAGTAAAAAAAAAGTCGTCGTAGTTGGTCGCCGGAGTTGTTGACCGGAGAAGATGGGGAGGGGTGACATAAGGTGATGATGGTCGGAGAGAAAGTAAATTGATAAACATGGTGGAGCTTTTTAAAACGAATCAAAATTTCTATAAATGTGTTTGGTGAATCATTTTAAAACGCTGATATAATTTTTAATATTTGTTTACAATGACATTTTCACCCTTTAGAAATAACATGATTATACTATACTCATTTTGAGCTCTATGTATTGTTCATAAAAAAAAACCAATTTAAATCACTATATACAATAAAGAAGTATTGTATTATTTTCAAAATAAAAATATCAAAACTAATTATTAATTAAAATTGAAAAAAATGGCATACATAGTTTTTCTTTTGTCCAACACAAAAACCAACAAACAATCATAATTATACAAAGATTATTTTATAAAATTTCTAAAATATGCACTACACCATTTGAAAAGAAAGTAGTATCATTTTAATTGGTTAAAAAATAAAAATAAATTTATTAATTGGTTAAAAATAAAAAAATACTTTATGAACACTTGACTAATTCACATTATTTGTTGACTCTTTGACTAGACAACACGACACATACTACAAGAACAGACCACCTATTCCTTTTTTTAGATACAAAGGCAGTCATGGAACTATGGAAGTTCAATGAGGTCACTCGATCCTTCCACGGCAATAGCCACAAATTCTTAAGCTTATTTGAATAATATAGGAGTATAAAGTACTCCCCCGTTCCACCCGAAATTAGAACAACTTGTCATTTTTGGCGTATCATTCGACTTATAATGTATCAAAATGACAAGGTTATATTAATTTTATATTTAATAGAGCCCACTTGTCATACTCACAACAACAATTTTATTATTATTTCTTTCACTCATTATCTCTCATATTTTACTTTTTATACTTACAACACCTCTTTCACTTATTCTCTCTTCTGTTATTATAATAGTATTTCTTAATCCTGTGCAGGTAGAGAAAATCCTAAGTTGGATGAGACGGAGGGAGTATATGTTAATTTTGATAAAAAAATATTTATGAATTCTTAGGAATTATGAATTTATAAAAACAATTTGCTTAGGCCAAAATCTCACAAAAAACGTGTTTTTAGAAGACGTCGACTCTTCCCCTCGCTTACGACGCCCAACTTCTTTCTCCCATTCCGCCGCCCCAAGTTCTTCTTCGAATCCACGCCTCACTGAATTTGATTCAAGACTTTTCAATTTGAACAAAGTCTTACCTCTCTGCTGAATCCCTGTCTTAGTAACTTACAGGCCGCTATTCCATGTCGTTGGGGTTTAGAAATTTCCGCCAGTAAAAACTTCCTGATGACGATGATCAACAAGAAATTGCCCTAATAAATGTCATTTCACTTCGCTTCGAGACCAAAGGCGCACTTTGACCTCTTTAATTCATGCTCGGAAAGCGAGATTGAAGTCGAAAAATCTTGAAAAGTCAGTGGCCGGTGGAGATTGCGGGAGAAAAGAACGCACCGGAGACTATGAGGGGTCAGTTGTGCAATTATTGTTGTGTGCAATACATGGTCATGGCTCAAACATGGAAGGAGGTCTCAATTTTTTAACGATATCAACCAGCATATTATTCACGAGTTGGTCTTATAATCTAAATTTGCCTTGTCCTAGTCTGTTTAGTCTGTTGATGATATTAAAAAGCTATTGTCTAAATAATTGTCAGAGTTATGGTAAAAATGTATCAGTACATGTCTAAAAAAGTGCCAGTTAAAAGCTCTCTTTGTCCAGAAATTCAGTGCCAGTGCATGTGTAACAAAGTGCCAGTGTCAGTGTAAAAAAGTGACAGTGTTAGTGTAATAGAGTGCCAGTGTTTGTGTATCAAAGTGCCGATGTTAGTGTAAAACAAGTGCCAGTGTTAGTTTAACAAAGTGCCAGTGTTAGTGTAACAAAGTGTCAGTGTTAGTGTAACCAAGTGCCATTGTAAGTTTATAAACAAACACTTAATATACATGCACTGACACTTTTTTACACTGGCACTTTGTTAAACTTGTCATTTGACACTTTTTACAGCACTTTATTCTGCATTAACTTTGTTTACACGCACTTTGTTACTGGCAACACTTTTTCTGGCTGTGACTTTATTCTGCATTTTGTGACTTTGTCCTATTTGGCGTTTTGTTAAACTGGTACACGCACAAACAGGAAAAACAAAACACGTTTTTCCTAAGTATAAAAAAAAAATTAATTTTTTATAAGACCAACTCTTTCCTTAATGCGTTAAAAAAAATAATAATGTATATATACAGTTGAATTTAAGATATAGAAAATTATCATGTCCCCCGGAACATAGCTGGATGGCAAATAAGGGAGGAGCAATTTGCTCTCTTCCAAGGGTAGAACCGTAGGATCTTGTAGGTAGGTGATATTAGTTGACTTTTCATCCGATTCAATACAATTCTAGGTCAGATCCTCCGAATCAGTCTCTTTTCAAGGGCTTAACTTCAACGGTTACGGCTTTAACTTCTTCTCCACTCATCGCAATCAATGCCATCCCCCTAACCAATCCCCATGTGCAATCCGCCCTTCACCTGTTCACTCAAATGCCTCAATCAAAACCCATGCTTCCACTTAATCCAAAATTAACCAAAAAAATTAGACACAGATTCGTGCGTTGTTCAGTTGTCATTCCAAGTAAATTTTGTAATCATGACATCTGTGTGAATATGCCAAGAAAGTTCCGGTAAGGATCAACTCATTTTACTCTCTCTCTCTACCCACCCCTCAATTTACTCTCTCTCACTAGACTTTCTCTTTGTCAATATCATGAACTTGTCATTTATTAACTAATTTGTTAACTTGCCAATGATTTATGGATGATTAATTTATGTGGGTATTAGCTGTTTTTGTATTTTGCTGATGTATTGAGCCAGAAGGGTCATTTTCTTTGGTACACCATTCTTTCATGTGCTTGTCTCACTATTTAGGCAAAACATGTGGGGAGCTTCATGACCGTAATCTTTATAAACCCACCAAAAGTATCTTTGGGATTTGTTCATTGGTTGGTTCATCTTGTCAGTTTTACCTTTTTATACTGTGAATCTCATCATTCTGTTTCTGATATGTGGAGAATATAGAATTTCTTTGAAAAGACACATAAATTCTTTTGGAATTTGTGTTTGTTTTCCGGGATTTTTTTGATTCATGGGCAATTATTCAATCTTGATTGTACTTTGTCTGGTATGTATTTATCTGGGCACTTGTTATTCTTTGCATACAGTAGATCAAGAAAAAGATAAGATTTTGAAGCTGCCTGGGCAACCACCCAATGTTGGGTTTTCACAGTACTCTGGTTATGTTACTTCAAATAGGCAGGCTGGAAGAGCATTGTTTTACTGGTTGGTCGAGTCACCGGTATCTCGTGGTCCAGAGTCAAGGCCACTTGTGTTATGGCTCAATGGAGGTCCCGGGTGTTCTTCTGTAGCTTATGGAGCTGCTGAAGAGGTCGGTCCTTTCCGTATCAATTCAGATGGGAAGACACTTTTCATAAATCCCTATGCTTGGAACAACTGTATGTAGTTAAATCATATCATTGTTTTTTTACTATTGATTTTGGGAATTTCATTCTTTGATATGTGGGATTTGTACCTAATGGCAACTTTTTACTTGTTGGCAGTGGCAAATTTGCTTTTTCTTGAATCGCCAGTAGGTGTTGGCTTTTCATATTCAAACACCACGTCAGATTTGTACAATTCAGGCGATCAACGGACAGGTAATGTGCCTTACACTTGGGAATCTTATCCTTATTCTTGAGTATGAGCAGCTTCCATAATTCGGGTTGTTTAGCTTAAACTTTGTTAATTCTGACTTCTCTAGTTTTTGGGACCTGGATGTTATGAATTTTTAGCTGAAGATACATATACATTTCTTCTCGGGTGGTTTGAAAGGTTTCCTCAGTACAAACATAGAGATTTTTACATTGCTGGTGAAAGTTATGCAGGTTATCGACTCTCCTGTCTCTTTTACATGTAGAATTTTTGAGCAAATTTGAAAATTATTTGGACATTCATTTTGGGATGGAGGGAGTAAGCATATACTGCTGCATTGATGATCTAACCCTCATATATTCATTTGCATCAGGTCACTATGTCCCTCAATTATCTCAAATTGTATATCAAAGAAACAAAGGAATTAGGAATCCAGTTATTAATTTCAAGGGATTTTTGGTATGATTGATCATAATTTTCAACTTCACACGTTATAATTTTCATCAGTGTGAATTTTCCAGTTATGCACTCCTTTTTATCTTTATATTATTTCTCTAGGTGGGGAATGCTGTTACGGATGATTACAATGATTATGTTGGCACATTTGAGTACTGGTGGAACCATGGTTTGATTTCAGATTCTACTTATAAGCTTCTTCAAAAAGCCTGCGACACTGAATCCTCCGAGCACCCTTCCATTGATTGCATCAGAGCATTGAACATAGCAGAAGTGGAGCAGGGAAATATTGATCCCTATAGCATCTATACACATCCTTGCAACGACACAACAACTCTGAGGCGTAATTTAAGAGGTCATTATGTAAGTGGTAATTTCATTTGACATACTCCCTCCATCCCAAATTGAATCACCCTTTTTGTCCAAAAATGAATGACCTTTTGAATCTTTTTCTTCAAAATTTTTTGTCCCTAAATGATTTTATACCAATTTTTTTCTTCATAGTTCATTATATAATTGTAAAACTAAAAGTTTTAAAGTGAATAGCAACAATATTTATGCATTTTTTCTACTAAAAATCAACCTTTTCAGAATGGCCTTAAATTCAAAATGGTCATTCAGTTTGAGACGGAGGGAGTAATAATTATTGCATCTAAAAGAAAGTTTAAATCTTTATCGTCTACTCAAGTAAGAAAGCATCATGCGTGGTTATCAAGTTTGCATAGTCTCGAGTAAAAGCTGCCAAAAGTCCCAAGTGTTCTTTTTGCATGCTGCCATTATTACAGATCCTTAGAACTGGCACTGAGCATTTTCTGAAAATCACCTCTTTCCTTGGGTTCACATTTTTCTTCTTCCCTCAAACTTTATGGGGCTGTTTGAATATTTTGAGTAAAGGTTCTAGAATGTATAGCCTGCAGAAAGGCTCGACCTGCATGAATAACCATTCCAATCTTTCCTTCGGTCGGTAGCTAGGCGATAACTGCTAGCTAGAGAGGCTATGGCCAACCCAATCTAGGTCCTCTCCCGATTGATAAGTGTAGAGCCACTTTGCAGCCTATCTCATATCCCATCGTGGAAATCGTCAGGCATTATAATTACTGAAGCTTCATCAATTGAGTTGAAGAATAAAATAGAAGAGGGACGAACCTATTAAATGAACTCAAATTGGAAACATAATAGGGACGGACCAATTGAATGAACACAAAACTGTCTGCATGGATTTGAAAAAAGGGACTCCGCCAAAAGGAGCAGAGATTTTCTCTTTGTGTTTTTAATGCATTTCTCTCTCTCTCTCCTTTGTGTTTTTTTGATTTGGTGACAATTTATATGATTATATCGGCCTTTTTGAAGTCCTTTGAATATCTTTGTTTGTGATAAAGAGTCTTCTTGTTGCACTAACTTTGCTACTAAAAAATAGTCGTGGATGTCAAGAGCATATGATCCGTGCACTGAGAGATACTCAACGCTGTACTTCAATATACCAGAAGTTCAGAAGGCAATGCATGCTAATATAACCAAGCTTTCCTATCCATGGAAAACATGCAGGTGCATTTCATATTTTAAAGGCTCAATAACTTTTTTTCTTTTTTATCTTTACTTTGCAGTAATATATACTCCCTCCGTCCCGTTTGAAACTACACTTTTTACCCAAAATGTTGTCCCATTTGAAACTACACATTTCCATTTGGGAAATAATAATACTTCTTTAATCAATGAGACTCACTTTCACACTCACAAGTCACAACAACTTTTCACTTACTATTCCCTGCTCCAATTTCTCTCTCCTACCTCACTTTTTATACTCACAACACCTACGTCATTTAGTGGAGTAGTATTTTTTGTTTTTTTGTACCAAAATAAAAATATAGTCCACTAACACATTTCCTTAATTTCCATGCCCAGCCCAAAGTGTGTAGTTTCAAACGGGACGATTTTTTTCTTAATTTCCGTGCCCAACCCAAAGTGTGTAGTTTCAAATGGGACGGAGTGAGTATGTATATTTTTAATTAATGTTTGCAATAACATCATTGTCATTTGATGATTGTGCAGTGATATTGTTGGGGAGAACTGGTCAGATTCTCCAAAATCTATGCTTCCCATCTATAAAGAACTGATAGCTGCTGGTCTCAGGATATGGGTGTTCAGGTAAAACCTTCCCCTTCCCTACCTTCTCCTTCCCCCCCCCCCCCCCCCCAGGGCGGATCTACAGTGTATGGTACGGGTGCACGTGCACCCGCAGAATGCCCAATTTTAACTAGAAAAAAAATATATTTTTTAGTATATATTAAATATGTGCAAACAATGGACATATTTAATAGTTAGTATAGATGGTAAAGCTTTAAGGGTGTAAACACTCATGTCATCCGTTCGATCCTCGGTTGCATCTGTCATGTTATTAGTTTTTTAAGTGCTTTCTCACTCCCCTCCAATTTGAAATAATTATTAAATATTTTTTTTTTACTTTTTAATTTGGGCTACTTGTTAATTACGTTTTAATTTAGTACAATTAGTAAATTACTTGTACCAAAATATACATCATTGTTTACCTTTTAATTTCTCCTTCTTTTGCTTGTCCTCCATTATTCTCTTTACTAATACATCAAATAATTATATATATATATATATATATATATATATATATATATATATATAATAATAATCATTTAAAATTTTAAATCTCGTAAGGATAAATATAATTTGATGTTTTATACTATATTTGTATCGAAAACAATTGAAATTTAAAAAGTTTTAGTACAATTTTGTGCACCCGCTAAACAAAATTTCTGAATCAACGTCCCCCCCCTTCCCCCAAAAAAAAAAAAAAAATCAAAACAAAAACAAAAAAACATCTAGATCCCCACTGCATAATGCAATACAACTCGAAAAAAGTCTCAAGAAGGTTTTTGAAATAGTTGGTGCCAAAAAAAAAATTATTAAAGAAAAAATAAGGTGAAACTAAAATTGGGCATTTGGAATATTAGTTTTAGATGAAATACTAGGAAGTATGTAATGCATGCTAATTTGTACTAAATGAGTATATGAAATACAGTGGTGATGCAGATGCTGTTGTTCCTCTTACTGCCACCCGCTACTCCATTGATGCTTTGAAGCTTCCAACCATTACTAATTGGTCTCCATGGAACGACAACGGAAAGGTAAGTTGTAATAGAAGCATTAGTTTTTCAGTTATAAAAATCTTCTTTCTTGAAAAATAATCTGCTATTTACACTCCAAATTTCAATTCGAGTGTAAATAGCTCTTGCTCAAACGGCATCCGGTGTCCCTTTCAAAATACGAGAGGTTAGGGGTTCGAATCTCACCAAATGCAATTTCTAGCACTTTGAAATATCGACTCTTGTAATATACTCCCTCTGTCCCATAAAACATTACCCCTTTTACTATTTTGGGCGTCTCACTTTAAAGTCCCACTTTCCTAAAAAGAAATTTTTTTAATACTTCTTTATTCATGGGACCCACTTGTCTTACTCACAACACTTTTCAAATTTACTATTCTCTCCACTCATTCTCTCTCCTCCCACTCATAACACCTACTTTAATAACATTATTCCTTATTTTCCGTTCTCAACAGTAAAGGAGTAAAGTTTTATGGGACGGAGGGAGTATTAAGTTTTTCATTAATGTTAGAGACATTATCCCATATTGGGAATTGACGAATCTTGCCTATAACATATAAAGATTCTGAGCAGACTTTAAGAATTATACAAAAATCCATTTTTTTAAAACATGGATGAGTTTTGGTCAGATGGTATTTTTTTTCCCATTTCCATTTTATTTTCCAATCCAGTTTGATTTAATTCTTGCACTGAATAATAGGTTGGAGGATGGAGTCAAACATACAAAGGGTTGACTCTGGTGACAGTAGCCGGAGCAGGACATGAGGTTCCACTTCATCGCCCTCGACAAGCCTTCATTCTTTTCAGATCATTTTTGGCCAACAAACCTATGCCAAAATGACTTCAGATTTTCAATTCTCTTTCTTTTGGTTGGTCCAAGTAGGCAAGCACCATAGATTATATTATACATTTATATATTACTCCTTCCGTCTCACAAAAATAGTCTCTTTGACTTTCATGGTCAAATCAACCAATTTTTGACCGCAATTTTATGAAAATTTAGATATTCTTATGCAATTATAAAAGTTATTATTTCACCATTAATAATATCGATAACAATTATTAAAATTGCATAGAGATATATAGATTGTCATAAAAGTACGATCAAAAAAGTTAGATTGATTTGATCATAAAAATCAATTTGGGACTAACTTTCCGGGAGAGAGTTTTGGAAATCATACTCCCTCCGTCCCAGAACAAGGGTATATGGGGGGGATTTCACGCTTCTTAAGAAATTTTTTAAAAAATGAATAAAAGTTAAATGTGAAATAGGGAATAGTAATTAAATGTGTGGTAGGAAATATGAGAGATAATGTAAAAGTTAAATGTGTGGTAGGGAATAGGAGAGAGAATGTAAAAGTTAAAAATATTTAATAGGAGAGAGAATGAGTGGGAGGAATAGTAGTTAAATGTGTGGTAGGAAATAGGAGAGAGAATGTATAAGGATATAATGAATGGTTTTTTTGTAAATATATGAAGATGATAAGGGTATTAATATATTCAAAAACTTGCCTTTTTTGGAAATGAACTGCTTGATGCAGGACGTCCAAAAAGGAAAGATGACCCTTGATGCAGGACGGAGGGAGTAATATTTATATTTGGGGATGGAAGCAAAGAATAAAGGGTAGAGATTACATTCTCTGGCCTGTGTGCCAATCCAACCCCTCCATTCTTGTTCAGTATAGAAATGGGTCCTATTAAAAAGGTCCAAATTCTAATAATAGCATTGGTTATATTGTATCTTGTAAATTATGTTAGGCTAAACTTTACAAACTGCATATGATTGAAATATGTCTCAATTTCAATATGGTACCCTGACTGAACTCTTCTGGTGATAAATCAAGGTTCCTTATGTTGTTTTCACAAATACAAATGCATTTTTATTACAATGCGGGGAGGGCGATCAAAACCCTGAGCAACTGAGCGAGGACTATTCCTGCTCGTTGCTTGTGTAGCAACAAACGGTTTTCCCACCTTACACGTCTACCTGTATCATTTTTGTAGGGTCAAGATCAATTTAGTAATTATGGGTCTCACTCGTCATAAAATTGCATCTCTGTCACCAGAGCTAGAAAAGATGGTGATGTTGCTAAACTGGCACCGCTTTCTGTTGCGAGCGGGAGAAATGTTAATACCGTAAGACTCGAAGGCGTTAACATACTTAGTGCTACTATTTTTTTTTTTTTTTTTTTTATAAATAATAAAAATAAATACTTGTTTAGAAATGGGGGGAATGAAATAATATATTTGTGTGAGAAAAGTCTATATCATTCACATGGGTTGGGGTGGGACATGAGAGACCTTAATTAAGAAGTTAGGAAATTTTGTATGGAGACATGGACCTTATTTTCATGTTCAAATATAAAAACTGAGGGAATCTGAGCCATAAATGTGGGGAGGGTATGACAGGAAGTTTCTTTACCTCCGTCCCAAAGTACTTATAATTTTGCAAAAAACTCACAAAAAACGCATTTTTTCTTAAGCTTAAGAAAAAACGTGTTTTAAATTACGGTATAACTTTCATTCTCTCAATAAAAGTAAAACTCACTCTCTCTCTCACTACTCTCTCTCTAAACGCAAAATCCATTTTTCTTCACCGTTCCTCTATGTAATCGGCATCAATGGCGAGCTCTCTTCCATTAATCAACCGGAGCAACCTCCTTCTCACCGGCGACAACCCAATTCCCTCTCAATCGCCCATCACCGTCCCTCTCTTCCCACGTAAACGGTAAACAGAGAGCTCGCTCTCTCTCTCTAATCGGCATCAATGGCGTCCTCACCTCAATTCCAATTTCTTCCTCGTTTTCCGGCGGCAGCGAACGTAGCAGCAGCGACAATGGTGAGTTCCATTTCATACGGCGACCCAATTCCCCTTCAATTCCAATTTCTTCCTCGATTTTGACCTAGGATCATCCCACAGCTTGACAATTTCATACGCACGCAGATTTCATTGACGACGAGAATAAGGGATTTTAATTTGAGTGCCAGTTTATTTTAATTTGAATGCCAGTTCATTTTAATTCGAGTGCCAGTTTATGTGTTTTGGATTGCCAGTACAACCCGTTGTGCAGAACAAATGAGATGGGAATTTGAATGCCAGTTCTTGTAATTTTGAATGCCAGTTTTTGTAATTTTGAATGCCAGTCCATGTTTCTTTGAATGCCAGTTCATTTTTTTTTATTATCAGCAAAAAAATTATCAGTGTTTTTGAGTGCCAGTATATGCATTTTTGAGTGCCAGTAAATGTGTTTTCAAATGCCAGTCCATGTATTTTTGAATGCCAGTGCTTGTATTTTTGAGAGCCAGCAAAAATATTAGTGTAACAAAGTGCCAGTGTTAGTGTAACAGAGTGCCAGTTTATGTATTTAAAAGTGCCCGTGTAAAAAGTGTCAGTTTCAGTTTAACAAAGTGCCAGGTCACTGATTACACCGGCACTTTGTTAAACCGCAATGACACTTTTTGACACTTTGTTACATATGCACTGTGACTTTATCACACCGAGGTTTGTTAAACAGGAACTGGCATAAACGGGGGAACCATTAATTACGAAAATGCCACCGTTTATTTTGAACATGGTTGCCAGTAATTACAAAATTGCCACCGTTTATTTTGAAAACACGTTTTTCCTTATCTTAAGAAAAAACTAGTTTTTTATAAGACCAACTCTATAATTTTAAACAGATTTTTTATTTCAAAATATTGACAGTTTTATAAAAAACTGATACACATTTTGCTTTATCTTATTTATAATTAGATAGTTTTCATTGTAAAAGTATTTAATTGATTAGGTAACTGAAATATTCTAAAGATAATTTAGTATATTTGATATGTATTTATTGTTTTTTTAATAAGTGTGAACAGTTCTAAAACTACAAGTATTTTGTGACGGAGGGAATAACTTAAAAAAAGATTTTGAATTCCCCAACCCACCCTTTGTATTTTACTTGAAAAATCTTTGATGAATTAAGTTTACTCACATGGCCAGCTAGCTAGGGTTTTACTTGTAGGGAGAATTCATGGCGCATTCAAAGTGAAAAAAGAAAAAAGAAAAAAGAAAAGAAAAAAAGAAGGTCAAATGTGCCTATTCCAATCCCCAAAAGTTTGAACAAGATTTAACGTGCCACAAAAATCTTTAATCAAATTGGTGTTATAAAAGAGTTTGAAAAAGTACAATGATACACAAAGTGAAAATGGATAGGAAAAATTGATAGTAAAAATGCGTAAACCGTTTGATGATTTTTTATCCGTGGGATAAACAAAAATTTGTTTCAATTCAACGAACTGTATATGTTTTCGCTATTATTTTTTTCTACACGTTTTCACTATACATATAATTATCCTTTGAAAAATATAATGTACCCTAAATCATTTAATAAAGTACTCATAAGATGCATAACATGGCGGCAGCCTTTTTATGTCGTTTTGGGCGTCCCACTTTCTAAAATGAAAAAGAATCTTTACTATTTCCTCCACTCATTCTCTCTCCTACATTATTATAATACTCACAACACCATTATAATTTACTATTCTCTCAACTCATTCTCTCTCCTACTCAACTATCTACACTCACAACACATCAATATTTTCACTTTTTCCTTAATTCCCGTGCGAAACAGTAACTGCGTCGCTTGTTATGGGACGGAGGGAGTATGTTCTAGCTTAACTAGAGTTTTAGATTCGAGCTTTGAAAATGTATCAACATTAAAATTTTGAAAAAAAACTTTTGTTGCGGTGAAAGAGAGCTTGTGGTTCAATCCGACTCGAATCAAATTAATTGATATCTATAGTGCTAAGATATTGATGGTTCAGACCAAAACCATAAGGGATTTACCGTCTTAATTTTTTATCCAACTCGAATCGGATTAATCGATATCTAATTTCTATCAACTTGAATCGAATTAAACGATATCATGTTCAAATTTTATACTGATGATTAACTTCAATCAAAAAAGTTATCAGTTTGTAACAAATTCATAAAAATAAAAATACATACTGTATATACTTTCTCTTTCTGCTTCATAATAAATATATATTAATTTTTTTTATTTGTTAGTCCCACAATAAATATTATATTTTTAAATATAAAATAATTAATTAATTATAATGCATTTTCATTATTATACAAGCGATATGTAAATAAATAAAATACATTTCATAAAATGATTGATAAGTTAAAATATGACATTTCTTATGGAAGATATTATCGGATCATATTGTAATTAGTTAAATAAAGAGAAACCTAGAGATCTTAAACCAGCTCATATTGACCTAGACGTGGCCGGTTCCAAAAATCGCCGGTTAGCCGGTTGAAAACCGGCGGTTGAAACCTCCAAAATCTCCAATCGGAACCGAACCGCCTAACCGGCTAGACCGGTTACGGTTTAGGCGGTTCACGGTTTTAACGGTTATCCGGTTAACCTCCGGTTTGACGGTTTGGATATGCTCGGCCGAGTCCTTGGTGTTGCTCGGCCGAGCAACCCTTTTAGGGTTTAGGGTTTTGAGGGTTGCTCGGCCGAGTCTTTGATGTCGCTCGACCGAGCAACCCTTTTAGGGTTTAGGGGTTGAGGGTTGCTCGGCCGAGTCTTTGGTGTTGCTCGGCCGAGCATATCATTTCGATTAATTTTTTTAACGGTTTTTGAAAAAAGTTAACTTTTAATTTTTTTCAATTTTTTTTTGAATAAATAAGACTATTTTAGACTTAAGTTTACTACATACATTTTTTGCAAAAAGGTTTATAAAAAAAGTTATGAATTTTTAAAGAAATAAAATTTAACGGTTTTTGAAAAAAGTTAACTTTTAATTTTTTTCAATTTTTTTTAGATAAATAAGACTATTTTAGACTTAAGTTTACTACATACATTTTTTTGAAAAAAGGTTTATAAAAAAAGTTATGAATTTTGAAAGAAATAAAACTTAACTTTTTTAAAAGAAACGAAAGTATATAAAAAGAAAAAAGCGACGGTACCCTTAAATTTTATTAATTAAAATACAATTACAACGAGGGTATTGGTAGGAGTGGTGGTGGTAGGTGGTAGTAGTGGACCTAGTGGTATTGATAGGAGTGGTAGTGGTGGCGGTAGGAGTGGTAATAGTAGTGGTAGTAGCGATAGTGGTAGTGGTGGTAGTAGTAGTAGTGGTAATAGTAGTGGTGGTGGTGGTGAATGGTGATGGTGGTGATGTAGGCCGTAGTAGTGGTAGTGGTAGGTAGCGATAGTAGTGGTGGTGGTAGTAGTAGTAGTGGTAGTAGTAGTGGTGTTGGTGGTGATGGTGGTGGTGTAGACTAGTAGTAGTGGTATTGGTAGGAGTGGTAGAGGTGGTAGTGGTAGTGGTAGCGGTAGTAGTGGTGGTGGTAGTAGTAGTAGTAGTAGTAGTAGTGGTGGTGGTGGTGATGGTGGTGGTGTAGACTAGTAGTAGTGGTATTGGTAGGAGTGGTAGAGGTGGTAGTGGTAGTGGTAGCGATAGTAGTGGTGGTGGTAGTAGTAGTAGTGGTAGTAGTAGTGGTGGTGGTGGTAGTAGTAGTGGTAGTAGTAGTGGTGGTGGTGGTGATGGTGGTGGTGTAGGTGGTAGTAGTGGTATTGGTAGGAGTGGTAGTAGTAGCGGTAGTAGTAGTGGTGGTAGTAGTAGTAGTGGACCTAGTGGTAGTAGTAGTAGTGGTGGTGGTGGTAGTAGTGGTGGTGGTAGTAGTGGTGGTGGTAGTGGTGGTGGTGGTGGTGGTGTATGTAGACTAGTAGGAGTGGTAGTACTAGTAGTAGTGGTAGTAGTGGTGGTGGTGGTGGTGGTGGTGGTGCTTGGTAGTAGTAGTGGTGGTGGTGGTGGTGGTGGTGGTGGTGGTGGTGAACATAACGGCTAGTTTGAAAAAGTAGCCGTTGAAATGAGTTCTGGCGTTCTGCTCGGCCGAGCAACTCATATGACTCGGCCGAGCATGACCGTTATTGGAAATTAACACTACTGGAAGGTTATGCTCGGCCGAGCAACTCATATGACTCGGCCGAGCAAGCCAAAACCGGCGGTTAACCGGCGGTTGGCCGGTTTTTCAAAATTTCAAACCTTAACCGAACCGGCCAATTACCGGTTTCGGTTAGCCGGTTCCGGTTAACCGCCGTTGACCGGTTTTGACCGGTTTTGGCCGGTTTTCAACCTCCCGGTTGGCCGGTTCGGTTTATAAAATGGACACGTCTATATTGACCTATGCCAACAGTAATCATAATGAATCTATGTATACTTCCTCCTCCGTTTCATGATATTTTCACTTTTTTTTTTTGTTAATATAAAAATAGTTTGAGCAATAAATTTATATATATATATATATATTTTTTAAATTAAAAATTTATTATATTGGGCACAGAGAAAAGGAAGTTTGGAGGAGAAGCAGCCGAGCTCATTCCCTTCGTTCGCTTCCTGGGCCCAAAGCAGTACATTCTTTCCTGGCCAAATCTTGGAATTGAGACTTCTCGCTACGCTGCTTTAACTATAGAAAGACTTTTTATTTAGTAATATAAAAATTGAAAGATGGATCTATAGAAAAACTTTTTATTTAGTAATATAAAAATCGAAAGATAGATCCATCCGTCTATGCTATCCGATTTAGATTTAGATATCTAAAAAAAAAGAATCGATTTCATTCAACCTTTCACTTTCACTGTGCTTAGCCCCCCCCACCCCCTCATGAAACGGCTTTGCTGCAATGGATGGCATAAATACTATCAATAATAAATTTAAAATATTTATTTAAATAATTAAAAGTAATTTAAAATGTTTTC
Source organism: Adenophora triphylla var. japonica (assembly GCA_022495995.1). Lineage (NCBI taxonomy): Eukaryota > Viridiplantae > Streptophyta > Magnoliopsida > Asterales > Campanulaceae > Adenophora > Adenophora triphylla. The sequence continues at coordinate 731,990 of JAFEMH010000127.1, read as the reverse complement.
TCAAATATTTTGTACTCCCTCCGTCTCAAAATGTTTGTTTCATTTGACTTTTTTGTTGAACTTTGACCACAAATTTATGAGAGATTAATTATGTTCATGAAATTCTTATAGTTGTTGTTGATAATATTATTAATGGTGAATCAATAGGAATTTTTAGAATTTCATTAACATAATTAAATTTTCATATATTTGTAGTCAAAATTTAATAAAAAAAGTCAAATGATGAGAGAAACATTTTGGGGCGGAGGGAGTATTAAAAAAGAAACTAAAAAGATAGGTAGTAAAATGGTAAAATATTTTTCTCCAAACTTGTCCACTAAAACAAGGACAACACAACGGAATCATTTCTTAATTCTTTTAACAATTTGTACTTCACACACTACATTAATTACATTAATACTCTTCTTAATACAAGTACTCAAGTTATTTCTAGCCCTTCTCAATTTCAACCTATAATGACTAGAATGAGAGGGCACCACAAGAACTCTTCTTGCTCTCTCATTTTCTTCTTCTTATTCCTCTTTTCTGCCACCACATCTACCGCTGCCACGGGCAACCACTATCTACTCCAACAACGGAGAGATAAGATCGTTAAGTTGCCCGGACAACCACCGAATGTCGGGTTTTCTCAATACTCCGGCCACATTACGGTGGACAAACTGGCGGGACGAGCTCTTTTCTATTGGTTAATTGAAGCTCCGGCTACCAAAAACCCTGCATCAAAGCCACTTGTACTTTGGCTTAATGGTGGGCCAGGCTGTTCCTCGGTGGCCTACGGTGCCTCCGAGGAAGTGGGCCCTTTTAGAGTTAGTTCCGATGGAAAGACTCTCACTTTAAGTCCATATGCTTGGAATCAAGGTAAATATTATCAATCAAATATTGCACGTCACAAAAATCACCAATATCGCACATCAAGCGTTACATATTTCACTATTCATGAAATGTATTATTCTTTTCCTTGTTCATGCAGAGGCCAACTTGCTCTTCCTTGACTCACCTGCTGGAGTCGGGTTTTCTTATTCGAATACTTCATTTGATTTAAATACGGGCGACAAAAAAACTGGTCACTCTCCGTTACTCTACGCGTACACACACATGCACATATACGTATACATATACATTAAAAAGTATCTCAAACAATTTTTTTTTTTTTTTTTTTTTTTTTTTTTTGGTGCACTTTTGCAGCTAAGGAGGCATATATATTTCTTATAAGTTGGTTTAAGAGGTTCCCTCAGTATAAAAACAGAGCATTCTACATTGCAGGGGAAAGCTATGCAGGTTTAACTTCACAAAACCTATTAGTATTACAAATATAATTTCTTAAATTTTACCAAATTTCAAACATGCCCTTATTGTCAAATTCTCAAACTTATTTTCAGGTCATTATATACCTCAACTATCTCAGTATATCGTTCGTCAGAACAAGCTCAAAAACGCCTATATTATCAATTTCAAGGCCGTTTTGGTAAAGTTAAAACAAATCATCACAATCTGGTGTTACGAGAGTTCTTAAAAAAATTAACTTTGATTCTCATGTTACATCTTTTTTTGTGCAGTTGGGAAATCCGCTACTAGATGATTTTTATGATAACATGGGCACATTTGAGTACTGGTGGAATCACGGTTTGATATCTGACACGATTTACCAATCACTGAATGACACATGTCCATACGACTCGTTCTTGTTTCCAACTGATGAATGTTACGATGCGCTCTTTCATGCGTACTCGCAATTCGGACACATCAATCCCTATGGCATTTATGACCCTCCTTGCGACGACTTGGGGACTCACCAAGATTTAAGCCGACCCCTGGTAATTAACTAATTAAATAATCCATTCATTAAATTAATTCCATATTAACATTTCAGGCTACTTACTCCAAGGTCAACTCTTACATATGCCAGTCGCTTATAAATTACTCTCTCTCTCTCTCTCTCTCTCTTAATAATTACGTTTTGTAGATGACTTGTCAAACTATTTAAATACGCATATTTTTACTTGACAAGCTATTTAAATACGTATGTATATTTTAATTTAATTGATTGGATGCGACTAACATGAGTTGTTAAGTTGAATTATTCAGCCATGGACGTTTAGAGGGAGCGATCAATGCATTGTCAAGTACACGAAAATGTACATGAATTTACCCGTTGTACAAAAGGCTCTTCACGCAAACTATACGCGAATTCCTTATCCCTGGAGGACTTGCAGGTACGCGTATAGTGTTAACGATTTTTTTTTTTTTTTAATTGGTTCACTTGAACTATTAATGTATTCTAATTTTGGTTAATAGTCTCTAATAAATGATTTAATTATATTAATTTGAATAAATATATAGTGATGTTATAAGGGGAGGTTGGACCGATTCGCCCCGATCTGTGCTTCCCATTCTCAAAGAACTCATAGCTGCTGGTATAAGAATTTGGATCTACAGGTTATTTTCACATATTTTTCTCTTTCTTTTTCTTTATACGTGCAAGTTTGCTGTTTTTTTTTTTTTTTTGACATAAATATTCTAATATTAAATTCTATTTTGGTTCAAAAATCTGAAATTTTATCAAAATAGTGGAGACACCGATGCTGTATTGCCATTGACTGCAACGCGTTACTCCATCAAAGCATTGAAGCTCAAGACACTCGTAGATTGGCACGCTTGGTACCACAACAAAGAGGTAATTAATCATATACGAGAGTCGCCAACTTTATTGTAGCAAAATGAAGTAAACTAATTTACAAAATTACTACATTTTGCAAAAAAATAATAAAAAAAAAATAAAATTACTTTTAATATTTTTTTTGTGGTTTGTAAATATATAGGTTGGAGGATGGAGTCAACAGTATCAAGGGTTGACTTACATTACAGTGAGAGGAGCAGGGCATGAAGTTCCACTGGGACGGCCTCGCCAAGCCCTAACATTATTTAGACATTTCTTGAACAACATACCTTTACCTATAAAGGCATAATGCAATATTTTTATTCATTTTCTTCAATGCTAATTCACTATTTCTTAAACTAATTATCATGTCTTTATCTTAAAAGTATAATGTTCCACCTTAAAATTAATTGGTGTCAAAGAAAGTGGCCCATAATTTTTATATGTCATAGACAAGGTTTGTCAATTTTCAATGTGAAATAATATCTTTAACACTTTATGATATATATAGCTTAAATTTCATGATTATTTTTCATACTGCCGATTGCGAGATTTATATTACAATACTTTATAAATCAAATCACAAAACAATAATGGACATTTTTTCCAAACCTGAAAACTGTTGATGATTTTATAATGAGCTCCCAAACCAAAAAAAAAAAAAAAAACACACACACACACTAAACGAAGCCAAACTTTAAGTAGTAGAATTTGTGAAATTTGAGGTTGCTGGTAACGCAGTGGCGGAGCCACCTTAGGCCGAAGGGGGGCAATGGCCCCTCTTGAGATTTAATAATGTGTCAATTTAGCATTAGCAAAATTTGGAATTTTGGTTTAAATCACTTAAAATTATAATTTTGCCCCCCACCCCTCCACCTTTGAATTAATAAAAAGTTACACTAAGTTAAAATTTTGCATCCTTTAAAAATATTTCTAGCTCCGTTACTATAGTATATAGTAATGTGAATAATAGCTAATTTCCCCACTTGGAATTACTAGTACCTGTTAGTAAAAATAGTTCTAAAAAATTAGAAATAAATTATTTCTTGAAAATGGAAAATGGAGAAGGAGATAAAGATGAAGAGACAGAAAATAAAGATAAATAAAATAATTAACCGGTACGAAAGTCGAGTCTTGTGAAACACAATCTTCGTAAGAAGAATTTGCCCCGTGCCACGCGACTTTTCGACTATTGATGGAATGAATCAAACTAACGGAAAATGGAAAATACTCCCTCCGTCCCAATCTAAATGTCCCAAAATGGGTTTGGCACGGGAATTAAGGAAAGTGAGGTAGGAAAGAGAAAAAGTTTAAATGTTGTGAGTATGAAAAATTAAATAGGAGAGAGAATGAGTGGGAGGAATAGTTAGGAGAGAGAATGTTGTGAATGTAAAAATAAAGTAGGAGAGAGAATGAGTGGGTGGAATAGTGAAAAAAACTTTTCTTTTTTGGGTTAAGACATTTTAAATGGGACGCCCAAAAAGAAAAATTAGGACCTTTAGATTGGGACGGAGGGAGTAGAGAAAGAATGCTTCAAATTGGAGAGTGTAGATGGATCAGATTGGAGAATGCAGATCAGGCGGGCTGAACCAGCACCAAACCCATATGTTTCGAACCGGCGAGCCTTTTCGATCTGGGCCGCTCCAGGTCCAATACGAGCCGAGCCCACAACCCTCCGGACTGGACTGAAGTGCAAAGTGCGCCCTAAACCGCCCTTCGTGGGTCTTGTGTCAATTTGGAGCTAGTCCAAAATTGACACTATTGTGCTACTAGTTGCATGGATGACTCAATAATCCACTTGATTGGCCCAAGGAGGAAACAACTTGATAACTCATCCTTTGATGCTCACATTAATATGATGTCTTTAATTTCCCTTTCTTAGCAATGTGGGATATAACTTCCCATTACCCATTTACTATTCAACTATTAGTTTAATTTGCTAACTTTAGACATTAATTTCTCTTTCACCTGAAATTGGTTTTCGAAAAATAAATATATCACGTTAATCTATTTCGAACATCTATAGTATAAATAAGACCTCCACTATCTACAGTACTATGAACAGTACCATGTGCCGAATTTCCCATTTTGCCCTTTAAATTTTTTTTTTTTTTTTAAAATTTAAAAAAAAAACGTGTCCTCGGACACGGGCTTAATTAAAAAAAAAAAAAAAAAAACGTGTCCTCGAACACGGGCTTATTCTAGTAGATTAATAATTTGCAACTTAAATTCATTTTTCATAAAATGAAACTCTTGAAATTTTGATCAAAATTAGGTCAAACCTAATTTTCTATACCAATTTTCAACAGTACCTAAAGAGAATCAAAGAATTCAATAAACAAATGCCAAGTGAAGATAAGGAAGAAATATAATGAAATATTCTATCCCCACTTGAAATATAACTTAATCGTGGTTCTGATGATATGCTTATAATATAAGCAAAATGGGTCCAATACAAAAGCAACACCTTTGTGAATTTACCAAATTGCCCTCAATTCTTTGCTTGCATGCACATTGGTCTTTTGGAACTTCCTGAAAATGTTAATTTTGCAATATTAGAAAGACAAGACGAATTTGGGTAACGGCAGCAGTCGATTGCATTAATGATTCATTTATTTAAGTGGATGATACATGTTGGTGATGGGAGATAAAATGACAACTATACCTTTAAATGAACTAACCAATGGTTATAAACACGATTGCTATATAGTCCTACTCAGTGGCGGATCTACATCAAATATTTTGGTGTTGGTTGTTCTTTACTAAAAAAAAAAAAATTTGGTGTGAAACTAAAATTCAAAATGTTTACATACATAAGAGATAATAAGCTTCACTAGGCACCACTTTACATACATAAATATAATAGACTTCACTAAGCGCGAAATATTTGGCTTCACTAGGCGCGACACATTTGATGTTGCCTGTTCTTTAAAACAAAACAGGTCAAAACAACAACTGAGGGTATTAGTGTCAATTAACCAAATCCAAGTAGAGTTCCTTAATGGCTAAGAAGTGCAAATTGGTCATTATCAACTTTATGCAAATAAAGTTCCTCAGTACTCTATTGCATGAAAAAAAGCAAATGTAGCTAGCAAAGTGAAACACAAATTTTGAATTCTGAATCATGCTTTACCACCAAAATAAATAAAGAACCAATACTCCTTCCCTCAAAAGATAAAGCTCAAGAACCAAAAGAACACTTGGAAAGACTTAATATAGAACATGTTCATGTTCAATTAATCTTTATTTATAGAGGAAAAAAAGAAAGAAATATTTTGAATAAACCATGTATAGATTAAGTAACACGGTTATCGGATTCTTGAACCTCTTCACACTCTTAGCTTCGATCCCTATAATTGGCGGCGGTTTATGGATGGCGAAAAGCACCACCACCTGCGAAAGCTTCCTCCAAATGCCGCTTTTAGTGGTGGGATTTGTGATCCTCATAATATCTCTTGCAGGCTTCATTGGGGCTTGTTTTAACATCGCGTGGGCGTTGTGGGTGTACTTAGTAGTTATGTTGTGCTTGATCGCTGCCCTTTTGGGGTTGACTGTTTTCGGGTTTGTGGTGACAAGTCACGGCGGAGGAGTGGAAGTTCCCGGTAGGGTTTATAAGGAATATCATTTGGATGATTATTCTATTTGGTTGAAGAAGAGAGTTAAAGATCCTCAATATTGGTTGGCTATTAAGAGCTGTATTTTGAGTTCAAAAACTTGTGGGAAAATTGTGTTTTGGACACCTATGGATTATCTTGTCAGAGACATGTCCCCAGTTCAGGTTAGCTTCTTCTACTCTCTCAAAGGGTTGTTTCTTGATTTTGTCTTCATTTTGGTAGTCCTTTAATCATTACAATTTCATTTTTGGTAGATAAACACAATATATATACATAGATATATGAACATATTTTAAAAAAAAACAATTTTCTCCCCTAAAACATGATTTCTCAAGGCTTTAAATATCTCGGTTAAAGTTGTCAGCTATATGACAAATCTGACATATTTTAACGGACAGAGTGACAATTTTGATAGTAAAGTTGACAAATCTGAGATATTTTAACGGACAGAGTGACAATTTTGATAGTAAAGTTGACAAATCTGACATATTTTAACGGACAGAGTGACAATTTTGATAGTAAAGTTGACATATTATAGATTTGAGTAATTTCTTAGGGTATAATTATTGTGTTTTGCAGTCTGGTTGCTGCAAGCCCCCGAGTTCATGCAACTACGCGGTAACACTGATGGCTCAAGATCAAGACTGCTACCAGTGGAACAACGCCCCGGAAATTCTATGCTACGGGTGCGATTCGTGCAAGGCGGGTGTACTAGAAAATGTGAGAAATGATTGGCATAAGCTCTCAGTTCTCAACATTGTTATGGTTATTTTGCTAATTGGAATCTACTCAATTGGTTGCTGTGCATTTCAAAATAGTAAGAGGGCTCAAACTGATTATCCCTATGGTGAAAATAGGATGTACAAAGTCAGGCCTAGATGGGATTTCTATTGGTATGCATTTCTTCTCTAGCCCCAACCTTAATTTCTTCCACTTTTTCTATTCTAAAATACGGGCAGCTGCCCGTATTCTAGAAAATTTTGCTATATACTGAAAAGAATGATTGCAAAACGGACATGGCCCCGAGGATATCGAGAGTACATATTAAAACATGTATATATAAAAAATTAAATATATCTTAATGTCGTTGTTAAATATAAAAATATATAATTTAAAAATTTTACTGCAATTAATAAAAGAAAACATGCCCTCATTTATTTATGTATGGGAAAAAAATACACCAAAATTTGTTTTGCTCCCTTTTATTTATGTAATGAAATGAATGATTGCAGATTGAACATCACTCCCAATTTGAGGAAATTGGGAGTACATATTAACACATGTATAGTAATTATCAAACATTCATGCATTATGTATTTGGTAATAGTGACAAAAATACTTCCTTCCTTAGTTCCGGTTTAATGTTTTTAGTTTGATTTGACACGGGAATTAAAATAAGTAAATATTGTGAGTATGAAAAGTAAAATATGAGAGAGAAAATGAGTATGGAGTTTTTGTTTTAATGATGACAAATGAGTACAATTGTCCATTTTAAATAATAAAGCAACAAAAAACCTTAAATTAAGACAGAATAAAAAGGATTGTAAGAACGTTAAATGTTAAATTGGGACGGAGGAAGTATTCATTATTTTTATTTTATTTTTATATAAAAAGGCTAACGACAAAAAAGAAAAGTGACAAAAAGTAGAAACTTTGTACAAAGAGCAGTCCATTATTCAGTGAATGCAAGGTTATGACTCATTGAAAGCTCTTAATAGTTTTTTAATATTGATTTTTACAGGTGGAGATGGTGGCATGACAGAAAGCACCAGCTTTATTAGCAAATAATTTTGCTACTTGTACAATTCTCCAATTTCACATTGTAATGCCATGAGATGAGAATGTTGTCAATTTCACATTGTAAAGCGATGAGAATGTTGTCCGTGGATTTGTAGTTTATCAGAATAATACTGTCTTATACTCCCTCAGTCCCAGCCGAAGGTGTCCGTTTTTGGGATTACACGCAAATTAAGAAAATGGGAAGATAGAAAAAATGTTGTGAGTGTAATTTGAAAATAGGAGAGAGAATGAGTGGAGGAAATAGTAAATTTGAAAAGTGTTGTGAGTGTAATAGTGAATTAGGAGAGAGAATGAGTGAAGGAAATAGTAAAGATTCTTTGCAAAAAAGGAAAATGAAAGCTTTTAACGAAACACCCAAAATGATAAAATGAGAAACTTCTACTGGGACGGAGGGAGTATTAATTATCGATGACGATGACGAGAATCAGGTATCCATCCCAACAAATATATCAATTATCGATAACGAGAATCAAGTATCCATCCCAACAAATGTAAGATCTTGTTTTTTTTTTTTCCCCTGCTTTTGTACAAACAAAAGGTTTTCTCTTTGTCTCTTGCACAGTTAAAGCTATGGGATAGTATTGATTTTAGTTTAATTTATTTGCTTTTTAGTTTTTGAGTTAGATGTGGTAACAAAAAGTTGAAGGATAAACGAGTTTTTAGTCAAATTGAAATACGTAATAATTTGAGATAGTCAATTTCATATGCGTAATTTGTTAGGATCAAATGTCAGTTGCGTACTTTACTTTTGATTACAAGTAGACCATATTTTTTAACATTCTTTATAAAACTAACAGATCAGTTAACAATTTAATAGAACAGTTAAATTGAAGTTGATTTTCCTTTTAATGAATTTATTGGAAATTTCATAAATAAAATGGCTGTGAATAAAAAAAAAATACATATATATATATATATATATATTAAAACCTAAAATAAATAATTTACATTTGAAATTACTTTATACTCTCACTTGATAAATCAATAGAAAAAAAAATAATAAGAAAATGAAAACAACCCTCCTCCCCCCCGATCCCCAGCCCCGACGCCATCTCCTTCCCCATCACTTCGCACTACTTTAACTTCACCAAATCTTTCCCTTCTCTAAGTTTCAATTAAGGCAGGATAGGGTTCAATTTCACCCACCAAATCTTTCCCTAATTTGTGTTTTGATTTCGCCTACTAAAGAGCTTTGATTTCAAAATTGGAATTCAAACACATCAAAATTTTCCCTAAGTTACTAAATTTTCCCTAAGTTGAGTTTTGATTTTTGCCCATATCTTATCTTAATTATGGGTTTCGATTTTGCCCAAATCTTGCTTAAAGTGGTTTTGATTTTGCCCAAAAAAATTTGGAATCGTTATGCAAATACCCTAATTTGGGTTTCGATTTTGCCCATCATGATTTCGATTATGATTGGAAACTCCCGTCGCCTCTATCTTCTTGATAAAACTGTAGAGAGAAACTAGATTTTATTTAATTTTGGGGATAAAGGATTTTGATGTTGACCATGAAGGCCATGATTATGCCTATGCCCATTTTTTTTGTTTTTTATGATGGTAGTGTTCCGATTTTTGGTGGTTTTGTGGGTTGAAATTGATTATTATGTCGGCAGCAAAGACATTGTTGTGGTTGTAGCGGTGGTTTGATGTTGGAAAAATGGCGGTAACAATATGAAGAAGACTTGGATTAAACGGCGGTCGGTGGTCAGTAGTGTTGAGCCGGGGTTGATGGTGAGATGGTGGTGGTAGGTTGATGTGATCATACTAAAGAGATTATAGCCCAAAGCTGATATATAAGACCCAATATAGTGAATGTGATATGGAAGACTAGCCAGCAGGCGCAAAAAGAGAGTCAAGGCGACGAGGCAATGAAACGTTAGCATATTAGCGGGAACAGGTGCTGGCGAGATTCCAACGAGAAGTCAATTGTCGCCTAAAATGATATAATCCCCAAAAGCTGGAATCTTGCACCAAGGTCATGTTGTGTTAGTGACAACCACGGGTTGTCGCATTGTTGTGGTTACCGCCTAAGGGCGACATGTGCGAGCGGCGACAGTCCAGTATGGGCCGAGGAAGTTACGTACGAGCCATGAAGTCTTAAGTAATCTGCCCCGAATAAGGTGGCATCTCCAATATGAATAACCATGCACAACCAATGAAAAAGAGGTGTGTAGCTAAGGGATACGATTTGCATGAAAGCTATATAAACAAAGTCAGAAGGCAAAATCTGGTATGCTCTCTTGTTATTTCTCTTGACCAGTTTTCAGTTGGTAGTTTCTTGATTGTGTGCTTACTCTCACGCCGGAGGGACTTAGCCGGAGACACCCCCCGTCTAGTTTACGTGGGTTTTTGTGTGTAGGAGACAACCGGAGAAGACGCCGGAGTATTCATCCTTTGGCCACTCAGATCAGACCCGTGCAACTATTTTGTGTGGCAGCATCAGTTGGTTCCGTTGCCGGGACCTGATTACTTCTTCGTTTGTCTCGTTGTGGTTTGATTCTTGTTCCCGTCAAACAATGGTGCTTGAGAAAACACCCCAATCGAAAACCATACCAAACGCCAACCAAATCATGATTACGCCCAACCTGCGCAGTGAGGTGCATATTCTCGCAAGATCGGGTATGGCTGGTGAAGCTCGTTTAGCTGATACTGAGTCTACAATACGACATAGGAGAAACGGTAGGCAAGAACCTTTGCCCCTTAATGAGGAGGAAATTAGGGTGGAGGCGAAAATAATTAGGGCAAACAATGAGTTGATACTGCAGATTCTCGCCAACAATAATCGACTTGTGGAGATGAGGCAGGAGCCTAATCAGATTCCGCCAAACATCGTGGTAAGAGCAGTTAGAGACAGCCCAACGAGGGGACAGGCTAGTAGCCAAAGCGCATCGAGGAGGAAGGATAGGCGGGAAGGCGATATGCCGCCTCCCAGGGACCGGACAAGGATAGAAAGGCGAGTATCCCACAGAGCGAGATCTGAGGGAATAGCAGGGAAAAAGAGGTCTCAGGAGATGGTTGAAGACGGGAAAAGGAAGAAAGTTTATTACCAGTCAGCTAACTCGCGGGGCTCGTCTTACTACTACGAATATGATGGGGATGAGGTGTGAACAGTTGATCCACCATGGATAAGGTGCATAAGCCAAGTCACTCCAAACACTCAGAAGGAAGATCCCGTCATTCATAAAGGCACCATAAGGTGGACGAACCCATGCGGCATGAGAAGGTGGAAAGAAAGGAGGAGGATCATTGGAAGAAAGAAATGGCAAAACGAATTAAGGAGTTAGAAGCGGGAAACAAAACTGTGGATGAAGTGGACTCTTACTTGGCACCTTTTGTGAAGGAGATTCAAAATGCCGACCCAGATCCCGCGTTTCGTATGCCATCACTATCTGATTATTTGGGAAGTACAAGGGCGAGAACCCACATTGGAGGTTTCAAGGTGACTATGTCTATTCTCACCAAGAAAGAGGCGACTTTGTGTAGAGCGTTAGCTAATACCTTGACTACTCACGCTTTAGAGTGCTTTCTCACACAGCCGACCGAGTCAATCAAGGGTTATCAAGATTTTAAAAGGAAGTTTTTGGCGAGATCTAGTGCCTCGGGAGCCCAACCAGTGAGGAAACAGGAGTTATGCGAGATAAGGCAGAAAGCTGGTGAGGGAATAACCAGTTATATAGATTGTTTCATGAAGGTGGCTAACCAGATTTCAAACATAGATCAAAGCAACATCATCATGCTCTACAACGCAAGCTTACTGCCTGGTCACTTTAAGCGAGAATTGGGGATGAGGTTGCCTGAAACTGCTGGCGAGTTGTATGAGCGGGTTAGGGGATATTGTGGCGGGGACGACAATGATGAAGTCCCGGCGATCCCCGCATCAACTACGGCGGTGAGAAAGAATGCAAAGGAAAGGATAGAGTATGTAAAGGAGGAAAAGGTTGGGAACGGAGGAGGTCGCGGCGGAGGCCAGGGCGGAAGAGGTGGTGGCCGCGGAGGAGGCCGTGGACCTAGGAAGATTGTAAAATTTATTAAGTTGAACACCAGGCCTAGCGAGATTCTAAAGGCGGCACATTTGGCAGCGACATTCCCCATATCAGAGTCAGGGGCAGCGCTCAGAGATCAAAATAGTTTCTGCGAGTATCATCAAGCAAAGGGGCATGCTACAGACGATTGTTATAATTTGAAGAGGGTGATCCAGATGAAAATTGATGGGGGCGAGTTAACATAGTACATTGAGAAGGAAGGAAAACAGGTGGCGCGAGAAGAAAGAAATATGATTGATGTTATCCAAGATCCAATTCCAAGTATTTCTCAACTCGACAACCAAATCATGACCTTGTCGCACAATTTCAATGTTCCGGAGTACCCGCCCATTGAAGAGAGAGTGATCAGTTTTTCAAGGCGAGAATTGGCGGTAACAGCAAGTCATGGAAAACAACCGGTCGTGATAAATATTGCTTTGGCCGTCGAGATTGGGGAAGGAAAGTTTGCTAGAACTCGTACAGTGGAATTCATGGTAATCGACTTGGTGTCTCCCTACAATGCAATCGTGGGAATTTTGTTCATGCAAAGTTTTGAGATGGTAGTATTTGTTCCCCATCAGAGAGTGAAATACCCTACCCCTAGCGGCATTGGATGTTTGAAAAGTGAAGCTATTACAGTTATCAAAAAGAAGAGAGAAATGCAAAAGGGAAAGGCGGCAAGCACCAGTTCATTGACAACCAAGTCTGCAGCTTGCCCATTGCGCATTAACATGATTGCCACTGATAATGAGGAAATGGATTGGGAAGTAACAGAAAGTATGATGAATAACACATCAATCATAGCAGTTGCGACAAGTGTGGCTTTAGAAGGCAGAGAAATGGAGGTTGACGAGGTGCGAGAAGTTGGAGAGGAGATAAGGGAGCAGAATCATATCGGCGAGATTAATTCTTCAATGGAAATAGTCAGTGTAAATCCAACGTTGGGCGGCGTGGGGACTGTTAGGCTGGTCCAGATGAAGGAGCCCAGTATATAAGAAATTGGGGAGGATGAGGAATGTGAAGAAATTGAGGTGGAAGACAAGGATGGGAGACCAACGGGAAACGGTTTTGGGCAAGCCAGTAAAGAGGTTCCCGCCAAAGATAAGAAAATAAAGAAAATTGAAGTAGATACGCTACAAGTGCGAGATGAACCTGATATTCAAGCCTTCGAAGAATTGGAAGAGGTTGAGATCAATGGCGAGTTTCCTGATCAAAAAGTTAAAATCGGGAAGCAGCTGACGAGGGAGGAGCGAGAACGACTGGTTACGTTTCTGAAGGAAAACTTGGATGTGTTTGCTTGGCAACTGGAAAACATGAGAGGTATAGACGAGAATGTCGCCATGCACTGTCTCAATGTAGATCCAAACATAGAGCCATTCAAAAAAAAGTAAGATACTTGTCGGCAGAAAAAGAAAAGGCGATCTTGGAGGAAGTCGAGAAATTGCTAAAGGCGGGAATCATTGAAAAAATTCAGTATCCAATTTGGTTGGCATGTCCTGTGATGGTATTGAAGGCGAATAAGAAATGGAGAATGTGTATAGATTTCACTGACCTAAATACGACATGTCCCAAGGATTGTTATCCTTTGCCGAAGATTGACAAACTGGTGGATTCTATTGCAGGTCACAAAGTGTTTAGTTTCATAGATGCTTACTCAGGTTATCATCAGATCAAGATGGCGGAGGAGGATAAGGCGAAAACAGCATTTAGAACACCAGTGGGAAATTTCTGTTATAAGATGATGACGTTTGGTTTGAAGAATTCCGGGGCGACATACCAACGAATGGTGAACGAGGTGTTCAATTCACAAATTGGAAGGAAAGTAGAAGCTTATATTGACGACACGGTAATAAAAACTAAGGATGGCGACCACCTAGAGGATCTCGCTGAAACTTTCTGTAACTTGAGATAAAATTCGATGAAGCTGAATCCCAGCAAGTGCACTTTTGGAGTTAAAGCGGGAAATTTTTTGGGTTTTCTGGTGAATAGGAGGGGAATAGAGGCCAATCCTGAAAAGATACAGACCTTACTTGATATGTCGCCATCGACAACAATCCGCGAGATTCAGCGTTTGAATGGTAGGATCATCGCCTTGGGGCGCTTCATTTCTAGATAAGCTGAAAGATGTTTGCCTTTTTTCAAAGTTTTGAAAGGTGGGAAGAAATTTTCATGGAATGAAGAATGCAATGAAGCTTTTGAACATATGAAGAGTTATTTGGGGAAGCCGTCATTATTGTGTAGCCCTGTGGAGGATGACGAGTTGTTTGTGTACTTAGCGACATCAGATTATGGGGTTGCCGCAGTGATGGTAAAGGAAGAAGGAAACATTCAGAAGCCGGTGTACTATGTTTCCAAGGCATTGAGTGAGGTAGAGACGAGATACTTTAATGCAGAAAAGCTGGCATACGCATTGGTGATTGCCGCCAGAAAGCTAAGGGCCTATTTTGTGTCACACACGATAACAGTTTTGACTGATGCCCCATTGAGGAAAATTCTACAGCAGCCGAATACAGCGGGAAGATTGTTGAAATGGTCTATTGAGTTAACAGAGTTCGACATCAGATATGAATCTCGAAAGGCAATAAAGGCGCATGCCCTAGCAGATTTCATCGTAGAAACTTCGTTTACAAAATCACAGGCTGAGTTAGCGGAGGCGGCAATCAAGGATAAGGCACCCAGAAAAGTGATGCCAAGTTTGATAGAAGCAAAGGAAAGGCCGCCAAATTGTTGGAGTCTCCATGTCGATGGATCGTCAGCAAAGGATAAGGGTGGAGCAGGAATTATATTGATGTCGCCTGATGAAGATTGCAAGCATGAAAGGGCTTTGAGATTCAAGTTTTTTGTATCCAACAACCAGGCAGAATACGAAGCCTTAATAGCGGGAATCGAATTGACCAGAGACATAGTGTTGACAAAGCTCGTGATCTACTCAGACTCTTAGTTAATTTTGAGTCAAGTAAGGGGAGAATACGGAGTGCTGCATCCAGTTTTGGTAAAATACTACGACCTAGCCAGAAGTACCTTGAGAAATTTCGAGTTCTGGGAGTTGGTGCAAATTGACAGATCCGAAAATGCAAGAGCTGATTTACTGAGCAAGTCCGCGGGAAACAACATGGAAGATATGGCATGAGAAGTGATGATAGATTATATGGAGATGCCGACAATCAATAGGCTTGTCATCATGGAAATAGACGAGGCTGAGAAGAACTGGGTAAGCGAGATGAAGGACTTTTCAGAAAAGGAAGAGTTCCACTTGACGAAGATAGAGCCAAGTTGATCAAGAAAACTTCACCAAGATTCACTGTTCAGGATGGAATTTTATATAGAAGGTCTTTCTCCAAACTGCTTATGAGGTGTGTTGAACCTGATTTGATAAACAAAGTGGTGTATGAAATAGATGAAGGCATTTGTGGGGGACATCCAGGTGCGAGAACTTTGGCTGATAAGATTTTGTTTCACGGATATTACTGGCCGACATTGAGGCGTGATGCAGAAGCGTATGTGAGGAAATGCGACAAGTGTCAGAGGCATGGGAACATTCCAAGACAACCAGCAACAGACCAGACCCCTATAGTGGCAACATGGCCCTTCGACATGTGGGGGATCGACTTGATTGGGCCTTTTCCTAAGTCCAAGGGCGGATGTCCGCATGTGGTGGTTGCAATTGATTACTTCACGAAATGGGCAGAAGCTAAGGCTTTTGCGACAATCACAAGGAAATTTGTGCAGGAAAATATATGGTGCAGGTATGGGCTCCCAAGGGCAATCGTTTCTGACCATGGTACTCAGTTTGGGAAGAAATTCTCAGTGGAATGTGCGAGATTGAACGTCAAACATTGGAAATCGGTAGTGTACATGCCGCAATGCAACGGACAGGCAGAGGCGGCAAACAAACAAATAATTGCTGCTTTATGCAAAAATCTAGATGGAAGGGGTGGAGCATGGATATAAGAACTATCAACAACTCTTTGGTATGTTAGAACGATGACGAATGGCTCAACTGGAGAAACGACATTTGTGCTAACTTATGGATCTGAGGCAATGGCGCCGACAGAAATGGCTCTACCAACTTACCGAGTCGCATACTATGATGAAATCAGAAATGGGCAAAGGCACTGCAATGACCTTGATTTATGTGATGAAAAGAGGATGATGGCAAGAATGAGGATGATCAATTATAAGCAGAAGATGAAGGCGCAGCATGATAAAAGGGTAAACAAGAGATCATTCAACGTGGGAGACTGGGTGCTTCGAAGCATGGAAGTGACTGGACCTAGACCTAGATTCTCGAAGCTTGATGAAAAATGGGAAGGCCCATTCCAAGTCGCCAAAGTCATCAGGGAAGGCACTTATGAGCTAAGGAAGATGAACGGGGAGGAGTTAAAGAATGCATGGAGCGTGGATCATTTAAAGTGGTATTATCAGTAGTTTGTCGCCATTTTACATGTTTTTATTTTGTTTTTCCTTTTTTCTAGAATAGTAAAGTTATGAAGTTTTGGTATTCTTAGATTAGTATGTTTCACACAGTGCGGAAAACAAGTATGATTGAAATTTCTTAATATCTTGCAAAGTTTGTCAATTTTTTTAACTCTGTGTTAAATTTTTTATTGCATGAATTGATGGCGCAAACAAAAATTGGACTTCTCGCGTAAAAGGAAGGAACGAATTTATGAAGGGAGGTTGCTGTCCTAGTAGTCTCCCCCAAAGAATGTATGAAGGGAGGTTGCTGCCCTAGTAGGCACCCCCAAAGAATGAATGTGTGAAGGGAGGTTGCCGCCCTAGTAGGCACCCCCAAAGAATGAATGTGTGAAGGGAGGTTGCCCTAGTAGGCACCCCCAAACAAAGAATGTATGACGGGAGGTTGTCGCCCCAGTAGGCGCCCCCAAAATGTGTTGTGGTAAAGGGAGGTTACCGCCCTAGTAGGCACCCCAAAAATATGATGTGTTGATGGGAGGTTGCCGCCCTAATAGGCACCCCAAAAATATTATGTGTTGATGGGAGGTTGTCGCCCTAGTAGGCACCCCCAAAATATGATGTGTTGATGGGAGGTTGCCGCTCTGGTAGGCACCCCCAAAATATGATGTGTAGATGGGAGGTTGCCGCCCTAGTAGGCACCCCCAAAATATGATGTGTAGATGGGAGGTTGCCGCCCTATTAGGCACCCTCAAAACAAGAAGGAAAGTAAAAAATTAGCAAAGGAAAACTTGTCGCCGCAAAGATAAAAAGTTATAGACGCGAGAAACATTGCTAGAAAGTGAGGCTGCCTAAAGACAAGCCTCACTGTTTCGAAGGGAGTAATATGTATATGGAAGTAAAGATCATAAAGAGAACCTTTGATAAACTATCAAAGCAAAATACAGCAGACGACATATAAAGATGAACATTCAAAGCAGATTAAAGAAAGCAAAACAATAAGCATCGAAGGAAGAAATCATTCATAAAATAGAAAACCAAAGTCAAAGCCGCAAACCGCGACAACCAAAGAAAGAAAGCAGTTAAATGCAGAAAAGTAAATTGTTCTGTACAGACCCAAATCAAAATATCCAAATTGTTCAAAACTGTACCAAATTCCTAAGTTGGGGGAGTGTTTTGATTGTCGTTGGGAGTGGCTTTGGCAGCTAGTGCAGCCCGGGCAGCCTTCTTTGCCTCGGTGAGTGCTGTGCCTTTCTCGCTAATCAGGTCAGTCCAAAGAGTTAAGGCATCATGCACGGCAACGGCGGGAACTTTCCAGGCGGGTTTACCCAAAACCTTATCTTCATTGGCCAACTCAGCAAGCTCGTCCTCTTCGTAAGGCACAAAGATGTGACCCAAGTGGCTAAAATCACTATAGATAGGCTCTGAGCCCCACTTAGCAATCAGATCAGGTGTAATGGCTGGAATGTCGCTGGAACTCACTGCCGATGCTCGCATAGCTTGGATAAGGGCTTTGTCATAGAGTTCCATCGACTCTTGTTCGACTTTATCTTTGGCATCAGCAACCTCTTGTTTCAGTTGAGCGATTAGAGTGTCCTTATGAAGGTCGCTCTTCTTGACCGCAACAAGCTCAGCTTCAAGGCGCCTGTTATGTTCTTCCAATCCAAGCTTCAAAGTCTCCATCTCGCCACACAACTCTTTCTCAGTTTGGTCAAAGGACTTCACAGCTTCATCAACCTTAGAATTCTCATATTGAAGGACTTCCAGATCCTGTTCCCGCTGCGCGCACCTCTTCTTGTATTTATCTTTTTCAGCTGCAACCCGTCAGCGAGATTTCTCGCATGCCTCCAGCTCAGAAGTCAAAGAGCGGCATCTATTCCGTAGGCCAAAGAGGGGGCTTGAAATATGTTGAGAAAAAATGAAGTTAGAAAAAAGTAAACAAGTAAAGTCATTAATCTCATGAGAAACACTATAACTTACGCTGCAAAGTTGCAAGCCGGCATAGTTAACAGTGAGATCTTCATCCTGCATCTTGTTCTCATCCACTTGTTGCTTGTGACTAGACCACTGAATAATGCCGCCCCCGATCAAGCTGTATGAAGGATCCTTGGAATAAACGTCAAAACCTGATAGCACCGGCACCGCGCCAATCTCTTGACTCAGTTCAAATAAGCCGTCTTTGTCGGAGGGCATTTGAAAACCCTCCTGAACCAACTCGCAGCCCTGGGTCCGCTGGCTTCAACAAAAACATTCTCCTCCAAATTTTCCATTGGCAAGTCTACAGAAGGGCGGGATCTCTTGAGTGGGACAAAATCCGAGTCTTTGCTTAGATCAGTAGTTTCAGTAGTTTGGGCAGGGGGATTTTCCTCTTGTTCCTGCACTTGTTCTTGATTTTCCTCCATTGATTCATCTTCATCAACAAGGCTAAGTCTGGAAGCTCGCACTGGTGTTTTGGACTTCCTTTTCTTTTTTTGACGGGTTAATGGCTTTCCCGGCGACTTTCTCCAGGGTGGCATTGGCCTTTTCCTTCGCTATAGCAGCGACATCATCTCCATGAACGGAAATGGGAATCTCTTTCTTAGCAGTTTTAAGAAAAGCAGTTTTCTTAGCTTCAGCAAGCCACTTACGGCGGCCATCAGCTCCCGAGAACGCATCTCGCTTGTCAAAGAGACTCATTGATCTGAATTCTGCAAAGGAAACACGAGGAACATCAGTTAAAGGAAAACAGAGAAAAAAGCAAGTTTAAGAGGCAGAGGCGAGAAGCATACTGTGTACTTCAAACATTGATTTGTAACAGTGACCTTCTCGTTGGCAAGGCCCACAATCAGAAGCAAAACGATTGTCGGAATGAATCTCCCATCCTGGGTAAGGGGCAGTATGTACGATGGTAACGCGAGATTCGTCTATGTGGGTTCATTCCTAAGGGCTCTACAAATTACGAGGTAGCTGGTCAAGATTCTAATGGCGTTAGTTTGAAGGTCGACAATAACAGCTTGAGCTTTATGCATGACAGCACAAATAAAGGGATCAAGAGGGAACCTAAGGGCAGCCTCTAACTGTGAAGGGTAAGTGACAACGCCGTACATCCTTTGTCGCATGGCGGCGAGGGACATGTCGCCAGTATAGGGTTCAATATGGTAGACATGGTGGTTTATCCCTTACTTAACATGAAGGGGAGTCTAGAAGTCCAAAGAGGAAGAAGTGCTGGGCTCAGCGACATCCAATGGTGAAGGAATCTCAGTGGAGGCCTGCTGCCGGGATGATGTCTCAGCAGCTAAGGTATCAGAAACATCGTGACTGGATGAAGAGCTTGCAGAAGACATGGCAACAATCTCCCTGGAAGAGGAAATAACCTGTTTATAAAAGCGACGACTACGTAAATTGGGGGCTGCAGGATAGTCAGTGTCCGAGAAATCAGAATCAAAAAGAGAATGATAGAAGTCGCAAATATGTGAACATAGTTCCCAAGTATTGAAAAAGGTTTTCATGAGTATTGACTTGTGCAAGAATGGGGGACCTCTAATTTCTAAGGCATCTAAGACGGCGACATCAGCACCATGCCGCATAAGCATGATATTGAGGTCTTCCCGTGGGATCCTAGCCCACACCCCCATGTCGATCCTATAAAACCCGCTAGTGTTCAGATTTTGCCCAAAACTAATGATTCTAATGCACGACTTAGTTCTTGCCATTTATGCGAGATAAAAGAGTTTTAACTAAAAACGGAAAGCAAGAAAGCTTGAAAAATTAAGTATGTTTACCTGAGAATTTGAAGAAGACGGTGAAGACGGGAAAGTTTGGCCGGAGTTCAGCCGGAAACATCAAGGAAATGATGGAAACCTTCAGGAATGTGCCAAATTAGCCCCAAAGTGCAGCCTAACGATCGTAAAATTGAGGGAAAAGAGGAAACAATGGAAATGAACGAAAAAGAGGGAAGAAATAACGGTGATAAGGGCCTAAACCAGACACGATCGCCGGAGGAAGCAAGGAAAGTTGGGGAAGCTGAAAGTGAGAAAAGTGAAGAGGACAAACTGAACCAAACCTAGATCAAAGAAGACGAAAAGATTTTGGAAGGTTTTTAAAAAGTAATTAAATGATGTCCAAATTTTGAATTTCCCCCTCATTATTGAAGAAAATCATTTAAGGCACAAATATCGAGGCGTCGGTATAACCCAGATAAACCGCCCATAACTATCAACCGGGAAACGACACGTGGACGGTAACGTGTCAATGGAAACCGTCATCTCGCCCAATCCGGCTCAAGGGGCAGGAAGTTCAAGCGACAACCGTAAATTTCTCGACTGAATCATGAATAATTCAGGTCTCGAACTTGGGGGCTACTGATGTGATCATACTAAAGAGATTACAGCCCAAAGCTGATATATAAGGCCCAATACAGTGAATGTGATATGGAAGACTAGTCAGTAGGCCCAAAAAGAGAGTCGAGGCGACAAGGCAATGAAACGTTAGCATATTAGCGGGAACAGATGCGGGAACAGGTGCTGGCGAGAATCCAGCGAGAAGTCAATTGTCGCCTAAAATGATATTATCCCCAAATGCTGGAATCTTGCACCAAGTTCATGTTGTGTTAGCGACAACCACGGGTTGTCGCATTGTTGTGGTTATCGCCTGAGGGCGACATGTGCGAGCGGCGACAGTCCAGTATGGGCTGAGGAAGTTACGTACGGGCCATGAAGTCTGTTATGATAAGTAATCTGCCCCGAATAAGGTGGCGTCTCCAATATGAATGACCATGCACATCCAATGAAAAAGAGGCTTGTAGCTAAGGGATACGATTTGCATGAAAGCTATATAAACAAGGTCAGAAGGCAAAATCTGGTATGCTCTCTTGTTATTTCTCTTGACCAGATTTCAGTTGGTATTCTCTAGTTTCTTGATCGTGTACTTACTCTCACGCTGGAGGGGCTTAGCCGGAGACGTCCCCGGTCTAGTTTACGTGGGTTTTTGTGTGTAGGAGACAACCGGAGAAGACGCCGAAGTATTCATCGTTTGGCTACTCAGATCATGCCTGTGCAGCTATTTTGTGTGGCAGCATCATTGGTTGATTGGTTGAGAATTGTGGTGGAGAAATATAATTAATCAAAATATTGAAACTCAAATTTTAATTTATTTATGTATATACTATGTACTGCATAAAAGATACTCTCTTCGTCCCACTTCAAGAGTCCTACTTTTCCTTTTGATTCATCTCAGACTAAGAGTCTCATTCCAGAAATGACAATTTTTGAACAGTGTTAACATATTTACAAAAAAATCATTCATTATGCCCTTATAATGTTAACATATTTACAAAAAAAACCTATCAAAAAGTACTTTTATCATAAATGTTTTAACTTTTACATTCTCCCTCCTTTAATCTTTTACCCACTTGCAATTCTTTATTCATTTTTTTAAAAATTTCTTAAGAAGCGTGAAATACTACCCTATGATCCTTGAAGTGGGACGGATGGAGTACAATATTTTGTTTAATCTTAATACAATTTTTTTTTATTACTTTTTAAAAATGTCAATTAACCCAATTAAAATTATGGAGGTCAAATTTAAACAAGTACTTGTTAAATTGTTAGATAACCCATTCTATAAGTATTTAAAATTGATTTTAATTTATAATCAAACAAAATCTAACTAAGGCTTATACTGGCACATGAAATTACACATCATAATTATAATTCTATGTGTCGGGAAAGGAAATGCAATAGAACTCTCCTATATAATATACTCCCTCCATCCCGGGTTAAGCTTCCCCATTTTGGTGAAGCACGCAAATTAAGAAAGCAATATATATATTCAAAAATAATGGGAGTGTGAGAAGGAAGAAGTGAGTGAATTTGACAAGTGAGATCCATAATTTAAATGTGTGAGAGAAAAGTTAGTGGATATAATAAAATATTAATAAACCTTTTTCATTTTAGGAATTGTGAAATTTGTAACGGGACGCCCTTTTGAATTATCGGTGAAGCTTAAGCGGGAACGGAGGGAGTATATAGATAGATGAGGCTAGAGTGGGCTCTACTGGGCTTTCACAAATTTTATTGAGTCCAGCTTAGAATCGTGTACGGGCTACGAAATTCAAATTTATCTTTAAATGAAGTGGTTCCGAGACCGGAAAGCACATCAGCCCACCCGAGAGTCAATGGACCTATTGGGCCTGGCATGATTCATGAGTTTTTTAATAGATAACTACTGGGATTTTTTTTTATTTTTTTTATTTTATAAATAGACATTCATTTCGACGGAGGGAGTAATATTATTGACTAAAATACCCATTATTTAAGGGTATTTTGGGTGAAGATTACAAATGGGCTATGGACAAATGGGCTATGGACTCTAGGGCAATTGAGCTACATAACAAACTTATAAATATCCGCGTCAGATTTATATTTTCACAGAAACCCACGCTCAACATTATCCATATCCGTCCGCTCCTATACCAAAAAAATATAAGACTACAATTATTCTTATACCTAGGTATAGAAGTATTTTTTTTCCACAATTTTTCAATTTTTCTAAAAAAAAATCTTATATTTTATTAAAAAATTTCAGCTCTTGTGGCTAAAGTTATTAGAATAGAATTACTATTATACCTAAATATAAAAGTATTTTGCTCTTAAAATTATGAAAAAAAAATACTCTTATAAGAGTATTTTATTGAACCAAATTGTCAAAAAATGACAGTTAGTAATACTTACTGTACACCTATATTCTTAAATCCTACAACTGGACCACGCACTGTGCGGCGAGGAGAAAGGAGAAGGCTGAGAAAAAAAAAGAAGGCTGTCAGAGTTAAAATGGAGGACCGTCTGATTCGGTCGAACAATGAAGCACTAAATTTAAAAAATTAAAAACCCTAGTTTTTTATTTCGGAAGAGGAGAGGCGGGAAGCCGATGGGTGGGGAGGTGGTGTCGTCAGTGCTAGAGAGAGAGAGATCGAAGGTTTAGAAAATTATATTTGATCGAATAAATAAGATGTGAGTTTTAGATAAAATTTTGATCTGGACCTATAGTTGTTTGTGAACTTTTGAAAATAGCTTAAATTTTATGGAGAATTAGGGTTACACTGTGCGTTAAATGAACAGATAAACTAGCAGCAAATCCGTGCGATGCATGACGATTATATGTAGCCATACATGTACTGAAATAGTAAATCGAAATACTAAAGTGTGAATACTACTTAAACATTTCGAAATACTTACTGAAACAAAACATTCGTAGTAGATTTAGCGCTTGAAGCACTATCATCTTCAATATAAGATATCTCAATATAAAGAGCCTTCAAATTATTTACTCTTGAAGAACTTTATTCAATAGGATCTGCAAATAATATACATCTCCACTTTCAGGTGGCACACTACAAGAAAGAGGCTTATATACAGCGGTTAAAATCCGTCGTATATAAAACGCGCCCCGCCGTAAATACTATTTACGGCGGACTAGCCGCCGTAAATAGTCCACCGTATAAAACATCGTCGTAAATACTATATACGGCGAGATATCCGCCGTAAATACTATATACGGCGGAATTACCACCGCCGTATATAAATGAAATACATACGTATATTACTGGCATATTTGAGTAATCTTTATACGGCGGTCGATGTAACCGCCGTAAATAAGAGACGAGTCGTCCGCTGTGTTACGAGTTGTCCCAATTGCACCCCCACCAGGTTCCCTCGTCCCCCCTTTGGGGGCGAGTCGTCCATGCCCATTTTATACGGCGGATGTGGTCACCGCCGTAAATGAATTGTTAGAGACGAGTCGTCCAACAGGGCACGAGTCGTCCCATTTGCACCCCCTCCAGGTTCCCTCGCCCCCCCCCTTTGGGAACGAGTCGTCTAGGCCTTTATTTACGGCGGATGAAGGGTTCCGCCGTAAATAAGCCTATTTTTTTTCCCTCCAACCCTGTATAATTCACTTTTCCCAAAAATACATTCACAAAAACCAAATTCAACCTGTACACACACAAATGCAACCTGTATATAACCAAAAATACACAAATGCAATCAATGTTTACAATCTACATAATAACCATTAACACAAAATTAATGTTGAATGTATCCAAACATAATAACCATTATACAAAAAAGTTAGTTGTTGAATTTATCCAAAATTCAATCAATGTCTAAAATCCACAACTTTGAGAAACATATCACCACCTATTCATTACCGTCTTTTCCACGTCGTTCCATAAAACAATGTTTCAAATCATCAATTTGTTGTTGTAACTGTTGGCGTTGCTCCTCATTTTGTTGGCGTTCCTCCTGAAGTTGCCTTTCAAAATCTGCTCTAACGGATGCCACCGCCTCCAATACAACTGTCTGAGAAGTTGAGGATTTACCAAACACCTTAGTTTTGTTAACACCGCCTCCCATACATCGCACTCTCCCGTGGTCATCAGTGCCCATCATACCTGTAAAAATCTTTTCGCGCGCCCTGGGAGAGTTTTGTTGCTCCTCTGGCAGCTCATCAATTGCATCATTAAGCGTTTGCTGTAATAAAAACAACATGTTCAATATAAATGTTTTAACTTTAATTAATATTATGAAAATGAAGTTAGAAATGAAAAAAGTATTCTATAGAATAACAAAACTGAAACAGAAAAGGTTGAAACTTTAACTTACAATCATTTGAGAGGTTTCTTGATCTGCAGGTGTTTTGCCCGTGCGCGTAGCTATGAACAAGCTTACGCGATCAGTTGGTAAACCCTCGTCGTCTCTCTACAATTTATAATAGAATAATTTGACCAAAAAATATATATTTATATACGATACAAAAAGAAACATTAATTGACAACTGAGAACTAAATTGAACGATGACAAACCTCTTTTATGACTTTGGGATGGGACTTTTTTCCGGTCCGGTTCAGGCACGCTTGCTTTTCTCGATTCGCTTTATTTGTTTCTGATATTTCCTGGAAAAAAAAAGATAATATTAGTATTAATTTGACTACTTATATAAGAAATTCACGATAATAGATTGAGATTAATTTGAAATATACCCAAGCCTTGTCCGTACCCCACATCGCAACAAGTTCAGCCCATTGACCCGCAACGCACCCATGGGGTGGGTGAGCCAATGCGTCCCGGTCGGATTCATACATCTTATAAAACTGTTTCAACTGACATTTCCATATTACAAAGTCATAACTGAGTATTCTTCATAACAAAGTCATAACTGAGTAATATTCATAACTGAGTAATACTTATTATATGCTTGTCTCACCTGGTATTTTCAGTCACGCCACGCTTTATTGAGAGAAATATTCATAACTGGGTAATACTCCGGAGGCGCATTTGTATTATCCTATATACACAATTCAACAAAGAAAAAAAAATAATTGTTAGAGAATCATAAGACTTTTGACTACGTACTAGAGATTTATGTAAGAAATATAGATTACAACTTACCAGAACGTCATTCCATACGGCATCTATGTACTCATGGTCCATCTAAGGCCACTCTTTAGTTAATGGGAAATGTTCCCCATTTCTAGCAAAATGTCCTAGCTGAGTAGCTAGTTTTACCATTTCCCCACCATCTGGTTGACCATATTGATTCCATATTATATTCAATCTCTCTTTACCCCATTTTCTGGTTGGTTTTGCCAACCCTCTTCCTTTATGGTTCGAGCCCTGACCTGTTATTAAATTTTTCCTTGGCGGCAAATCTGTCATATGACAATTCAATTCTAGCACAAAAATTGGATAAACCAAGTAAAGGACCCAAAAAAACAGTCTTATAATATATGTATAAGACCTATAAATTTATTATAGGTCTTATGTATCTTATATAAGACCTATAAACAGCAACAACAACACTCAAAATGAAAACAACAACAGCAACAACAAAAATTGGATAAACCAAATTGGATAAACCCCATGTGCATTCTGTATTTATAATGTACAATACACTACCAAACTCAAATTGACATCACCATGACATAGAGAGAACAGGACCAGTAAATGGGGAGACAACAAGTAAACAGACTGAAATGTTGATTTGCTTCAGTCTGTTTACAAGTAAACAGGAAGGAAACCTCATGAAGGGTGTGAGGGAGTTGAATCAACAATAATAACAACAGCAGCAACAATAATAACAACAGCAGCAACAATAATAAGATACAAACTACATTTTTTTCCGGGGGTCTCACGGCCACAAACACCTTAATTGAGCATCTTTTATGAGAGAATGCATACAAACTGATCTCCGTGAGATCTGGTGTGTATATATACATTTACTATATACATGTACATGTATATAAAGAGTGAAAAGAACTGGAGATTAAATACCCAAACCCGTTGACAAATGAATAATACACCAAAATATTTAAACCCACAACCAATTTCTTTACTTTACTACATACAAATAAATCGCATGAACTTTCATTGCAGATACACACATGGGTATAAGACCATTCTGTTCCCATGAAAATCACAATCCATTTGACTAATCCATTCTCACTAGTTTCATTCCATAAAACAAAATCACGAAAATCATACTTATTAACTGATGAATAGGAAGTAGAACAAGAAATGCAATTTCCTTTATAAAGTCTTGACTATGAGCCAGTAGGAACTGCAATCACTAGGAACACCAAGTTCCATGTCATTGATATTTAGAAAAAAAAAGGTTTGAAGTTTGAACTTTGTCAACTATAATCTATTGCAGATACACACATGGTTACAACAAAGAAAGATAATTGTTGTTATGAAGAAGCCATAAATGAGATCAAGCATGAAGTCAAAGGGTACCAATCTGCCATACAACTATATACAGAGGATAAGTGGAAATGATACAAGAAAGTCAAGGGAGTTTACAATAAATATGTGTTGCTGTTGTAACAAGTTGTACAGGTGTCACTAAGACATAGGAGATTGATTTAGGCAGTTAGTTGTTAGATGAACAGTTAGGACAGTTAGCTAATTCATCGTACAAATAGCTTAGGTCGAGTTCATTTTCAGCCAAGTTGTAACACTATCAAGACACAAATTCAGTAACAACAGAGAGAAACAAAAAAGTGAATTATCTCAAGAATCTTAGCACAAGTCAGATAACACTATCATTTACTTAATGGAAAATGTTTCACAAAAAATAAAATTGGAAGAGGCGAATTTCACTCTTTCCAAGCAGATAACACTACCATTTTGCAGTACTAACTGCTAAAGTAGAAAACACCATCAGGAAACATGAGACAAATATTCAACCCATTTAATATTCAATCAGATCAATAAAACCATGAAACAAAACAAATTCAATAACAAAAAAGGATGTCAAGCAAAAACTCAATCATATTACTGATCCAGAATTAATATATATATATATATATATATATATATATATATATATATATATATATATATATATATATATATATATATATATATTAAAATCAATAACAGTTTGATGAGGGAATTTTAGGTATGTTCTCAATAAATGAAACTAAATGAGCATAAAGTGGGTGGGCTATATCATTATTTTAAGGGGGAAGTAACACTAAAAAGAAAAATAATGGCTCAATAGATGTATTAAGTGTTTCTGTTATGATAACTTAAAGCAACCCCATGTGTAACAATGACCCAATTTCATCTCAACATCATGCTCTCACATATGGAAAATACAAGAAGGAACATGCTTCGTGGGTACCAAATTGGTGGGGAAGCGGGGCAGGGGGAACAACAACAACAACAACAACAAGGAACAACAACAACAACACTATAGGGCAAGCTTTGCTTGATACAAAAAAAGTATAAAATAGTACGGGGGGGGGGGGGCCTCCCGCGGGTACCAAATCGGTGGGGAAGCGGGGCGGGGACATCCCAAAGTAAAAATTGAATATTCATTTAATATATTCAAATTTCTACAGGCATCAAAGGAGTACCTAGAGAAGCAGATGACAGAGGTGGAAAGTAACGTGAGAGAGCTGCTGCAACAAGATCCTGTAGGAAATAAGAGTTTGATCAAAAGAAGCAGAACAAAAACATATACTCCCTCCGTCCAAGTTAATACTTCACAGTTACTGTTCACGCGTGAATTAAGGAAAAAAATAATGATATAATGTTGTGAGTGTAAAAGTAAAATAGGAGAGAGAATGAGTTGAGGGAATAGTAAATTATAATGGTGTTGTGAGTATTAAAATAATGTAGGAGACAAAGTGTGAAGTATGTAATTGGACGCCCAAAATAGAAAGTGTGAAGTATGTAACTGGACGGAGGGAGTATATTACAATTAACAATATTAATATTCAATTCAACTATACAAAATAACAAGTTTGATTGAAACATGAAACTTAAGTAATAACATTGTCTTAGTAAATAGTAAGCAAATAAGATCTAAACAAATACATATTACAATTAACAATATTAATATTCAACCATACAAAATAACAAGTTTGATTGAAACATGAAACATAAATAATAACATCACTGATGAGAGCCGGAGGTTTGTCCCTGATAGTAGGTCTGACGGGAATAACGCCTCTGTGCACGAGCAGTGGCTCTCGAATGCATCATAGTCAAATAATCCTCTGAAACTGGCTCGTAACTCCGGGGCTCTGTCTGCATCGCCCAAGCCTCCAGCTGCGTATACCGGGCTCCCAAAGTGGCAGTTTCATCTTCCAACCCCTCAAAACGATCCTGCACCTCCCCCCATCTAGCATCCTCTAAAGCCTGTCGACTCTGTTCCCGAGCGATAACCTCCCCCCATCTAGCATCCTCCAAAGCATGTCGGCTCTGCTCCCGAGCGATCCTTGATCGCTCCTACTCCTCCAGAAATGCCCTCATGGTATCCCATTGATCAAAAGAACCCTGCTGGCTCTGCCCCGCTCTCCTCCCCGACCACCCCGTCTCCCGATCCTCCTCTTCCCCGCTCCTCATCATCCTCCTCATCAATGGGATCCATTTGATCATCAACACCGGGCATACGCCAATGCCTGGCCTGTTCACCACTCGGAAACGTGGCCCCTACCCTGCAATGGACCATCCTCCCGGGAGTACCATATTCAAACAATAAAGACCTGTTGTCTGTCGCCCTCCGGTCCCTCACAAACTTGTCATACTGCACTAGGCCTCTCGTAATAAAACTCGTGCCCCCCATCAATCTCATCGCCTCCGGTTTTGGTTCACCCACACAAGCTTGAGCAATCAATGTGATCATCCCCCCTATTGATATGTTTCCCTTTTTGGTAAGGGCAAATGCCTCACATCTCCGAACAAAAATATCAACCCAATCAGGAATCACCTGAAAACTCCTCAACCCTGTTCACAAAAGGTTTACCATAGCCACATTCAATTGAGCGGGCTCTCCGTTTGCCAACCAAGACATAGATAGACCTCTGTAAAATAATTTCCAAGCCGGGTGAGAAAGAGAGGAAGCCCTAAGGTATTTCTTTTTGCAGGGCAATCCTGTGAGCTCCGAAAAGAAAAAACAAGTCCCCCCATCAGCCTCCACCCAGTTTCCTCTCGGCTGATCAACCCCAAAGATTCCCCTCAACTCATCATAAGTCACTCGATAGGCTTCATCATCCAGATGAAACCGAATAGAATTTTCTTGTGACCCCTTGCCTACCTCCAAAGTTGAAAGGAACTCAAGTGAATATCTCAAATACGTAGATAGAGTCTTCCCCAGGAAATTACCTAACCCGGGTTGCGTCATCAATTCTGTTACTAACGTCTCTAAACCTAAATCCCTCAACACCGGCAAATGAAGGAAAGTGGTGACTTGAAATTTCCTACCCTCCAAATTCCGCCATTTTTTCTTTTGAGCGGAGGTCAATTGGGTCAATCCCATAAACGGCGTCAATGATGCATTAGGGGAAGTGGGATCATTTGGGACTACGGGTGGCGGGTTTTGTCTACCCCTCTTGTTTCTACCCCCTCTAACGTCTCTCTCCTTAGGAGGCATATTTTCAACAGAAAAACCAACTACAAAACCTCCACACAAATCACAAAGAAAGTGCAACAATAAACACACCCCCACAATCAAATTCTCCTTCCAATTCCCAACCGAACCACCACACTACAGTTTCAGCACAACCCACCTATATATAAGACGGAGAGACAAATTTTAGTAATAACATTGTCTAAGTAAATAGTAAGCAAATAAGATCTAAACAAATAAATATTATATAGAAGTAACAATATTAATATTCAACCATACAAAAATAACAAGTTTGATTGAAACATGAAACTTAAGTAATAACATTGTCTTAGTAAATAGTAAGCAAATAAGATCTAAACAAATACTACTCAAACTAATCATCATCATTATCGGCCATATCAACATCATCATTATCAGTCATATCAACATCAACATCATTGATATTAGTAGTTTCAATCTCGACCCCATCAACTCCCTCTCCCACCCACGATGCTTCTTCGTTAGCAACATTTTCATCCAGATTTTGTGAGCAAAATGGTACCAATTGTGGAATCGAATCTGAAACTTGTTTATCATCATTTGAATATATGTCAAAACTATCTCTTGGTGTAATCCTCATCACAACTTTTCAATCACTTTCTATAGAATCTTTAACATACCAAACTTGCTCAGCTTGAGATGCTAATATGAATGGTTCATCACCAACTTGATTATCCTTATACAACTTGTGATTGGAGTTTACAAGAGTAAATTTTTGCTCATCTTCCATCTTGCCTGTCCGGTTATCAACCCAATCACATTTAAACAATACAAATCTTATTGAGTTGCTATAACGAATTTCAAGGATCTCAATCAACTCCCCGTAGAAGTTAACATCCCCTACAATGGGATTATTATCCTTTCGGCTTGCAAAACTTGTCACACTTGCATTCAGCATGACTCCACTATTTTGAGTTTTCTTCCGTCTATCGACATCCTTCACTCGAAATCGAAAACTATTTATTAAGTAAGACTTATACCGCCTCGCATCCATATGAGGACCCAATGCAAGACTCATAATTCTTTCGGGCACTACATCTTTCGTCGTGCATACCTTTTATAAAAACAAAATTTAATAAGAAAATATTTAAAACGATAAATTGAAACTATTATATGAAGGTGGTTTCATACTTACATAATCCTTAAACCAGCTAACAAACTTATCATTATGTTCTTTCTCTATAAGATGTCATTGATTACGAGGTAGTGTCTCCCTCAAATGTGCACGATGCATTCTGAGCAGATTGAAAATATGAATTAAGTATTAATTTAAAATATAAAAAATATAAGGAATGTAAGCCTCATGTAAGGAATCACTTACTCTAGGTATTGTTCAACATCTTCAGTATTGAAAAGCACATATCTATGCGCTTGTACTCGTGTGATGTAATCAAGGGTAATTACCTCTTCTTTTCCTACAAAGCGGCCTAACTCATCACCTTCATCATCATTTCTTCTAGGACGATTGGACTTTGTCTCAATGTCATCCAAATATTGCGTACAAAAAGTCATGCATTCTTCAGCCACAATTGCCTTAGCTATGGAGGCCTCGGGATGGGCTCGATTTCGAACATATAATTTTAATGTAAGTAGAAACCTACAAAAATATTTACTTATGCTAAACCAGATGTAAAAAGGATTTTAAATTTTTTCAAAGTAAATTTAATATGGATGTACCTCTTTACCAGATACATCCAACGAAATTGTATTCGGCCTGCTAGAAAGGCCTCCTCGGCTAAATGCACCGGCAAGTGCTCCATAACATCAAAGAAAGCTGGTGGGAATATTTTCTCGAGAGCGCATAGTGTGACAGCCATCCGATCTTGTATCTTTTCGAGATCAGCAAGTGTATTCACCTTTGAGGATAATTGCCTAAAGAAATTTGCCAACTCAATGATGGCTTTTACAACAGAAGTAGGCAACGCATTTGAAGGCCTAAAGGGAGTAGTTGTTGGAGCAAAATATGACTATCATGGCTCTTAAGACCCCAAATAGCTCTTTCCTCTAGATGTACACAACGAGATATGTTTGACGAGTAGCCATCAGGGACTTTGACTCCCTTTAGAACTTTCAAGAATGTGTCTTTATGCTTCTTACTCATTGTGAACTGAGCCGGAGACATAATTTCTTTGCCAGATGAAAGCTTTTGTAGATGCAATGGTTTCCGAATGTTCATCTCTTTTAGGTCTTTTCTTGCTTTATCATTATCTTTTGATTTCCCCTCAGTACCTAACAGAGTATGTAGCACATTATCACACACATTTTTTTCAATTTGCATAACATCAAGATTATGACGAACATGATTATTTGCCCAATATGGCAACTCAAAGAAGATACTCCTCTTTTTCCAATTGTGACACAACTTAGGAACCTTTCTTTTCTCCAACTTGACTTGTTGCTTCTCACCCTCTTCTCTTTTTCTCTTTTTAATAACATCTTCTATTTTGTACTCTGTTTTCATATTTTCAACTTGTTTAAGCAATTTTGTTCCAAACAATAACTTGGGCTTATCTCTCACTGAGTACCATCAAAAGAGCTTTTATCCTTACGAAAAGCATGACTCCTAGGCAAGAAGCGTCGATGACCAATATAACAATACTTGCCACCATGATCCAACCATCGTGCTTGAGGTCTCACATTGCAACAAGGGCAAGCATATTCACCTTTAGTGCTCCATCCAGACAACATTGCATATGCAGGAAAGTCATTTATTGTCCATAATAGTGAAGCTCGTAAAGTAAACAACTCGTTCCTTGATGCATCATAAGTTGATATACCATCTTCCCACAATTCCTTCAACTCATCAATTAACGGTTGGAGATACACATCTATCTTGTTGCCCGGCCCTTTTGGGCCTTGAGTAAGCACCGACAAGAAGAAATATGGCTGTTTCATGCATAACCAAGGTGGAAGATTGTATGGCATAAGCACAACCGACCAAGTACTGTGAGATATAGTCATTGTTCTGAAAGGATTAAATCCGTCAGATGCTAATCCCAATCTAAC
Source organism: Adenophora triphylla var. japonica (assembly GCA_022495995.1). Lineage (NCBI taxonomy): Eukaryota > Viridiplantae > Streptophyta > Magnoliopsida > Asterales > Campanulaceae > Adenophora > Adenophora triphylla. The sequence continues at coordinate 698,545 of JAFEMH010000127.1, read as the reverse complement.
ATTCCGAATTTCACTTGAAAATAATGGATAACGTTCATCGAATTCCTTCCACGCACGAGAGTCTGCAGGATGCCTCAGCACACCATCGTCTATTCTTTTCTCGGCATGCCATCTCATGAGTGTCGCGGTCTTAGATGACCAATACAACCTTTGCAACCTTGGATTTAAGGGAAAATACCATACTTTCTTCATCGCTACCTGCTTGGGAAGTTTATTCTTGCCACTTGTTTCCGCACCTTCACCGCTACCCCCTTCTTCTTGTTGCTTATATCTAGAGGCTCCACAAATTTCACATTTAGTAAGTTTTTCAGTTTCATTTCGAAACAAACATACAATGATTAATGCACGCGTCCCACGTTTTATAACTAAAACCTAAATCCGCAGTCATCTTGTACGCCTCACGATAGGAACTTGGCACTTTCGCTGACTGAGGCAATGCCCTAATGAAAATTTTTAATAAAGAAGTAAATCCCTTATCGGCCACTCGATAATTAGCCTTCCAGTGCATAAGTTCTACAATAAATGAGAGTACTGTAAACTTATCACACCCTTCCCACAAGGCTTGATCAGCATCTCTCAAAAGTCTAAGAAACTTTGCGGTGGATGCATCTGATTGTACGATTTCTTCAATTCCTGGCTGGTTACTATCCAGCATACCCATCCCTTCATGTACCATTCGCCTCATACAATCTTGCACGCCCAATTCAATTTCAATGCCATTTTCAGTTGTCATATCATTATTATCATTCTTATACGCCGAAATGTACTCTTCCCCGTGCGTAATCCAATTCTTGTAATCTTTTTGAAATCTCACTTCAATACAATGTGATTTCACGGTTGCACGGTCTTTTTGGTAACGATTTGCGCATTTTTTACAAGGACAATATATTTCTTTAACACCAACAGACTTTTTTGAGAATGCAAAATCGAGAAAGTTGTCAACCCCAGAAATATACTCATTTGAAATTCGTTTATCCAAATCAATCCAACTTTTGTCCATATATGACTTGACTTGATATTTTTAACGTTAAAATACAACCTATATATAAGACCGAGGGACACAAATTTTAGAATAAAAATAAACTCATAAACAAACATAGTCTAAATATGTACAACTTTTGTCCAAATATAGATAATATACATTGTTGGAGCCTAGCCTATTAGTCGAACTTGGGCCTATGATATAGTATAACCCTATGACAACATTCATTCGTTCTCTCTCACAAGCCCCCCCCCCCCTAATTGAGAAGCTAATTTAAGGAACTAGGTTGATGTGCAAAACAACATCTAGATTGCTAAAAAGATTATGTGCTTTATCAACCAAAAAAATTAGGATGCACGAGGCATGACAAACACAGACTCAGAGATGAAGAAAGAGGAAAGAATATGTACCACGGACCTTTCAGCATCTAATACATTTTTGTACTAGGAATATTTCAAAATATAAAAGAAGAGAAGATCTCAAGCAATGGACAACTATGAAGCATAAACAAGTCATACTCTAATGGTAAATTTCTAGGGACTATGAAAGGAAACCAATTCCATAAGAAAAACTATTTTGGTTCATGCCCAAATATGCTCCCTGCAGATACTTTATGCAGACTGGTGGGGGTTGTATAGGGGAACAGAAGTCCCACTAAGCAATAAGAGAAAGAAATATTAATGCTATTACACAGCAATTCCGTCTTAGGCTTATTATCAGGTAGCTGAACTCAAAAGATGCGCCCAACCCCTTCCCACAAGCAACTACGCATAAAATAGAGAGTATGAGCCATGTAGCTAGAACAAAAACCAAAAATTAAAAGTAAATACGCTATATCTACCTGCTGATTTGGTCACCGGTGTCGGATTTTCGTGCCCTAGCTATGGAGGAGAGAAGCTATGGAGGAGAGAAAGAGAGACTGAGATACAGAGATCGAAGAAATCAACAAAAACCAAAAATTAAAAGTAAATACGCTATACCTACCTGCTGATTTGGTCACCGGCGTCAGATTTTCGAGCCCTAGCTATGGAGGAGAGAAGCTCTGGAGGAGAGAAAGAGAGATGGAGATTACCGCGAAACTGAATAGGGAAATTTTTGTTTCCTGGTATTTAATAACATTTACGGCGGATATTGTACACCGCCGTAAATAATGTGTATTATTTACGGCGGACGCGTATCAACCGCCGATAATAAGTACCTATATACGGCGGCTACTGATATACCGCCGTATATAACTTCGTTCTCATGTACGTATACGTACATTACTTATTTACGGCGGCCTAGTCCGCCGTATATATATAATATATACGGCGGTATGCACAACCGCCGTATATATATAATATATACGGCGAACGCGTGTCCACCGCCGTAAGTGAGAACCGTAAATAGCCTCCTTTCTTGTAGTGGCACATAATATATTCGACTAATAGCAAAACCCTATTTCATGGGAACCCATTCGCGACAATTTAATTTCCAAACAAACTTCGTATGGTACTCTGCATACATAAGATTTCGTCCTTCGGGATATTTCTTATTTGCATCCATTCACGCCAAAAATATATTTTGTGCAACTGACTCCCTATTCATAATTGTCGTAAAAGTATCCGAATCTGAGAAGACTACACTCTGTTCAGTGGGAATGTAATATAAGACATTTTCCCTGATTCGAAGCATCAGCATCTCCCCTCAAAAAGGCATATTGCAAACATTTATATGTCTCACATCTAAGTTGTTTTTGGTTTAATCAACTATAATTCAAACGCGTAGATTCAATCATACTATAGACATACATGACGAATTGTTGAAGTAAGCAACCCAAATTCCCGTTCATGTAGGCTTGACGCAAAAAATTCTCTTATAATCACCTTCTTCCGTCGACCAACAACAATCCTTTTATTTGAGAGAGAATATCTTCTCGATACTCATCTTCACCACAGGGAAACAATAATGGACGTTGCAAACCCAAATAAGTTGAATTCAATTGATTAATTCTCTTAAACAATCCATATTGAGTCTCAACCAAACTATCTCTCCCACCAATGCAATCTTCAACATCTCCAACAATCCATACTGCTACTTCGAAAGCGGAAGGCAAATTATATGTTCGTCCGTCGCCTCCATGTCTACCGATTGGATTAAGTCTAACATTTTCCCCGTCCTCAAGAAACATTTTATCCTTTGTCATTCAGAAAGATTTCACCAACACATTTTTTTTGTCAAACATATCTTTCAAATCTGAAACTAAAGAACCATGAATATCACACACATCTGAATCTTGCATGTACCAATGTGGAATAAGTTAATATACTTATCAACCTTTCAAAATATTAAAATTATTAATTTACCTAACAGAAGATTTGCGATTTGAGATCTCGTTCTCTATATCATATATATATATATAACTGTGCGAATTTTGGGGATTCGCCTTCAATGGGTAACAAACTTCCAATTAAATGATAATTTTGACCATGAAACTTGAAAACTGGTGGCGATTTCCCTTGGTTGACGTGATGGTCAATTTTCCCTCTCATTGAATTAAAGGCAAACATATTATTATAGGACCGTATGTTCTTCCGACAATGTTTACTTTTTTTCGATAAATCACGCAACAAACGTCGGAGAACTTCAAGAGCTGCTTTTAGGAGCGGTAATTTTATTATAATCTTATTACAACATAAGTTATTATTCTCATGTATTTAACGTTTTAGATGTTAAATTGATGTTTATTTATAAGTGTGATTTACAAAGAATGCAACTACAATAAAAAAATAAAAAATATATTTTGTAATGTGGACGAATATAAAAGAAAAATAATTTATATTATTAATTTATAAAATAAAATAACTATTTTTTTTAATTACAAAAGTGTCTTAAGCAGAAAATTTAGCTAATTACTACAAAATATCAGTTTTTGTGATCGAAGATTGATTAGACATCAGATTCGCTCATCCCACCGTCGTTCATGCTTTAATACATTTTCTTTAGTAGAAGGCACTACTTACACTCCCCATCACCACCAAATTTACTCTCTCTCTCTCACACACACACACACACACACACACACACACCAGATACTACGATGGATTACTGTCCTCAATTTTGTTCTACCAGCAAGATTATTAGAAAACTAACCTTCACACTTCTCCTCCTCCTTAACACATTATTATCTCCGGAGACTGTAGCTGCGACCATCTCACATAACACAACACCTAGACTTGCCATACGGTCTGACTTAGATCGTCGGATCGGTGGTTTAAAAAGGTTATCAAACCGTGTACCGTTTCTATTATAAAAAACACTACTCTCTCGCCTGCGTAGCTGTCATTTACGCCTAACAACGGAAACATGTTACATTTGTAATGGCGTTAATATATGAATCTATATAACTTAAAAATAAATTTACCTACCCAATTTTCAAGCCGTTTCATTAACATATATTGTTATAACTTAAAATATTACTCCTTCCTCATAAAACCCGTTTAAAAGTTAATGTCCGTTTTTATTTTAAGGTGAACTTAATCGGTTATTTTTAGATATAAATAAATATATTTTATAATTTTCATTTCTTACTATTCTATTGCGAAAGAATTCTTATACTACCTTTTCCATTATAATTACTCTAAATTCAGAATTTCAAAGTCAAAGAAAATATAAATATTCTTTCAAATCAATATAATCTCTTTTAATAAATTTAAGTTTACAAATGTTTAACGAAGTCGGATCCATTTTAGGTGATAATAACATATGAACAAAATTTGTAAAATCAGTTTTATTAAAATCTCAAGTGATGCTGCCAAAAAGATCGAATCAGCTCAAATCCAGCGGTCGGTTGTACTCCGGCGAGTAAATAGCCTGAAAATAAGACAAGAAACGTAAACTAAGCCGGGGCTTCTCCGGCGAAGGCCCTCCGGGGTGAGTGTAAGTTCACGTTTTGTATATAGAGAAATAAAATTGACAGAGCTTCGAGTCAAAGAGATAACGTACCCAAATATGTGATTTATGGCTTGTATTTATAGGTGTAAATATGTAGAATCCATGTTGAACTTGGACTGTAAAGAGATAAGATATAATCCTAAGTATCTGTTGAGGAGTCCTTAGTTGACTTGAATTGATATAGGAGGTGGATACTGAAAAGATATGTATATTATTCACCACAAGAATAATGGTTACATTATGTTACATATATATACACAAGTAATGAGGATTATCTACACAAATTAATCCTAATCAATCTTTATCATTAAGGAAAGATTATGTAGGGGAAATATTTGATTTCCCTGTAATCTCGTGATTCCCTGTAATCTCGTGATTCCCATCCTTTGCAATCCCGTGAATATCGCAAACACCCCCCCTCAAGCGAGAGACGGGATTCGGACCAACTCGAAGCTTGGATCGAAAGAGTTCAAAGAGCGGCCTAGCTAAGCCTTTTGTGAATATGTCGGCAATCTGAAGAGCAGAAGGGACGAACTTGGTGAAGAGCTTGCCGAAAGAAACTAATTCACAAACAAAATGGTAGTCCAGGTCGATGTGCTTGGCACGCTTATGAGCAACAGGATTTTGACTTAGAAAGATAGCACTCTTGTTATCACAAAGGAAGAGTGGAGACTTAGGAATCTGAACATGAAGCTCACGCAAGAGGTTAGTGACCCAAACTATTTCAGCAGCAGTGTTAGCCATTGCACGGTATTCCGACTCACAACTTGACCGAGCAACTGTGGGTTGCTTCTTGGCACTCCAAGAGACCAGATTACCACCAAGAAAAATAGAATAACCGTAAGTAGATCGTCTTGTTTCCAAGTAGCAAGCCCAGTCCGCATCAGAGTAGCCTTCAAGTGATGAATCTGGGGAGTAAGAGAAGGACAGATCGAAATTGAGAGTTCCTTTGATATAACGCAAAATGCGTTTGACTGCCTGGAAGTGATCAGTAGTCGGTGAATGAAGAAACTGGCTAACAAGGTTGACAACATAGGAAAGATCCGGGTGTGTTATTGTCAAGTATTGGAGCGCTCCGACCAAGGAGCGATATGTGGTGGGATCGGCAAAGGGAGAACCTGCATTAGTAATAATAGTTCCAGCAGAGAGAGGAGTTGAAACGGGCTTTGAGTCAAGAAGCTGAGCTAGACTAAGTATATCATGGGCATATTTAGACTGACTGAGAAAGAGACCCGAATCAGTATAAGTGACCTCAAGACCCAAAAAATAATTAAGACGACCAAGATCTTAATAGCAAACCCAGCTTGAAGACGAGAAATAAATCGATGAAGAACATCAGGTGCATTACCCGTGAGGATTATATCGTCAACATAGACGAGTAAATAGAGAATGACAGACCCTTGACGAAAGATAAAAAGAGATGTATCAGCACGGCTGCAAGAAAAACTAAGATGTAAAAGGAAAGCACTAAACCGCTGAAACCAAGCGCGAGATGCCTGTTTAAGGCCATAAAGAGCTTTTTTTAACTTGCAAACATGATGAGGACGATGGGGGTCAAGGTATCCTGGAGGTTGCTCCATATAAACGGTTTCAGAAAGAAGACCATTTAGAAATGCATTTTTGATGTCAAGTTGACGAAGAGGCCACTTGTGAAGCACGGCCAAGGAAAGGATAATGCGGACAGTAGTGGCCTTGACGACAGGACTAAATGTATGCGAATAATTGAAGCCATGAAGTTGGGTAAAACCTTGAGCCACGAGAAGGGCTTTATACCGATCAATGGAACCATCAGCAAGATACTTCGTGCGAAAAACCCATTTGGAACCAACAACATTTGCACCAGGTGGACGAGGGACAAGATCCCAAGTATTGTTTTGGCGAAGAGCCAAAATTTCTTCATCCATGGCGGCTAGCTAGTGGGAATGTTTTGCTGCTGATTTGAACCCTTTAGGTTCAGATGCAGCAAGTAGAGAAGTGAGAAGAGCAGTGTGTGCGATGTCCACAAAGTGCCTGGGCTTGAAAATATCGACTTTGGACCGTGTAGTCATGGCGTGTCCAGTAGTTGCTCGAGACGAAGGAAGTATTGAGGGTGTTAGTATTATGCCCTAGGCTTATGATTGATAGACTTATGTGTTGACATTATTTATTATTATATGAGATGTTTATCAGTTGATTATTATATATGTTTTTGTATATTTGTTTATAATAATCTCTGTCCCTGATTATTAAGAGAATAATTAGTATAATTGTCAATGGATAATCATACGATGATTATATGCATAGAGATGCACATTGAAATTATGGGTACTTGTTAGAGAACAAGTGACTGGACTTGACCCGCATGAGATTTATGTCATGGTAAAATGTCATAACTAAATCTCATAAGGTTACTTCATTTAGTCCCTAGACCTGAGATTATCATGACCTTACATATGATGAATGTCATGTTTGATTTTAGTCAAACGGTATCTTAACACGATATCTATAAAGGCTATCTTTGGCATGATCGGATTCATGATGGGAAGGATGATAAGTCAAGATGGAATTTGTCCCTCGGAAGAGAGATGTTTTGCTTGGACCTCTCGATGAGTGATAATGATGAAAGTGTATGGCCGTACCCCAATATGATTGGAATTATCATTATACTCAAAATCGAGAAAGCATTGAACAAAGACAAGTTGACGAGGATCATGACTTGTGTTCAATATAACATCGCGAGACAAAGGGAGAAATGGAAGTGTACCATTGGAAACGTGAACTCTTACGTTACATTATTTGGGTAGACATAATGGCTTGCTAGAGTCCGCTTATGTCTTATGAGGGTCGATATGATCGAACTCATTGCCAACATAATGTAATCCTATTGGGTCACACACAACTAGAATGAATTGATTAAACCATTGGAAGAATGATTGAGAAAACTCCTCAATGGGCTTGTTAGGCCGTGCGACAGAACTGGCCATGTGCTGTGTCTGGTCGTGCGACACAACAAGCCACTGAGGCGGTTTGACAGAATCCTTTCCTAATTTGATTAGGATTCATATTCTATACTAATGTACTATAAATATGAACGTCTGTCAACCCAAGAAAGCTAGCCGAAATTCTCAATAGAAATTCACAAACATATTCTCAATATTATTCCAAGGTTTTATAGGATCTAGCAATCTTCAAGAAATTATTCTTGGATTCATTCAAAGGTGTGGATACCGAAAGAGGGTCTTCGCTCGTTCATCGATCAAGACCTAGAGTTCAAGCAAGTTGAAGAACGAAGTTTGTGATTCAAAATCACATAATCAAATCGTTCGATAGCTCAAGAACGGAAAGCGTTCAAGGTTGGTTACATCTATCTCATAGTTTTCAAGTTAATTGTGTAGAACGAATCCTAGGGCTTCTTGGGTTTTATGTTTTTAATGCTTAATTCCGCTGCGCATGGACCCGTAAAACCCAACAGTGGTATCAGAGCCCCGTTCGTATGATTAAGTTTGAATTAACATGCTAGAAAAGTAATATAAAATCGTTTATATGTTCCTTTGCATGTTTTGTATACGATAGATTAATTGTTTTTGAAACAACATGCCTAATTCGTGTTCTAATGATATTGAATTAAATCTGTTAAAAGTCATTTGCATGATTTAATTGCTCTGTGATTTAGAATTGATTGAATTCTGTAAATCTGGAAAACAGTCATCCTGTGTCACGCGACAGAACTAGCTTCTGTCATGCGACAGAACTTGCTTCTGTCACCCGACACTTCTAGCCCAATCTGGGCAGTATCAGGTTGATGAACAATCTGGTTAATCTATGAATGTGTTTACAATCTGATGTGTTTGTATGTTAATCTGAATGCTATAAAATTGAGTTTATAGGGTTATGCTAGATTAATTCATTGTTTATGCATGCTTAGTTGATTAAAATATGATTTTAATAATTATTGCGATGCATGAATTACTTGTTCTTACGTGCTAAGAAATTTTATGTTTAGTTGAAACATTGCATTATAGTTTCCTATTATGTTTAGATTTAGACATTAAAATTTTGGATTTTATGATTGTTTATGGAAACAAGTCATAATTACGCGAAATTTAAAAGGAAACTGATTGTTTATAAAAGGTAGTGATTATGTTGCCAAATCGGAGCTGATTTCTGATTGTGCATGTCTAGGAGAGTTCTGTCTAAGGAAGAGTTGGTACTTAAGAAGTCCTTGTGGCTCACCTATCTTCTTGGGAACTTACCTGGTGCACGATTATGACTATCTTTGCTGATATGCTTATAATCTACCTTAAAGAACCTTCATTTAACTTTTAAGTTCTTTATGCCAATTCATGATTAAAACACTTGAGACAATTCGGATAGTTTTGGGTGGGCTTGCCATAGCAAGGTGCTTTGATTCTATTCTAATGCGAGCAAGATGAGGAAATGGTGGTTCCTATACGTTTAAAGTGAATGAACTTAATTGGGTTATCAAAATGGTTTTGGACCCAAGGCATAAGATGAGATTAAAATATGCCTAGACATATGATGTCTTGAATAAATCTCATAAAAGATCTAAGAGTCATATATGTGATATGATTGATGTTTTCTACCTAATTAATTTAATTTTGAGCGGTTTGCCATAGCAAACTTAAAATTGAATTAAAGTTGGATCTTAGCCCATTAAATGTATATTATGCTTATTTGCATTTGAATGTGTATAATTTAGTGGGAGCATTTTATATAAATGCATTATACTTTTCATATGATATGTTTACTTATATGTGTTCATATTTTATGTATATCTTTTTGTAGAATAAATGGCATCAAACAATAATCACTTTTCATCGCGATCCGTCCTTGAGAAGGAAAAGTTGGAAGAGAATGGTACAAACTATATGGATTGGATCCGTAGTTTGAGAATTGTTCTCAAGCAAGAGGAAAACTGTACGTTCTCGAGGAACCTATTCCACCTGAACCTGCTGCCAATGCTACTAGGGCAGCAAGGGATCATATCTGAAGCACAAGCATGACTCTACAGATGTTGGTTGCCTTATGCTCTCCGCCATGTGCAAGAACCTTGAAGGATCTTGAGCACTTGGGGACAGCTTGACTTAAACAATCGACTCGATGGAAATGTTCCAAGTACAAGCTAGGCAAGAAAGGTACAACACAAGATTACGGTCTTGACCTCATGCAAGATGAGTGAAGGACAAGCCTGTTGGTCCCCATGCTCTTAAGTTGAAGGGCCACATTGAGCATCTTGAAAGGCTCGGTTTTCCAATTAGTCAAGAGTTGGCTACCGACATAATATTGAATTCATTACCCAAAAGTTTTAGTAATTTCATAATGCACTATAACATGGGTGGAATGAATAAAAACCTTTCCGAGTTAGTTCAAATGTTGAACACTGCGAAAATCAATATTGTCGAGAAGAAAACCGACCAAGTGCTGATGGTTAACAAGGGGAAGGGTTTCAAGGGTAAGGGAAAAGCAAAGGTTGCTAATCCTAAGGCAAAAGTTGCCAAACCTAAAGAGGCTTCCAAGCCTAAAGAGGCTAAGCCCAAGTCCCAAGAGGACACAGTCTGCTTCCATTGCAATGAGATTGGACATTGGAGGAGAAACTGCGCAAAATACAAGGAAGCGCTGAAGAAGAGCAAATGAGTTGCTTCGACTTCAGGTATCTTTGTTATAGATATATTCCTATCTACTTCTAGTTCTTGGGTATTGGATACCGGATGTGGAACTCACATTTGTTTAAATGTGCAGGGTCTAAAGAACAGAAGGATGCTTAAGGAAGGTGAAGTGGACCTACGTGTGGGGAATGGAGCAAGAGTTGCTGCATTAGCCGTAGGAACTTATGAAGTTACTTTACCTAGTGGACTAATACTTGTTTTGAACAATTGTTATTACATTCCAGCTTTAAGTAGGAATATTATTTCGATTTCATGTTTGGATAATGAAGGTTTTAATAATGAAGGTTTTAATTTTCTTATATGTGATAAGAAATTTTCCATTTACAAGACTGATATGCATTATTGTACTGCTGTTTCATTCAATGGCCTTTATATTCTTGATGTTGAAAATCGTGATAATGATGTCTATAACATTAACAAGAGATCTAAACCCAATGATGTAAACCACACTTACTTATGGCATTGTCGTCTTGGCCATATTAACGAGAAACGCATTTTTAAACTCCACAAAGATAGATTTTTAGACTCACATGATTATGAATCTTATGAGACATGCGAATCTTATTTACTTGGCAAGATGACCAAGGACCCATTTACCAAAATCGGTGAAAGGGCGGGCGACTTATTAGGACTCATACATAGCGATGTATGTGGGCCTATGAGTAGCGATGCTAGGGGAGGATTTCGGTACTTCATAACATTCACTGATGATTATAGTAGATTTGGATATGTTTATCTAATGAAACATAAAAGTGAATCGTTTGAGATATTTCGAATATTTCAAAATGAGGTGCAAAATCAACTTGGCAAAACTATTAAGGTACTTCGATCCGATCGAGGTGGTGAATATTTGAGCCAAGAATTTGACAGTCATCTTAAGAGTTGTGGAATCGTTTCAAAACTCTCTCCACCCGGAACACCACAATGGAATGGTGTGTCTGAAAGGAGGAATAGAACTTTGTTGGACATGGTTCGTTCTATGATGAGTCAAGTTGAGCTCCCTTTATCCTTTTGAGGACATGCACTAGAAACTGCTGCTTTCACTATAAACAGAGTTCCTACCAAATCGGTTCAAAAGACCCCATATGAGATGTGGCATGGAAGAAAACCTAGTTTGTCTTTCATGAAAATTTGGGATTGCGATGCATATGTCAAAAAGTTAACTTCTGACAAGCTAGCACCTAAGTCTGATAAATGTGTTTTCGTGGGTTATCCTAAGGAAACCAAAGGATACTATTTCTACAACCGAAACGAGAACAAAGTGTTTGTTGCTCGAAATGGTACTTTCTTAGAAAATGAGTTTCTTCGCAAAGGAACCAGTGGGAGTAAAATAGATCTCGAAGAAATTCGAGAACCCGAAAACAACATTGAACCAATAGTAGAGACTGAACCAAATTCACAAAGAGTTGTGAAATCGGCTCACGATGCACAAGTTCTTCGCCGAAGTGGTAGGTCACGATCCGAACCCGAGAGATATGGATTTCTCGTTACGGAAAGTGATGAAGTGGAATTAATCGAAAACGATGAACCTACTTGCTATCAAGAGGCGATGTCCGCTCCTGATTCGGAAAAATGGCAAGAGGCCATGAAGTCTGAATTACAATCCATGGATGATAATCAAGTTTGGAACTTGATTGATCCACCCGAAGGTGTAAAAATCATAGGGTGCAAGTGGGTCTTCAAGAAGAAGACCGACATGGATGGGAAGGTGCACACCTATAAGGCTAGACTTGTAGCTAAGGGATATAGGCAGATTCATGGCATCGATTATGATGAAACCTTTTCGCTTGTAGCTATGCTTAAGTCTATTAGAATTTTAATTGCCATAGCCGCATATTATGACTATGAAATATGGCAAATGGATGTCAAAACAGCTTTCCTAAATGGGAAGTTACTTGAGGATGTATACATGATACAACCTGAAGGTTTTGTTAATCCAAAAAATTCTAACAAGGTGTGTAAGTTGCAGAAATCCATTTATGGATTAAAGCAAGCTTCTAGGAGTTGGAATCTATGTTTTGATGAAGCAATCAAAGAGTTTGGCTTTATCAAGAATGAAGATGAACCTTGTGTATACAAGAAAATTAGTGGGAGCGTAGCACTATTTTTGGTGTTGTATGTCGACGATATCTTACTCATTGGAAATGACATTCCTGCACTACAGACTGTCAAGTCTTGGTTGGGAAAGTGCTTTTCGATGAAAGATATGGGCGAAGCTGCATATATCCTTGGTATCATATGTAACGACCCTAAACCTAGGCACCTATTTTAGTATCATAATATGTGCTTTTAATATTATTTTTAATATTATGTGTTTATTTTATATCTTTGATTTCTTAATATTAAAATGAAATGATTGAAAAATAAAATAATATTCTGGGAAGAATTATAATATTGGAAATGGATAAAATAAATAAAATGTGGGTAGATATTTTGTGTAGGGAAAAAGTAAAGAATAGAAATAGAAAAGAGAGTAAGAAGGAGGGTATTGGTGGGGGGCCATTCCTCCCCCTTAAATCCCTCACCTTGTCCCCCTCCCCTCTTTAGTCAAAAGAAGTGTGAGAACCCCGACCCGGAACCTACACGTGTCCCGAGCTGGAGCGTCCTCAAACTAACCCAAATTTCCTTAACTTTTAAAACCTTTAATTAACTTTCAAAAATAAATACAATTGTTGTAATCATTTCAAAATAAATCTACACCTTTTCACAATGGAGAAATAGTTGACTAACTTAGAAAGTAAGAAACTGTTTTAGTTACAAAAAGGCCTCGGTTATGACATAAAATGAAGATTTATAATTACAATTCCGTAAATGAATTATACCAAAGTACACTTTCTATACCGACCTAATCATACCCCGACAATTCCCACCATATAACTTCCAAACTCCTCACCGCCCTTACTTGGCTGGTCCACCTGTCTCGGAATCTAAAAACAGTAAAGGGAGAGGGGTGAGAATAAATCTCAGCAAGCTATTATGAATGCAGCAATATGCCATATAAGATGCAACACATAACAAATTGCATACACACCTTGGAAAAGCTGTAAACACCTTCCATTACCTTGGTTTACCTTTTCCCGTCTGAATCATGAGTCGTACCATTGTGGAAGTAAATACTCCACATTTTCTGTGAATGCATATCCACCAGAATCAATATCATAAATTCGAGATAGTTATGATTATAACTCATCTCCTGTGAACTGCTTAGGCATTATTCACAAACAAATCATACAACTAAGATAGTTATCGTCATAACTCATCTCTTATGAACTGCTTAGGCAATATTCATAAACAACCCCCGAACAACCGAGATAGTTATTGTCATAACTCATCTCCTGTGAACTGCTTAGGCAATATTCACCAGAAACAACCCCCTAACAACCGAGATAGTTATTGTCATAACTCATCTCCTGTGAACTGCTTAAAGCAATATTCACCAGAAACAACCCTCCAACAACCGGTATACCGAAGTCCAGCACATATCATAAACTTGCAATATAAATCCACACTTGGGATAACAATATAACCATAAGATAAATAAATCCACACTTGGGGTAACATAATAACATGCTAAATAATCCACAAAAGGGGATAAGCAATATAACAACGTATCATAAACAATTCCTACGTAGTCATTACACAACTTCGGATAACCTCAATAAGAGTTCATGATCTACCTCCCAAGTTTGAACTACATTGGTGAAGTACGAATCAAGCTTAATAACCAATTTCCGGACAATATTCTATATTACAAGGTCTTTATAGGAATTCATGTTAGATTTATCAAGTCGGAGTTACATTTGATAAGGCCAAATAAGATTTCCATACAATTCCTGATTCCGACTTAATGTGCTTCCGTAGTTCCATAGTAACCCAATTAAGGTGTCATTAAGTGATACAATTGTTCTAAGTATAACCTAGGTTAAAAAGGATTAATTCATCTCCTGAAAGGTTAGATTCCAAACTTTATTTTGGTTAAGGATCATACTAGGAGGTTACTAGTGAAAATTCAGCGAAACAGAGAACTGGGCCAAATTCTGCCAACATGGGCGACCGCCCTAACCACTTGGGCGACCGCCCAAGTGGACTTTAAAGCAAATGAGAGTTCTGCCGTGATGGGCGGCCGCCCAAGCCCCCATGGGCGACCGCCCAAGCCTTCCTCCAGCCCAATTTCAGATTTTTTTTTACCCATTTTGAACCTAGTCTTCCTTTCCTTATACCATGCCTATCACAAGAACACCAAAGGGAACCTTAGCTTTACCAAGTCTCACTCCAAACAAGTATACCCAAACCCAAGTAACCTTAGATTGATTATTACTACAAATTCCACCCATTTCAACCCTTTAGATTGTCTTCCTTGAACCCTAACTTCAACTAGTTTCATTTTCAATCATCCAACTTCCATTAAGGTTTCCAAGGCATGAAATCAACATCACAAGAACAAGAACAACATTTAAAGAACTTATGAACAAGTAGGAGAAGGGAATCATAACAACTCACCTAGCAAATATGGAATGGAATGAAGATCTTCTTAGCTTGATGAGCTCCTCTCTTCACCCGAACACAAAAGTACTCTCGGATTTAAAAATGGAGAAGATTTAGACTTAGGAGGATCTTGGGGTTGAGGCTTCCACAAGGAGCTTCCATGGGAGTTGTAAAAGAAAATAAAATGAAGGAGAAGAAGGAGGAAGAAGGGAGTAAGAGGAGGGAGGGAGTTTGGACACATGGCAAGCTTGGGGGGAGTAAGACCATTTTGGCCCCCCTCACAAAATATCTAGAACTAGGGCTTTCACCCAAATTTAACCCTTTCCCCCAATTATAAATTCTACCCATTTTAACCTCCTCTTCTATTTATCTAATTCCCATTTTTATTATTTCTCCATGGTTCTTATTTAATATCCCATAAATTTTTAAAAGATTCTAAATTTACTTCTCACCCCTTTTATCTTAAATTAAGAATTTAAAGACAAAATTGAACACATAAAGCTAATTTAAATATTAAAAGCATATAATATAATATTTAAAATTAGTACCTAGGGTTGGGG
Organism: Adenophora triphylla var. japonica; assembly: GCA_022495995.1. NCBI lineage: Eukaryota > Viridiplantae > Streptophyta > Magnoliopsida > Asterales > Campanulaceae > Adenophora > Adenophora triphylla. Next base: position 682,919 of record JAFEMH010000127.1, on the reverse strand, counting down.
TCGTCACATTCACTCCCCCTTAAAGAAAATTCGTCCCGAATTTGACTGTCACTTACCTAAATTTTCAACCTGCCTCGGTTACTTATGTATACCTTAGATTCCAATTCCCAAATAGTCTCTTCAATGTTGTGATTCCTCTCCAAGAATTTTAATTCCATTGACAATACGGTATTACAACCTAATGTTCCAAGAATACCATGCAATTATCACTAACCCGAATTTTCACGACCTCAATAAAAATATAAATAATTAAAAGTATTACAACTTATGTCACCAAATACATTATGATATGACATTTAAAACTTCGAATACTCTATAAGCTGCTCCAAGCCAGTCTATAAGTCAAATCACCAACCTTTTCTAAAACTTCAAATGGACTAACAAACTTTGGCGCCAATTTACCTTAGGCCTTGCTTCACTAATCTCACCCCAACAAATTAGAGATCGATAATTTCTTCCCAAACCACGCCTCATACGGTTTCATCTCAATGTTAGAATGATAACTACTATTATACGCACTCAACTACGGGTAACCATACGTACTATTGACTACTAACATCCATTGTTCATGTCCGTAGCATATCATCAACAACAAGTAATGATTCCTCAAATTTTTTACAAGGTTAAACTTAATAGCATTCCTACTTCCCAAAAGGACCTTCCCAAATGATGTCTATCCAATCCATTTAACACTATGGGGTTTATACAATCGAAATATCCCCTTACATATGTGAGGACTTTATCAATAAACATCTCATCAAGCTATATATATAACGAGTAGAAAATACAATTCAGCTTTCTATAACAGAACAACATACCCTTCTTTACTTCCAATGTAACTCAATCACAAAATCTATGGTGATAATACTCTCAAGTTCAACCTAGAACTCTAAATACTTTAATAAGGCTTCTAACGTCGATTTTTTTTTTATTTTCACATTTATGATCAAACCAACTTATGTCTTGACTCAATTGAAATGAGTTAGTTCAATTATCTTATCCGCAGTTCTCATAATGCAACATTAACCAATTGCCCATGAAATAATAAATATGGACATGCTAATAAGACCCTGATTTCACGTACGGAATATTAATTGACCATATTTCACAATTCAATGTTCTAATTATGTTCGGGTCCAGTGACAGATCAGTATTCAACTCACATGGTTGGCCGCCCACAACGGAGCCGATCCAACTCCAATACAAAAACCAAGTCTACTGCGACTTCCACATTAGTAACTCCACAAATTACCAATTATTTCTCGGATCAAAACTTTTAATACAATTAATCACTATAGGGGAACTAGGTTGCCTTTCTACTTGCTTTTGTACGAACTATACCTTTAAAATAACATGACTTTCTAAAATTTACAACATCTTTCAAAATTTCAAGGATAGATAAAATGAGATCAAATGAGACTCGAATGGTTTATTTATTTAAAACTGTCCCATACCAGTTTTAATTAACTAAACCACTCACACTTTTAAGAAATTTTCAAAAGATTGATAAGCTAACAAAATAACTCGAGTGATTTAATTATCTACAACCGTCCCATACCAGTTGTAGATAGTTAAATTACTCACAGATTTTAATGTATACAAAACGGTTTACTGTCCTTATTAAATCAACTATCCCCGAAGGGCACAATGGCTCGTACCGAAGTTCAATATACAATCCAAAGTTTTAAAGCACATTTAAAACAATTCTAACATAATATTTTTACTTAGTTAAATTCTTTATAAGGAAACACAATCTCGGAATATTAATACTATCTTTTATAATTAACACTATAACATTCATTAAAATAGTAAACTTGGTAGATCATCCTCAATTCAATAATTCCTCAAGTTGAATGTTCAACACCTTTACTTAATTTGAGTCATCTATTCCTTACCTTCGATATTGGAATTATACTTAATAACAACATATTGTAAACATCTAGTTTCCGATCAAATACCATGATTTTCTAATAAGAAGATACAACTGGAACGCACATAGATCAATCATCCCCAAATTGCAATTAAACATGAACAGTATAAACTAGCTTACCTCCCAATAACCATCAACAACTCAAAATCCGTATAACGTCTACATCCTCCAAGCATCACACCAATCCTTCATATGAGTCACGCAACTAAGTCAACCTATACGATGTAATCATCCTAAAGTACCCCGTCTTCCAATAAGATTTATCCTCATTTTATTTTCTCAACTAATGATAATCATCTCTCAAAACAACCCATATACATATTTTACTAATTCCTGAAGTTGATCCTACAAGTCACCAATAATTACGTCTATTATACTTCTTCGCCTTTACTCTATTTACCTTTTCATAACTAATACACAATCCATAAATCAAAACGGTCATACTAGATATAAATGTTGTCTTAAGTATATCCTTAAAGCAAATATTTACTGTAATTGTAACACTCCGAAAATTTCAACTAATAACCATTGAGTATCCTACTAGTTTCTAAAATCAGTCATACAAATCATCAACAAGTGATAATGAATACTTATTCTTCACAGTTACTAATTTGAGATCTCCATAATCTATAATTATCCACCAAGTATCATCTTTTCTAAATATAGTACTAATTTATCCTTACGGAGAGTCGCTAAGCTAATTATCTTCTTTATCAAGTACTTTCCCAAGATGAATCATCAAGTCCATCATCCCAATTAGTGTCCTCTATCTAGGAATCCGAAAACCATAATAGTACCTTATAGCAACTCAAAATCTCAATATCCGGGTATGATACCTGATGAAACCCAATTTGAAACTCACACGGAAAACACCACTTAGTCAACTAATAGCACATAAGGCAAAGATATATTAGTTCTATAAGATCTCGTACTCGCGATATTTATAACTCATATAATCCCACTTAGACTATCACTTTCAATACTAGCCTCATATATCTAGTCCCCACCACGAGACACCAATGTATAAATACTCACGCACGTTGTACAACTATAAACCACTCTTAATTAGGCCATATACCTAACCTCAATTAAGAGTTCACAAATTCATTTACTACCGGTACATGAGATAATTCAAGGTTCTTTTAAATCAATTATAACACACAATCCAAATAACCTTCACATTCCTTAGGCCATACTTTCGACATTTACGCATATATAACATAACCTCCATTAATAATTTATCCGCCTCAATTACACATGGAGACAAATCAAACATAGATAAGGAGACTCTCTTCTTGCAACAGTCCTCCTCAAGCACAACAACTACTCAAATAATTCAGGTTAATATAACAATAATTCACGGATTGGTAACTCGACCAAATCCACCGGCAATACATGCCCACATATGGACACATCACATCCACCATGATAAACAAGAATGATTCGAGGTACTCTCCCATAGGAGTAGAACCTCCAGCACATAAGGCAACCTTTAGGCCAATTATGCAAATAAAAGCGAAATGTAATGCCACATGAGAACGAAATGAATGAAATTTAGAGAAAGTATGATCCCTAACTCCGGAGACAGGTAATATACCTCAAATGATTGTGGAGGAATCTATCTCTCCATGACTCACCTTTCCTTGATTCCTTGGTTGGTCAATATCATTTTCTGTCATTGAACAAATTCCTGCATAATACTCTCGACGTCAGTCATCACACACTCTTACTCAGCTAGACTCTACCCCGAGAATTCTAACCGAGCTCTGATACCAACTGTGAGGACCCCGACTCGGAACCTACACGTGTCCCGAGCTGGAGCGTCCTCAAACTAACCCAAATTTCCTTAACTTTTAAAACCTTTAATTAACTTTCAAAAATAAATACAATTGTTGTAATCATTTCAAAATAAATCTACACCTTTTCACAATGGAGAAATAGTTGACTAACTTAGAAAGTAAGAAACTGTTTTAGTTACAAAAAGGCCTCGGTTATGACATAAAATGAAGATTTATAATTACAATTCCGTAAATGAATTATACCAAAGTACACTTTCTATACCGACCTAATCATACCCCGACAATTCCCACCATATAACTTCCAAACTCCTCACCGCCCTTACTTGGCTGGTCCACCTGTCTCGGAATCTAAAAACAGTAAAGGGAGAGGGGTGAGAATAAATCTCAAAGAAGCTATTATGAATGCAGCAATATGCCATATAAGATGCAACACATAACAAATTGCATACACACCTTGGAAAAGCTGTAAACACCTTCCATTACCTTGGTTTACCTTTTCCCGTCTGAATCATGAGTCGTACCATTGTGGAAGTAAATACTCCACATTTTCTGTGAATGCATATCCACCAGAATCAATATCATAAATTCGAGATAGTTATGATTATAACTCATCTCCTGTGAACCGCTAGGCATTATTCACAAACAAATCATACAACCGAGATAGTTATCGTCATAACTCATCTCTTATGAACCGCTTAGGCAATATTCATAAACAACCCCGAACAACCGAGATAGTTATTGTCATAACTCATCTCCCCGTGAACCGCTAGGCAATATTCACCGTAAACAACCCCTAACAACCGAGATAGTTATTGTCATAACTCATCTCCTGTGAACTGCTTAAAGCAATATTCACCAGAAACAACCCTCCAACAACCGGTATACCGAAGTCCAGCACATATCATAAACTTGCAATATAAATCCACACTTGGGATAACAATATAACCATAAGATAAATAAATCCACACTTGAGATAACATAATAACATGCTAAATAATCCACAAAAGGGGATAAGCAATATAACAACGTATCATAAACAATTCCTACGTAGTCATTACACAACTTCGGATAACCTCAATAAGAGTTCATGATCTACCTCCCAAGTTTGAACTACATTGGTGAAGTACGAATCAAGCTTAATAACCAATTTCCGGACAATATTCTATATTACAAGGTCTTTATAGGAATTCATGTTAGATTTATCAAGTCGGAGTTACATTTGATAAGGCCAAATAAGATTTCCATACAATTCCTGATTCCGACTTAATGTGCTTCCGTAGTTCCATAGTAACCCAATTAAGGTGTCATTAAGTGATACAATTGTTCTAAGTATAACCTAGGTTAAAAAGGATTAATTCATCTCCTGAAAGGTTAGATTCCAAACTTTATTTTGGTTAAGGATCATACTAGGAGGTTACTAGTGAAAATTCAAATAAACAGAACCGGCCAAATTCCTCGCCAACACGGGCGATCGCTTCTAACCACTTGGGCGACCGCCCAAGTGGACTTTAAAGCAAATGAGAGTTCTGCCGTGATGGGCGGCCGCCCAAGCCCCCATGGGCGACCGCCCAAGCCTTCCTCCAGCCCAATTTCAGATTTTTTTACCCATTTTGAACCTAGTCTTCCTTTCCTTATACCATGCCTATCACAAGAACACCAAAGGGAACCTTAGCTTTACCAAGTCTCACTCCAAACAAGTATACCCAAACCCAAGTAACCTTAGATTGATTATTACTACAAATTCCACCCATTTCAACCCTTTAGATTGTCTTCCTTGAACCCTAACTTCAACTAGTTTCATTTTCAATCATCCAACTTCCATTAAGGTTTCCAAGGCATGAAATCAACATCACAAGAACAAGAACAACATTTAAAGAACTTATGAACAAGTAGGAGAAGGGAATCATAACAACTCACCTAGCAAATATGGAATGGAATGAAGATCTTCTTAGCTTGATGAGCTCCTCTCTTCACCCCGAACACAAAAGTACTCTCGGATTTAAAAATGGAGAAGATTTAGACTTAGGAGGATCTTGGGGTTGAGGCTTCCACAAGGAGCTTCCATGGGAGTTGTAAAAGAAAATAAAATGAAGGAGAAGAAGGAGGAAGAAGGGAGTAAGAGGAGGGGAGGGAGTTTGGACACATGGCAAGCTTGGGGGGAGTAAGACCATTTTGGCCCCCCTCACAAAATATCTAGAACTAGGGCTTTCACCCAAATTTAACCCTTTCCCCCAATTATAAATTCTACCCATTTTAACCTCCTCTTCTATTTATCTAATTCCCATTTTTATTATTTCCCCATGGTTCTTATTTAATATCCCATAAATTTTTAAAAGATTCTAAATTTACTTCTCACCCCTTTTATCTTAAATTAAGAATTTAAAGACAAAATTGAACACATAAAGCTAATTTAAATATTAAAAGCATATAATATAATATTTAAAATTAGTACCTAGGGTTGGGGTCGTCACATTCACTCCCCCTTAAAGAAAATTCGTCCCGAATTTGACTGTCACTTACCTAAATTTTCAACCTGCCTCGGTTACTTATGTATACCTTAGATTCCAATTCCCAAATAGTCTCTTCAATGTTGTGATTCCTCTCCAAGAATTTTAATTCCATTGACAATACGGTATTACAACCTAATGTTCCAAGAATACCATGCAATTATCACTAACCCGAATTTTCACGACCTCAATAAAAATATAAATAATTAAAAGTATTACAACTTATGTCACCAAATACATTATGATATGACATTTAAAACTTCGAATACTCTATAAGCTGCTCCAAGCCAGTCTATAAGTCAAATCACCAACCTTTTCTAAAACTTCAAATGGACTAACAAACTTTGGCGCCAATTTACCTTAGGCCTTGCTTCACTAATCTCACCCCAACAAATTAGAGATCGATAATTTCTTCCCAAACCACGCCTCATACGGTTTCATCTCAATGTTAGAATGATAACTACTATTATACGCACTCAACTACGGGTAACCATACGTACTATTGACTACTAACATCCATTGTTCATGTCCGTAGCATATCATCAACAACAAGTAATGATTCCTCAAATTTTTTACAAGGTTAAACTTAATAGCATTCCTACTTCCCAAAAGGACCTTCCCAAATGATGTCTATCCAATCCATTTAACACTATGGGGTTTATACAATCGAACTATCCCCTTACATATGTGAGGACTTTATCAATAAACATCTCATCAAGCTATATATATAACGAGTAGAAAATACAATTCAGCTTTCTATAACAGAACAACATACCCTTCTTTACTTCCAATGTAACTCAATCACAAAATCTATGGTGATAATACTCTCAAGTTCAACCTAGAACTCTAAATACTTTAATAAGGCTTCTAACGTCGATTTTTTTTTTTATTTTCACATTTATGATCAAACCAACTTATGTCTTGACTCAATTGAAATGAGTTAGTTCAATTATCTTATCCGCAGTTCTCATAATGCAACATTAACCAATTGCCCATGAAATAATAAATATGGACATGCTAATAAGACCCTGATTTCACGTACGGAATATTAATTGACCATATTTCACAATTCAATGTTCTAATTATGTTCGGGTCCAGTGACGTATCGCATTCAACTCACATGGTTGGCCGCCCACAACGGAGCCGATCCAACTCCAATACAAAAACCAAGTCTACTGCGACTTCCACATTAGTAACTCCACAAATTACCAATTATTTCTCGGATCAAAACTTTTAATACAATTAATCACTATAGGAGAACTAGGTTGCCTTTCTACTTGCTTTTGTACGAACTATACCTTTAAAATAACATGACTTTCTAAAATTTACAACATCTTTCAAAATTCCAAGGATAGATAAAATGAGATCAAATGAGACTCGAATGGTTTATTTATTTAAAACCTGCCCATACCAGTTTTAATTAACTAAACCACTCACACTTTTAAGAAATTTTCAAAAGATTGATAAGCTAACAAAATAACTCGAGTGATTTAATTATCTACAACCGTCCCATACCAGTTGTAGATAGTTAAATTACTCACAGATTTTAATGTATACAAAACGGTTTACTGTCCTTATTAAATCAACTATCCCCGAAGGGCACAATGGCTCGTACCGAAGTTCAATATACAATCCAAAGTTTTAAAGCACATTTAAAACAATTCTAACATAATATTTTTACTTAGTTAAATTCTTTATAAGGAAACACAATCTCGGAATATTAATACTATCTTTTATAATTAACACTATAACATTCATTAAAATAGTAAACTTGGTAGATCATCCTCAATTCAATAATTCCTCAAGTTGAATGTTCAACACCTTTACTTAATTTGAGTCATCTATTCCTTACCTTCGATATTGGAATTATACTTAATAACAACATATTGTAAACATCTAGTTTCCGATCAAATACCATGATTTTCTAATAAGAAGATACAACCTGAACGCACATAGATCAATCATCCTCAAATTGCAATTAAACATGAACAGTATAAACTAGCTTACCTCCCAATAACCATCAACAACTCAAAATCCGTATAACGTCTACATCCTCCAAGCATCACACCAATCCTTCATATGAGTCACGCAACTAAGTCAACCTATACGATGTAATCATCCTAAAGTACCCCGTCTTCCAATAAGATTTATCCTCATTTTATTTTCTCAACTAATGATAATCATCTCTCAAAACAACCCATATACATATTTTACTAATTCCTGAAGTTGATCCTACAAGTCACCAATAATTACGTCTATTATACTTCTTCGCCTTTACTCTATTTACCTTTTCATAACTAATACACAATCCATAAATCAAAACGGTCATACTAGATATAAATGTTGTCTTAAGTATATCCTTAAAGCAAATATTTACTGTAATTGTAACACTCCGAAAATTTCAACTAATAACCATTGAGTATCCTACTAGTTTCTAAAATCGAGTCATACAAATCATCAACAAGTGATAATGAATACTTATTCTTCACAGTTACTAATTTGAGATCTCCATAATCTATAATTATCCACCAAGTATCATCTTTTCTAAATATAGTACTAATTTATCCTTACGGAGAGTCGCTAAGCTAATTATCTTCTTTATCAAGTACTTTCCCAAGATGAATCATCAAGTCCATCATCCCAATTAGTGTCCTCTATCTAGGAATCCGAAAACCATAATAGTACCTTATAGCAACTCAAAATCTCAATATCCGGTATGATACCTGATGAAACCCAATTTGAAACTCACACGGAAAACACCACTTAGTCAACTAATAGCACATAAGGCAAAGATATATTAGTTCTATAAGATCTCGTACTCGCGATATTTATAACTCATATAATCCCACTTAGACTATCACTTTCAATACTAGCCTCATATATCTAGTCCCCACCACGAGACACCAATGTATAAATACTCACGCACGTTGTACAACTATAAACCACTCTTAATTAGGCCATATACCTAACCTCAATTAAGAGTTCACAAATTCATTTACTACCGGTACATGAGATAATTCAAGGTTCTTTTAAATCAATTATAACACACAATCCAAATAACCTTCACATTCCTTAGGCCATACTTTCGACATTTACGCATATATAACATAACCTCCATTAATAATTTATCCGCCTCAATTACACATGGAGACAAATCAAACATAGATAAGGAGACTCTCTTCTTGCAACAAATTCCTCCTCAAGCACAACAACTACTCAAATAATTCAGGTTAATATAACAATAATTCACGGATTGGTAACTCGACCAAATCCACCGGCAATACATGCCCACATATGGACACATCACATCCACCATGATAAACAAGAATGATTCGAGGTACTCTCCCATAGGAGTAGAACCTCCAGCACATAAGGCAACCTTTAGGCCAATTATGCAAATAAAAGCGAAATGTAATGCCACATGAGAACGAAATGAATGAAATTTAGAGAAAGTATGATCCCTAACTCCGGAGACAGGTAATATACCTCAAATGATTGTGGAGGAATCTATCTCTCCATGACTCACCTTTCCTTGATTCCTTGGTTGGTCAATATCATTTTCTGTCATTGAACAAATTCCTGCATAATACTCTCGACGTCAGTCATCACACACTCTTACTCAGCTAGACTCTACCCCGAGAATTCTAACCGAGCTCTGATACCAACTGTGAGGACCCCGACTCGGAACCTACACGTGTCCCGAGCTGGAGCGTCCTCAAACTAACCCAAATTTCCTTAACTTTTAAAACCTTTAATTAACTTTCAAAAATAAATACAATTGTTGTAATCATTTCAAAATAAATCTACACCTTTTCACAATGGAGAAATAGTTGACTAACTTAGAAAGTAAGAAACTGTTTTAGTTACAAAAAGGCCTCGGTTATGACATAAAATGAAGATTTATAATTACAATTCCGTAAATGAATTATACCAAAGTACACTTTCTATACCGACCTAATCATACCCCGACAATTCCCACCATATAACTTCCAAACTCCTCACCGCCCTTACTTGGCTGGTCCACCTGTCTCGGAATCTAAAAACAGTAAAGGGAGAGGGGTGAGAATAAATCTCAGCAAGCTATTATGAATGCAGCAATATGCCATATAAGATGCAACACATAACAAATTGCATACACACATTGGAAAAGCTGTAAACACCTTCCATTACCTTGGTTTACCTTTTCCCGTCTGAATCATGAGTCGTACCATTGTGGAAGTAAATACTCCACATTTTCTGTGAATGCATATCCACCAGAATCAATATCATAAATTCGAGATAGTTATGATTATAACTCATCTCCTGTGAACTGCTTAGGCATTATTCACAAACAAATCATACAACTGAGATAGTTATCGTCATAACTCATCTCTTATGAACTGCTTAGGCAATATTCATAAACAACCCCCGAACAACCGAGATAGTTATTGTCATAACTCATCTCCTCGTGAACCGCTTAGGCAATATTCACCAAACAACCCCTAACAACCGAGATAGTTATTGTCATAACTCATCTCCTCGTGGAATCGCTTAAAGCAATATTCACCAGAAACAACCCTCCAACAACCGGTATACCGAAGTCCAGCACATATCATAAACTTGCAATATAAATCCACACTTGGGATAACAATATAACCATAAGATAAATAAATCCACACTTGGGGTAACATAATAACATGCTAAATAATCCACAAAAGGGGATAAGCAATATAACAACGTATCATAAACAATTCCTACGTAGTCATTACACAACTTCGGATAACCTCAATAAGAGTTCATGATCTACCTCCCAAGTTTGAACTACATTGGTGAAGTACGAATCAAGCTTAATAACCAATTTCCGGACAATATTCTATATTACAAGGTCTTTATAGGAATTCATGTTAGATTTATCAAGTCGGAGTTACATTTGATAAGGCCAAATAAGATTTCCATACAATTCCTGATTCCGACTTAATGTGCTTCCGTAGTTCCATAGTAACCCAATTAAGGTGTCATTAAGTGATACAATTGTTCTAAGTATAACCTAGGTTAAAAAGGATTAATTCATCTCCTGAAAGGTTAGATTCCAAACTTTATTTTGGTTAAGGATCATACTAGGAGGTTACTAGTGAAAATTCAGCGAAACAGAGAACTGGGCCAAATTCTACCAACATGGGCGACCGCCCTAACCACTTGGGCGACCGCCCAAGTGGACTTTAAAGCAAATGAGAGTTCTGCCGTGATGGGCGGCCGCCCAAGCCCCCATGGGCGACCGCCCAAGCCTTCCTCCAGCCCAATTTCAGATTTTTTTTTACCCATTTTGAACCTAGTCTTCCTTTCCTTATACCATGCCTATCACAAGAACACCAAAGGGAACCTTAGCTTTACCAAGTCTCACTCCAAACAAGTATACCCAAACCCAAGTAACCTTAGATTGATTATTACTACAAATTCCACCCATTTCAACCCTTTAGATTGTCTTCCTTGAACCCTAACTTCAACTAGTTTCATTTTCAATCATCCAACTTCCATTAAGGTTTCCAAGGCATGAAATCAACATCACAAGAACAAGAACAACATTTAAAGAACTTATGAACAAGTAGGAGAAGGGAATCATAACAACTCACCTAGCAAATATGGAATGGAATGAAGATCTTCTTAGCTTGATGAGCTCCTCTCTTCACCCCGAACACAAAAGTACTCTCGGATTTAAAAATGGAGAAGATTTAGACTTAGGAGGATCTTGGGGTTGAGGCTTCCACAAGGAGCTTCCATGGGAGTTGTAAAAGAAAATAAAATGAAGGAGAAGAAGGAGGAAGAAGGGAGTAAGAGGAGGGGAGGGAGTTTGGACACATGGCAAGCTTGGGGGGAGTAAGACCATTTTGGCCCCCCTCACAAAATATCTAGAACTAGGGCTTTCACCCAAATTTAACCCTTCCCCCCAATTATAAATTCTACCCATTTTAACCTCCTCTTCTATTTATCTAATTCCCATTTTTATTATTTCCCCATGGTTCTTATTTAATATCCCATAAATTTTTAAAAGATTCTAAATTTACTTCTCACCCCTTTTATCTTAAATTAAGAATTTAAAGACAAAATTGAACACATAAAGCTAATTTAAATATTAAAAGCATATAATATAATATTTAAAATTAGTACCTAGGGTTGGGGTCGTCACAAGAAGCCCTCACCCTCCCATACTTCTCCATCCTCCCCATCATTTCATCTTCATCTTCATCTTCTTCTTCTTCCTTCTTCTAATTTCCATGGAAGCCTTCCTAAATAAATCCTTCCAAAAATTCTATTAAATCCAAGCCTCCTCCATTTGAAGATCCGGGTGTACTTTTGGATTCGTGGAGTCAAGAGGAACACATTGAGCTAAGAAGATTCTTATTCCACTTCATAATTGCTAGGTGAGTTGTTATGATTTCCCTTCTCTTACTTGTTCATACTCTCCTTAATGTTCTCCTTGTTCTTATGATGTTGGGTTCATGCTTTGGGAATTTTATAGGAGTTGAATGAGTAGTAAATGGAATAGAAGGAAGTTTGTGATCTTGGAAGATAACCTAGAGGATTGAAATGGGTGAAGGTTATAATGATAAATAATTTAGAATCACTTATTTTGGGTTTATGTGATTTTATGATAATCCTTGTAGAATTAGAAATTTCTTGGTGTTCATGAGTATAAGAAGTATGACAAAGGAAAGTAAAATGGTAAGAGACTAAATGGGAAAACTTGGGAATTTCTGGCTCAGACACTTGGGCGGTCGCCCAAGGGGGCATGAGCGGCCGCCCATGTGTCCAGAATTTTGAATGCTTTGAAAACCCTCTTGGGCGGTCGCCCAAGAGGTATGGGCGGTCGCCCAAGACCCCAGGAAACTGAACTTTGAATCTGAACCAGAATTTGTGTAGCAACCTTGTTTGGTCCCTTATAGATTGTGACTCCCACTTAGTAAATTGAGCTTGAACCTTCATAAAGGCCTTGTCTTATTGTATAATGATCTTGTAGGATGGATTGAGAATCCTAACCACTATAAATTAATGGAACCTAATCACTTTCGGATATTAATCAACCCTTCTCAACTTAGATTAAAGTAGAACTTGGGCTACTTAAGCATTGTGACTACAACTTAATAATTTAACTTGAATCTCTAACGGGACCTTGTAATATGGATCATTGTCCGGAAAACAATTGTTAAGTTTGATTAGTACTTCACCAAAATAGTTCCAACTTGGGAAATAGATCTTGAACTTTAATTAAGGTTATTCGAGGTTGTATAATGACTATGTATGAATGGTTTATGATATATAGTAGCCTCACTTACTCTTTATCTTTGGTGAATAGTTGCAATGGTGTAGAAGCCATAGGTTTCACTATTGAACTAATTGATGATGGGTATGTACCACCTTGTGGCATTGTTATTCCAAGTTGTGGGATTTTTGATTATATGGTTACCATAATATCCTAAGTATGGACTATTAGACATATTGTTATGTACATCCTAAGTGTGGATTATTTGGCAAATGTTATGTGGTATTCCAATTGTGGATTATTTGGTATATGGTTGTGTTGTATCCCAAGCGTGGAATATCTGACTTGTTGTTACATTGCATCCCAAGTGTGGATTATTTGGTTATATGGTTACCTTACTTGAATTTATATTCATTAATGGTATTGATTAGAATGAGTATACATTACCATGTTGTTATATTATGATACATAGTCTACTAAATGGTTGTTGCACTATGGTATTGATTTCATGAGTATACATTACCATGTTGTTATATGATTATCCCTTTTTGTGGATTATGTTTCAAGTATCTATATTGTGCTTGAACATGTTGATATTCGGGGGTATAATGGAATTCAATCAATTATGGATTTGTTCTATAAGTGATTGAAGGTTCATCATACCTGGGACCGTCCCCTCTGTGGCCACAGAGTGGGTGTGCTAACGACTGTATTGACCCAAAAGGCTTTACTGGACACTGTTGCAATTGGTGTACGGGGGAATGCTTACGTATTAAGCCTAAAGCTTTACAGTTAGCGATATTATTGTTGGATACTCTATTATAGGTATCTTTTCTTATATGGATCTCTGGAGTATGAGTCCTATAAGAGGTGAATGTGCTGGAGGCAATTCACCAAAGAGTGGAGTTTTACTCCCATGTTGTACGACTTATTGTTCAGACGGGAAAAGGTAAAATGAGGTAACGTAAGGTGTTTACCGCTTTTATAATGCGTTATGTGCTACCATGCTATGTGTTGCATCTTGTTTGGCATCTTGCTGCATTCATAATAGCTCATTGAGATTTATTCTCACCCCTTCCCTTTTACTGTTTTAGATTGTCTTGAGACAGTGTTGGAACCAGGTGAGGCCGGGTTAAATTGTGGACTTTTGCTTTTGGGGACTTGTCAGGTTAAGTGTATAAGTTGGTTGTCTGGGTGTATTTATTTAGTAAAACTCTTTTGAGAAGATGTGTATAAACTCTTTTGTAAAACAAAGTTAAGTATGAGTTTCGATGTAAGAAATCATTTTATGGTTTATGGAAGTAGTGGAGTGGTGATATTATTAGTTGGTTTAATTTGGTATTTGAAAATGGGTTTTCTTTTAAAAGGAAAATAAAAGTTTTTAAATTTTAGAGAGGAGATTTCCTAGTTGGGCTCCTCAAGCTCGGGATACGCTTTAGGTCCCGGGTTGGGGTGCTCACAGTTGGTATCAGAGCTTAGTTTAGAGGTCAAGGGTAGATGTCTAAACTAAGGGGGAGTGTGTGGTAATTAACGCCGAGTGTTTAATGCAGGAGTTCGTTCTAATGGCCGGAAGCAATGATGATCAACGAAAGGTTCTAGGAAATGAAGGAGATATGGGTATAGGTGGAATTCAGAATGAAGAGATGATGAAATTATTCGGGATGCTTGTACAGAATATGGAGACTAGAGGATCAGTTTCGAATCAACATGAGGGATGTCAAAGTGATGGATGGGAAAGGTTTGTGAAAATGTATCCACCGAGTTTTAATGGATATCCGGATACGTTAAAGGCAGAAAGATGGTTAGAGAAAATGAACAAAATCTTTGAGGTTATAGAGAGTCGTAACGAAGAGAAAGTTAGGTATGCCGTTTTCAAACTTGATGGTCTAGCTGATCAGTGGTGGCAGATTGTGAAGGAAAGTTGGGAGCGGGATCATACGCCCCAGACTTGGGATAATTTCACTCAACCGTTCGAGGACTATTTCATTTCCATGGTTACAAGGGATAAGAAGGAGATTGAATTCTTAAGACTAAAACAAGGGAACATGACGGTGAATCAGTATTCGGTCTGGTTTGAGGAATTAGCTAAGTGTTGCCCTCATTTGGTATCGCATGAAGTGAAAAGGGTTCAGAAGTTTGTAACAGGTTTGAGGAGTGAGTTTAGGAAGAAATTATGGATTGATAGTTTCACCGATTATCAGACACTCATAGATAGAGCATATAAGGTCGAGAAGGACATTGAGGAAAATAGTGGAAGATCCGGAAGTGAGATTGGAAACAAGCCAAAGTGTATAGGACAAGGATCCAAAATCAGTAGAGGACAGCCAAGGACTTTAACTTCAGGAAGTGTGAGAGGAGAGTTTGTTGTAGCTTCTTCATCTAGGCCAAAATCCAAACAGTATGGGATGAAGTGTAAATTTTGCAAGAAGATTGGGCATACCGAAGATCATTGTTGGAGTAAGCAAGGTAAATGTATTAAGTGTGGAGAAATGGGACACTTTAGGAGGAATTGTCCAAAGTTTCTTCAGGGACGAGTTTCAAGCAGCGGTCAGCCGGGTGGACGACAAAGAGGTGGTACCAAAAGAGATAGCGAAGGAGAACCGAAAGAGAAGGTCTATGGTCGAGTACATGTTTCGAACCTAGGAGAGATAGCTTCTTCAGAGGTTACTAGAGGTATATTCCCTGTCTCAGAATTAGGGGTCATATTTTATAGATCCTGTTGCATATCATTTATGTTTGGCATCACATTTTGCTTATATGTGACATACATTGTTTGAGATGTTGTTTTATTGTTAGAGGATTATTGCTCTTATGAGAGGATACCTCGAACCTCCCTTGATTTACCCCGATAGTGATGTGGTCATGACTGAGTATGTATTGCCAGTTGATTTGGTATGATTACCAATTTGTAAATAGGAGATATACTTGACCTGGAGGGTTAAGTAGTTGTTATGTTGGTAGACTATCATAAGAAATGAGTCTTCTTTTCTATACCCAATTTGATTATATTGGTATTTGATATAGATAAACCTTTATATGGTATTCTTGTTATATATGCGTTTAAGCCAGAAAAATGTTGGTTAAAAAGTGTAAAAGGTATTTGGTTGGTGCTAGACTTGCATAAGAAGTCTTTCCGGAAAATTTTCGTGCTAGTTGTGAGTAGATGGTAATTGTATTTTCATCAAGGTATCGTATGTGTTGATTCTAAGTATGATAAGCAGAATTTTTAAGCCTTATTTTGATGGCTTTATGGTAATTAGAATTGAGGGTCTCTTTGTTAATTAAAGTTCCGAGAGGATCATGAAAATCATTGGAGGATAGGGTTAATAATCCTTGGTGAGAAGTACTTGTATGCAAAGTTTAGCTAGTGTGAGTTGGCTCGAGAAGTTTTCAAAATTTGGGGTTCTATAGTTTTAAGCTTGGAAGTTACCATGGATCTTACGAGGATTGTGTCCGTAATCTTTGAGGTTGGCAAAGTGCTACAAAAGGAATTTTCAAGGAATTCTCGAGAATTATAAAATCGTTGGTTTAGATAACTCGGAAGGACGTCAATGGTGTAAGATGTAATAAGAATGAATAATATTGGTAGAAATGGAGAAAAGATTAACTATAGATCCGATCCGATCCTTACCTAGTGAATGTGAGAACTTTGTGAATTTTAAGTGCGTATTAGAGGAAGAATTGGTTGTAAAATTATGAGAAATGTGAAAGTGATAGCGTATGCTTTGAGGAAGTTAACTTAGATAAAGCGGAAATTTTCTTATTCCTTACTTAAGAGTGACTACAATTGTGTTGCGTTATCTAAGTAAGAATCTTATCTTTTTGAAGTTTCCTTTTGAGAATTGTGACCGATCCTATGAGTTTGGAGAATTTAGTTATTCGAGGGGGAGAGATCTATAAGCCTAAGAGATGGTTGGAACTATTAAAAGATTTTAATTGCGTCATTTTATATTATCCGGAAAAGTTATTGTGATTTCGAATGCGATTTGCCGAAAGGCTTATGTGTCGTCAAGCGTATCCTTTGAGTATTAAGGCGAGACATTGTTGCAATTAGTCAGGATAGGCCCATAGAATGTGGAGACTTTAAAGGAAGTCCAACGGTGATTCAGAATTTAATAGGATTAGAGGATCGTCACAAGATGAGGAGATTATCCAGAATTTTGAAGAATAGATTGTGTGTTGAATTTCTTTTCAACTGGAGAAGTTTTATTAATATTAAGGGAGTTTAGTATAATAGCAGTTTAGTCTAGCATTGAATGGGTATTATCTAAAGATTGGTATGAGAAAATTTATTTATGATCCTTCGTACGTGTGGAATTCTGCAATTAAGGATGTTTAGACAAATTTGAATTATGTGGGGAAAACGTTGAGAGTTATTAGGATTTCAATTCCGGGATTAAATTCTAGGGTGTTGATAATGTACATAAGAATCATGACTTGAGGAAACTAGTTGAAAGTGGTAAATTGAAATGTTTGGGAAAGTACCCCTTGTTATGGATCATTAAGGTAATCAAGTTTAAAATTCGGGACGAATTTTCTTTAAGGAGGAGTGAATGTAACGACCCTAAACCTAGGCACCTATTTTAGTATCATAATATGTGCTTTTAATATTATTTTTAATATTATGTGTTTATTTTATATCTTTGATTTCTTAATATTAAAATGAAATGATTGGAAAATAAAATAATATTCTGGGGAGAATTATAATATTGGAAATGGATAAAATAAATAAAATGTGGGTAGATATTTTGTGTAGGGAAAAAGTAAAGAATAGAAATAGAAAAGGGAGTAAGAAGGAGGGTATTGGTGGGGGGCCATTCCTCCCCCTTAAATCCCTCACCTTGTCCCCCTCCCCTCTTTAGTCAAAAGAAGCCCTCACCCTCCCATACTTCTCCATCCTCCCCATCATTTCATCTTCATCTTCATCTTCTTCTTCTTCTTCTTCCTTCTTCTAATTTCCATGGAAGCCTTCCTAAATAAATCCTTCCAAAAATTCTATTAAATCCAAGCCTCCTCCATTTGAAGATCCGGGTGTACTTTTGGATTCGTGGAGTCAAGAGGAACACATTGAGCTAAGAAGATTCTTATTCCACTTCATAATTGCTAGGTGAGTTGTTATGATTTCCCTTCTCTTACTTGTTCATACTCTCCTTAATGTTCTCCTTATTCTTATGATGTTGGGTTCATGCTTTGGGAATTTTATAGGAGTTGAATGAGTAGTAAATGGAATAGAAGGAAGTTTGTGATCTTGGAAGATAACCTAGAGGATTGAAATGGGTGAAGGTTATAATGATAAATAATTTAGAATCACTTATTTTGGGTTTATGTGATTTTATGATAATCCTTGTAGAATTAGAAATTTCTTGGTGTTCATGAGTATAAGAAGTATGACAAAGGAAAGTAAAATGGTAAGAGACTAAATGGGAAAACTTGGGAATTTCTGGCTCAGACACTTGGGCGGTCGCCCAAGGGGGTATGAGCGGCCGCCCATGTGTCCAGAATTTAGAATGCTTTGAAAACCCTCTTGGGCGGTCGCCCAAGAGGTATGGGCGGTCGCCCAAGATCCCAGGAAACTGAACTTTGAATCTGAACCAGAATTTGTGTAGCAACCTTGTTTGGTCCCTTATAGATTGTGACTCCCACTTAGTAAATTGAGCTTGAACCTTCATAGAGGCCTTGTCTTATTGTATAATGATCTTGTAGGATGGATTGAGAATCCTAACCACTATAAATTAATGGAACCTAATCACTTTCGGATATTAATCAACCCTTCTCAACTTAGATTAAAGTAGAACTTGGGCTACTTAAGCATTGTGACTACAACTTAATAATTTAACTTGAATCTCTATCGGGACCTTGTAATATGGATCATTGTCCGGAAAACAATTGTTAAGTTTGATTAGTACTTCACCAAAATAGTTCCAACTTGGGAAATAGATCTTGAACTTTAATTAAGGTTATTCGAGGTTGTATAATGACTATGTATGAATGGTTTATGATATATAGTAGCCTCACTTACTCTTTATCTTTGGTGAATAGTTGCAATGGTGTAGAAGCCATAGGTTTCACTATTGAACTAATTGATGATGGGTATGTACCACCTTGTGGCATTGTTATTCCAAGTTGTGGGATTTTTGATTATATGGTTACCATAATATCCTAAGTATGGACTATTAGACATATTGTTATGTACATCCTAAGTGTGGATTATTTGGCAAATGTTATGTGGTATTCCAATTGTGGATTATTTGGTATATGGTTGTGTTGTATCCCAAGCGTGGAATATCTGACTTGTTGTTACATTGCATCCCAAGTGTGGATTATTTGGTTATATGGTTACCTTACTTGAATTTATATTCATTGATGGTATTGATTAGAA
This sequence comes from Adenophora triphylla var. japonica, assembly GCA_022495995.1. NCBI lineage: Eukaryota > Viridiplantae > Streptophyta > Magnoliopsida > Asterales > Campanulaceae > Adenophora > Adenophora triphylla. The sequence continues at coordinate 663,067 of JAFEMH010000127.1, read as the reverse complement.
TGAGTATACATTACCATGTTGTTATATTATGATACATAGTGTACTAAATGGTTGTTGCACTATGGTATTGATTTCACGAGTATACATTACCATGTTGTTATATGATTATCCCTTTTTGTGGATTATGTTTCAAGTATCTATATTGTGCTTGAACATGTTGATATTCGGGGGTATAATGGAATTCAATCAATTATGGATTTGTTCTATAAGTGATTGAAGGTTCATCATACCTGGGACCGTCCCCTCTGTGGCCACAGAGTGGGTGTGCTAACGACTGTATTGACCCAAAAGGCTTTACAGACCTGTTGCAATTGGTGTACGGGGGGAATGCTTCTGTATTAAGCCTAAAGCTTTACAGTTAGCGATATTATTGTTGGATACTCTATTATAGGTATCTTTTCTTATATGGATCTCTGGAGTATGAGTCCTATAAGAGGTGAATGTGCTGGAGGCAATTCACCAAAGAGTGGAGTTTTACTCCCACGTTGTACGACTTATTGTTCAGACGGGAAAAGGTAAAATGAGGTAACGTAAGGTGTTTACCGCTTTTATAATGTGTTATGTGCTACCATGCTATGTGTTGCATCTTGTTTGGCATCTTGTTGCATTCATAATAGCTCATTGAGATTTATTCTCACCCCTTCCCTTTTCTTGTTTTTAGATTGTGCTGAGACAGGTGACTGGAACCAGTGAGGCCGGGGTTAAATTGTGGACTTTTGCTTTTGGGGACTTGTCAGGTTAAGTGTATAAGTTGGTTGTCTGGGTGTATTTATTTAGTAAAACTCTTTTGAGAAGATGTGTATAAACTCTTTTGTAAAACAAAGTTAAGTATGAGTTTCGATGTAAGAAATCATTTTATGGTTTATGGAAGTTGTGGAGTGGTGATATTATTAGTTGGTTTAATTTGATATTTGAAAATGGGTTTTCTTTTAAAAGGAAAATAAAAGTTTTTAAATTTTAGAGAGGAGATTTCCTAGTTGGGCTCCTCAAGCTCGGGATACGCTTTAGGTCCCGGGTTGGGGTGCTCACATCATGATCTATAGAGATAGATCCAAGAGGATGATTAGTTTAAGTCAAAGTACTTACATTGACAAGGTTCTTAGAAGATTCCAAATAGAAAATTCTAAAAGGGGAAACTTGCCAATGTTACATGGTATATCTCTTAGCAAGAATCAAAGTCCTAAGACTAATGATGAGCGAAAGAGAATGAATGGTATTCCATATGCTTCGGCAATTGGGTCTATCATGTATGCTATGTTATGTACTAGACCCGATGTCTCGTGTGCTCTAAGCATGACGAGTAGGTACCAATCGGATCCCGGCGAACCACATTGGATAGCAGTCAAGAATATCCTTAAATACTTACGAAGAACTAAGGATGTATTCTTGGTTTTTGGAGGAATGGAAGAAGATCTTGTAGTGAAAGGCTACACAGATGCTAGCTTTCAAACCGACAAAGATGATTTCAGATCGCATTCTGGATTTTTGTTTACGCTTAATGGAGGCACTGTGAGTTGAAAAAGTTCCAAGCAAAGTACCGTCGCTGATTCTACAACCGAAGCTGAGTACATAGCAGCATCCGATGCAGCTAAGGAAGCAGTTTGGATCAAAAAGTTCATTAGTGATTTGGAAGTCGTTCCAAGCATCAGAGACCCTATTGAACTTTATTGTGACAACAATGGTGTCATTGCACAAGCAAAGGAACCAAGGTCACACCAGAGATCCAAACACATACTTTGACGTTAACACATTATTCGAGAGATATGTGAAAGTGAAGACGTAAAGATATGCAGAGTAGACACTGATGACAACGTGGCGGACCCATTAACTAAGGCTCTCCCGCAAGCTAAGCATGATGGTCATATTAGGTCCATGGGTATTCGATACATGGTAGATTGGGACTAGTGCAAGTGGGAGACTGTTAGTATTATGCCCTAGGCCTATGATTGATATACTTATGTGTTGACATTATTTATTATTATATGAGATGTTTATCAGTTGATTATTATATATGTTTTTGTATATTTGTTTATAATAATCTCCGTCCCTGATTATTAAGAGAATAATTAGTATAATTGTCAATGGATAATCATACGATGATTATATGCATAGAGATGCACATTGAAATTATGGGTACTTGGTAGAGAACAGGTGACTGGACTTGACCCGCATGAGATTTATGTCATGGTCAAATGTCATAATTAAATCTCATAAGGTTACTTCATTTAGTCCCTAGACCTGAGATTATCATGACCTTACATATGATGAAAGTCATGTTTGATTTTAGTCAAACGGTATCTTAACACGATATCTATAAAGGCTATATTTGGCATGATCGGATTCATGATGGGAAGGATGATAAGTCAAGATGGAATTTGTCCCTCGGAAGAGAGCTGTTTTGCTTGGGCCCCTCGATGAGTGATAATGATGAAAGTGTATGGTCGTACCCCAATATGATTGGAATTATCATTATACTCAAAATCGAGAAAGCATTGAACAAAGACAAGTTGACGAGGACCATGACTTGTGTTCAATATAACATCGCGAGACAAAGGGAGAAATGGAAGTGTACCATTGGAAACGTGAACTCTTACGTTACATTATTTGGGTAGACATAATGGCTTGCTAGAGTCCGCGTATGTCTTATGAGGGTCGATATGATCGAACTCATTGCCAACATAATGTAATTCTATTGGGTCACACACAACTAGAATGAATTGATTAAACCATTGGAAGAATGATTGAGAAAACTCCTCAATGGGCTTGTTAGGCCGTGCGACGACAGCGGCCATGTGCGTGTGCAGGTCGTGCGACACAACAAGCCACTGAGGCGGTTTGACATAATTCTTTCCTAATTTGATTAGGATTCATATTCTATACTAATGTACTATAAATATGAACGTCTGTCAACCCAAGAAAGCTAGCCGAAATTCTCAATAGAAATTCACAAACATATTCTCAATATTATTCCAAGGTTTTATAGGATCTAGCAATCTTCAAGAAATTGTTCTTGGATTCATTTAAAGGTGTGGATACCGAAAGAGGGTCTTCGCTCGTTCATCGATCAAGGCCTAGAGTTCAAGCAAGTTGAAGAACGAAGTTTGTGATTCAAAATCACATAATCAAATCGTTCGATAGCTCAAGAACGGAAAGCGTTCAAGGTTGGTTACATCTATCTCATAGTTTTCAAGTTAATTGTATAGAACGAATCCTAGGGCTTCTTGGGTTTTATGTTTTTAATGCTTAATTCCGCTGCGCATGGACCCGTAAAACCCAACAGAGGGAGCCACAGAAGGAGACGGCACATGTTGAAGATTCTCATTATGAGAAGTGGGCTGTGGCGGAGAAGCTTGAGTGGCAGGCGGCTCATCACAGGCAGGACTGCATAAGTCACATGGGCCAGAAGATGGAGACCCAACAGAAGCTGGAGACGAGCTGGGCTTGGATGGAGATGAGAAACCAGAAGTAACTCGAGCCGGCTCTAGAAAAGAGGAGACTTGAAGATCAGAAAGTGAGAGAGCACCCACTTAGCTGGAATATGGAAAATGTTGTTCATCAAATTGTGCATGCCTAGTGACATATATATGGCCTGTTGAAGGATCAAGACACCGAAACCCCTTGTAGTTGCTGCTGTAGCCCAGAAAGATACACGGAGCGCTACGGGGAGAGAATTTATTCTTCGCATAATCCCGGAGACAAGGAAAAACACGACACCCAAAAGGATGAAAAATTTCATAATTAGGCTTAGTGTGATAAAGTAATTCAAATGGAGTCCTTCCCTGTAATACGGATGAAGGCAGCCGGTTGATGGTATATACTGCAGAAGAAAAGGCATCAACCCATAAGGCTGCCGGGACATGAGCATTGAACATCATAGCAAGACCCGTTTCTGTGACATGACGATGCTTGCGTTCGGCCCGACCATTTTGTGCTTGCGTATGTGGACAAGAGACATTATGATGAATACCCTTTTCACAAAAATATTGTTGAAATCGATGATTAGTAAACTCTGTTCCACCGTCACTTTGAAAATCTTTAAGAGTGCATTGAAATTGATTCTGAACAAAGGTAGAGAAAGCAACCAATATATCATAGAATTCAGATTTTGCTCGCAACGGATAAAACCAAGTAAACCGTGAATAGTTGTCAACAAAAATAGCATAATAGTGATAACCATTAGAAGAAACAACAGGCGCAGGTCCCCATAAATCGCAATGGACTAAATCAAGCACGTGAGAAGCACGTTTGTTATTGATAGTGAAAGACAATCGCTTGCTCTTGGCAAGTTGACAAGAAGTGCAAACTGAAGGTTTAGGCAACAATGAAGTAACTTGTAAACAACCTAACTTAACTAGAAGAGAAATGGTGTCATTAGAGACATGGCCAAGTCTAGAGTGCCATATCTCAAATGGAGCACGTAAACGACTAGTACTAGAACTAATAGCAGAAAAAAAAAGCTTGATGTCCTTGCTCTAAGATGTAGAGACCACGATCAAGCCTGCCTCTTGCCAAGATTTCCTTGTTGTGCCGATGCTGAATAAAAAATGTAGAATCATTAAAATAAACCGAAACAGGAAAATCGAATGTAAGTTTACTGATAGAGATTAAATTCTTCGTGATTTGCGGCACAACATGAACATCTAATAATTTTAAGGCAGGAGAAAGAGATAGAGTGCCAGTATGAGTTATGGAAAGAGCATCACCATTACCAACAATGACACGGTCAGGGCCAGAATAAGATTCATAAGAATCTAGAGAAGAGGATGACAGAGTCATATGTGCAGAAGCACCGGTATCCAAGTACCAATCAGAGGGCTCAGTTTGTGAGATATTACAGGAGGCAGTGAGAGCTTCTGCAAGTTGAGCAGCAGGAGTGGTATTACGAGAGTAACGCTTGTCACATTTGTCCGCGTAATGACTCTCTTGGCGATAGATCTGACACCGGGGTATACGTTTTATAGTTCCACGACCACGACCATTGAGTGAAGAACTGCCTCGACCACAACCACGACCACCGTTATTATTATTTTGCCGAATGGGATTAGCAATGAAAGCGGCTGGAGGAGGGGCAGGACCACCGTTCTCAAGAGAATTGAGAAAGAGAGCAAAGCTTTTGGCTCGAGGAAGAAGCTCAGCAAATGTTGGAAGTGGCACAATTGCTATCTGGGACGCGAAGAACGCAGCGAAGGCGAAACCGAGACCACGGAGAAACCAATGGGATTTGTCTGTATCATCAACACCTCGACCGATAGCAGCAAGTTGATCATAGACAGCTTTAAAACGTCGACCATAATCAGTAACTGATTGAGGACCTTTCTTCATGGCGAAGAGGGTGTCCTTGAGGCTGACTTCTCGAGACTTGGAAGCATGGCTAAAGGCAGATTCCAGTGCCAACCAGATTGCACGAGACGAACGACACTCAATAACCTCTGCCATTGACTCTTCCGTAAGAGAGGAGAGCAGCAAACTTTGGAGTTTCTGATCTTGATGAATCCAAGATGAAAAGGCAGGGTTGGGAGTTTTCTTGCCATCAACAGAGACAAGTTCAGCGGGAGGAGCAATGGTGGTGCCGTCGACAAAACCAAAAAGGTCTTGGCATGAGAGTATGGAAGACAGTTGGTTCTTCTAGAGTAGGTAATTGGTGGAAGTGAGTTTGACGGTGATCATATGTATGAGAGTGGCAAAGGGGAGAGAATATGTAGAAGAAGAGGCAGCCATGGAATAGATTAGGAAAAGAATAGGGTTTCGGTATTGTTCAGACTGATACCATGAAAAGATATGTATATTATTCACCACAAGAATAATGGTTACATTATGTTACATATATATACACAAGTAATAAGGATTATCTACACAAATTAATCCTAATCAATCTCTATCATTAAGGAAAGATTATGTAGGGGAAATATTTGATTTCCCTGTAATCTCGTGATTCCCATCCTTTGCAATCTCGTGAATATCGCCAACACATACAATCCTAGAGAGATTGTAACTACTTTAATATCCTTATTTGGTTAGGACTGCACAAGCTCTGCACGATAGCCGAGATGCTCCCTTCCTCGTCATACATGGCCATCTCGGCCTACTATGAGTCGGGGAAAGGACGAGAGATAACGGGGAAGCCCGTCGTGATGACATCATAGCCGAGGAAGCCTCCTCATCCTCAAGGGAGATCACCTCGGCCTTGGGGGGAGTTCCTCGGCACTTGAGCTGGCCTTTGGTCATGTCGCCTGTTGGGCCTTGGCCAGCCTTAGGGAATGACGAGATAGAAAGACGAGGAAGCCCAGGTCTTCCCTCGTAGCTGAGACTTGATGGATTATGTTTAGGGCCCAATCTACTTGGGCCTTACCCGGACAAGCCCGTGTTCGTATCTCGATTTATACTGTTCATAAGCATTTTTTTAGAAAACAATAAATTATAAAACACATGGCTGGATAAGGTAGCACCTATCACACAATTATATACTCCCTCCATCCCATAACAATCGACGCAGTTACTCCGCACGAAAATTAAGGAAAAAGTGAAAAGGTTGATGTGTTGTGAGTGTAAATAGTTGAGTAGGAGAGAGAATGAGTGGAGAGAATAGTAAATTATAATGGTGTTGTGAGTATTATAATAATGTAGGAGAGAGAATAAGTGGAGAAAATAATAAAGATTCTTTTCCATTTTAGGAAGTGTAACTTATCAGTGGGACGCCCAAAATGACAAAGTGTGTCGCTTGTTATGGGACGGAGGGAGTATATACTCTGTGCACAATAAAAGGTGGTCTCTTTACTAAAAAAAAATTAGGCTTTGTTAGAAACCTAAATAAAATCTACTTTTAGCTTAAATTTGTGTAATTTTGAGAAGATATAAGAATACATAAATAAATTTACATATCTAAATTTAATATCTAAATTTAATAGTAATTACTACGAGTATATAACATAATGAATTTATTTTTTAAATAAAATGTACCCAATTTTTGCCTCCAAACCTTCCCTTACACCCCTCGGCTCTCCCTATAGTCACCTATATTATCTCCACATTCTTCAATTTTTTTAAAATAAAATCTTTTTTTTTTGACAAAAGTGAAATAAAAAAAATGTCTAACTAATGATCATCTATCTCGAAACATAAAAAAAGTAGTTATAATCTAAATATATATTCTTAAATTTTAGACTAAAAATGAAAAAAACAAATTAAATATCCACATCTAAATTTAAAAATTATCGTTAATACAACAAAAAACTGTTATTAATTATTTAAAAATTAGTACTTTTTCACTAAATATTGATCAAACTTTAATTATTAAATAAACAAAAATACATAGTACATTTTTATTTTTTTCAACTACTCACTCAAATACTAATAAACTACTACCTCCGTCCCAAAATAAGGTATTTTTTTTAATTTTTCTGAATTAAAAACAATAAATTTTAAAGCTTATTAAACAATTATTTTTTAAAAAATAATTAAAACGTTCAAATATTGCAGCCTAGCCTAGTGTTGATTAATTAATGAAAAAGAATTTTTTTTTACACATTTTCAAAAGTTTTCAAAAAGTGTAAGTAGTAATAGATTATTTTCCCCTTCCTCATATCTCTCACGCTCTCTCTCTCCCTCTCTCTCTCGTAATCATTTCATTTTTAATCTTTCTCTGTAGTTTTTCTTCATCACAAGAAAATAGCCTCCGCCTCTACGTCTACCTCGTTTGATCTTTGACTCCGACCATCACCACCTCGACATTTTTCGACAGAGCTGCCTCTCCACGCCCCATATCCATTTTTAATGTTCTTCCTCCACATCTAGATCTCCTTTAAGAGCACCTCGATCTTCGTCTCCACAGCCTCCGTTATCCTATTTAGTGCCGCCGCCAACACCACCACCATTGCCTTGTCATTCGTAAACCACAATGCCACCGAAGGACCTCTTTGTTGTTTTCGTCTTTTTCACAAGGCAAACGACTCTGAAAATAAGAAAAAAAACAGACTGAGTTTTTTTGGTTTGATCCTTTTTTTGGCTCGATTTCGATTTTCTGGAACCCAAATCTTAACCGGTTCTCCTCATCCTTTATAGTGTCTTCACCGTTAATCCCAGCTATACTAAGGAACTCTGCAAATAAAAATCAGTTAGTCACTTGGTTTGATATATGTGATTTTGTGTGTGTTCGTGTGTGAGTGAAAATGAAATGAATCTGAAGCTCTAAGCTTCAAAAACCAAAAGGTCGACCTAATACGTTATTTTATTTTCAAACTTGTTGTAAAACAGGGGATGTCAAAATCGTTTGCTAAAACCATGTGTGGATATGGTTATATACAGGGAAGTTAAATGGTAAATTCTATATACAAGGCCCCTTACATACAAGGCACCAATAATTCTCAAACTACCCTTCGTGTGTCGTGCTCGAAAGGACGACACGAAGCCTTCATTTCGTGTACTTTTACACGACATCAACTAATTGGGTTAAATATTTGGTCGTATGAAATTATACGAAATTTAAATTTACTCTGTCATTAATTTCGTACACAACAACACGATATCATGTCCTAATATCGTGTATATCCATACGACATATCATAATGAAGGTGTTCTTCGATGATTTGCGACACGATGTTAATGATACGCATATGCTATGTTATATTATTGAATTGTGTTGTTAATTGAGCAAAATTTATACACTTATACATGACAAGGAACAAACGTCATATTGGATTATACAATATCATATAACATATCACATTTAAGTGATACCACTTTATTTATTTGGAGGAAACTCATGTAGATGAAAAACACTTGAAATGTCATTTAGAATGTAGAAAAAAATTAAAAAAAAATAAACGAGGTAGCCGTATACCATTTTTGGCAAGATCGGGACACATAAAACCCTAAAAACCCTAAGTAATGGCACATATTTGTAACTCAATCTCCATTTGGATTTTGAGGAAACTCATGTAGATGAAAAACACTTGAAATGTCATTTAGAATGTAGAAAAAAATTAAAAAAATAAACGAGGTAGCCGTATACCATTTTTGGCAAGATCGGGACACATAAAACCCTAAAAACCCTAAGTAATGGCACATATTTGTAACTCAATCTCCATTTGGATTTTGAGGAAACTCATGTAGATGAAAAACACTTTAAATGTCATTTAGAATGTAGAAAAAAATTAAAAAAAAATAAACGAGGTAGCCGTATACCATTTTTGGCAAGATCGGGACACATAAAACCCTAAAAACCCTAAGTAATGGCACATATTTGTAACTCAATCTCCATTTGGATTTTGAGGAAACTCATGTAGATGAAAAACACTTTAAATGTCATTTTAGAATGTAGAAAAAAATTAAAAAAATAAATGAGGTAGCCGTATACCATTTTTGGCAAGATCGGGACACATAAAACCCTAAAAACCCTAAATAATGACACATATTTGTAACTCAATCTCCACAATGCCCTCACAAAATGCAAGTCACAAGAACGACAAGGGAGATCCTCGCTTCAACAGTTCATAAAAGCACTCTAGGATATGAGTGACGTCATGCATAGTGATCGTCATCTCACCCCACGGCATGTGGAAGGTATTAGTCTCGGGAGACCACCGTTCCACAAACGCCGTTAGGAGCGCCATGCTAGGCCGGCGAATGGTAGCATCATGTAGGAAATGGAGGCCGGTACCCTCAGCACGAGCCCAGCGAAGCTCTATCATCCTCCGGTAAAGAAGCATGGGAGAACCTGTTGATTCCAAACAAAAAATTATAATTAATACTCCCTCTGTTTCAAGATTCAGATGACATTTCGTATGCCAATACCCGAAATGTTGGTGACATTTCGTATGTGTTCATACGAATGGTGACCAACATTTCGTGTATTGGCATACGAAATGTAAACTGATGAATCAGTTTACATTTCGTATACCAATACCCGAAATGTTGGTGACCATTCGTATGGACACATACGAAATGTCACCAACATTTCGTATGTTGGCATACGAAATGTCATCTGATTGTTGATAATGTTTTGCAAATGGCTATTTAATAAACAAATCATATATAAACTTACTTATCTAGAATCTGCTGCCTCGTTTGGCGCTTCAACACCGGCTCACAAGTGGCGTTCTCCCATATCTTACGGGCTCGATGATGACGAAACCCCGTATAACAACCGAACCTCCTCGGGCCGCCGCACGGGTTACTCTTCACTGCCAGCTGGTAATCCTTAGACCACTTTCCCCTTTACGCCCGTGCCTCCCGCCTCTTGCGAGGCCTCGCGGATCTGGCTCTCCTCCGCCTCCTCCGCCTCCTCCTCCTCCTCATCATCATCACTAGATAAATGTGCCTCCTGCACAGATGCACCCGGGACCGAGTACGTGAAGATGAATCCTCACTAGAATAACTACCCTCACTATCACTCTCCTCAACCACAGGCTCCTCAATCACGACATTCTTGTCGTGAATCTTTTTGCTCCGTTTATCTGCCTTAGCTGCAGCTGCCTCCTCGGCCTTCCTCTTTCTATTAGAGGCCGTCGCAGGGTTACGTACCTACAAAAAATTAAATAAGAGACAGTTAATATTCAAGAACCAGTTGACATTTCGTGTGCCAATACCCGAAATGTTGGTGACATTTCGTATGTGTTCATACGAATGGTCACAATCATTTCGGGTATTGGCATACGAAATGTAAACTGATTCATCAGTTTACATTTCGTATGCCAATACCCGAAATGATGGTGACATTTCGTATGTGTTCATACGAAATGTCACCATCATTTCGGGTATTGGCATACGAAATGTAAACTGATGAATCAGTTTACATTTCGTGTGCCAATACCCGAAATGATTGTGACCATTCGTTCGTATATGTTCATACGAAACGCACGCCGACAATTTCAAATTTTAGGCACACGAATTCGTATTCGATTCAAACAAAAAACCCAAATTAATGTTACAAAATCGCAATTAGAACCATTTAGGATACGTTTAAACAACATTAAGCATTATATAATCCATTTTAGGCATAAAATTAATGTTGGGTTTTCAAATTGAAATTTTAGGTTAAAAACAATTACTTTTGGAGCGACGGGAGAGGAGGCGGACTTTCCACCGGTTTTAGGGAGGTTTGTCTTCATGTTTTCCGGCGGTGGTGATGGCGGCGTTCGTCGAGTGAGAGAGAGAGAAGAGAGAGCGACGTTCGTTTGTTTTGAGCGAGAGAGAGAGAGAGAGAACGGCGCTATGAGAGAGAGAACAGTCCGTCGTTTGAAATGGGGGAGGGAAGGGTTTTTTTTTTTTTTTTTTTTAAGTATATATATGAGGGTATTTTGGTCATTTTGTACATGCCTTGTAAAATCATGCCTTGTATATAGTACTACCCGTCTTTCCATCTTTCCCTCAACAAATGACGAAGAAGATGAGAAAAGGCAAGAAAGCCCGCCAATCATCGGCTTCTGCGGCGGCGAACCGACGGTGGACGGCGACGGAACAACAGATCGACTGCTCAAATCAAAGTCGGATACACTGCTCGGATACAATCCTATTGTTGAAACCGTCATGATTAACAAATTGAGATCTGAAACCCTAGGTCACAATTTATATATACAAAATAAAATTCGATCAACCAAACACACAATTCGAAAATAAACAATTATGAGTGGGATTTTCAAAATAATTTCACTATATACAGAGGAATTTATTGAGATTTTTACGAAAAATCGACGAAATTGAATTGGGGAACACTATTTCGTGTAAGTATACACGAGATATCATCTATCATCTCGTGTATATATACACGAGATGATATATTACATCTCGTGTAAACTTACACGAGATGAAATATCAACTCATGAATTAGGGATTAGAAACAAGAATATACTTACCGGAGAAGAGATCGAGTTGGCGGCGATCAACGTTAAGGTCACGATTGCCGCCATCATGAGTGGTGGTGCTGAACGAGCGCGTAGCGGAGGCAGAGCTGATAGGAACGCGAAGCTTATTGAGAAGTGATGAGTTGAATGAGCCGGCGGCTCGCCTGAGAGCCATGTCAAAGAGTAGCTTTGGAATTGGATCGGAAACGGTGGTTACAGAGGTTGCTGTCGCTGAGCTGTGTTTTGGAGAGAGATGAATTCCCTTGGAGAGAGATGAATTCTCGTGTATATGCACACGAGACATCTCGTGTGCATATACACGACAATTATTTCGTGTATATGTACACGAGACATCTCGTGTAGATTCACACGGGATAAGTGAGAACATCTCGTGTATACACACACGAGACGGGCAATGGCAGGATTGAAATTTTTCGTTCCCTGTATTTAGTATTTACCACCATGTGTTGAATTCTTATTTTATATGTACACGTGGAAGCTTCAATCACTCATGGATGAGCACGTGAAAGCTTACAAGACACTAAACGACGCTGTTCAGTTTCCATTTTCAGCTCCTTGATAGTGATTTTTGGGCTCAAACTTGCCAAATTTAGGAACGACTTTGCTTTAATATATTTATAGATAAGCAGATAAATAAGTTTGACAAATTAACTAAAAAAATCATATAATTTATGATAAAATTGTTAATTTTATAATAAATAATTAATGTAACAAAATTATTAAAACTATTATAATTTTTTTTAAGACAAACCAATAAATGATAAGAATATTTAATTCCAAACCGTTGATGAAAAAAATTTGTATAAGTAATTTATGTCATACTCCCTCTCTGTTCCATAATAAATATCACACTTTAATTTTTAAGATCAAATTGATCGATTGAATCTTGACCAAAAAGTTATAAAATTTAATTACTATCATGCAATTTTAAATCATATTTTCATTTAGTTGTCTGCACTTTTTTCAACTTAATTTTTTAATACAAGTAAACAATTTGTTGACACAATTGATTTTTTCTAGGACTTACTCCTTCTGTTCCAGTTCAGTGTAAATTTTTGGTCAACTTTAACCAATAATTTAAGGCCATAATAATGATCCTAATAAAAATTTAAAAATTTGTTATTGTATCACGTTTAATAATATTAACAATAACATTTTTTGGATTTTTATTAGGATCATTATTATGGCCTTAAACTATTGGTCAAAGTCGGTCAAAATTGACCAAAAATTTACACTGAGCTGGGACGAAGGGAGTATATGATAAGTCTAAATGAAAATTTAATGAAAGTTTTTTCAACGGGAAGAGATATTTCTTGTGTATCTAATACCTTCATCAGAATTTTAATCAAGTAAAATCAATGTGTTGACACAATTGCCTTAAATTTATCTTACTTTTAAAATAAATAACTTTTCAAAGTTATCATTTATTTTATAATCTTTAAATTTTAATTTTATAAATTTTGAAAATCTAATAGGATGGATCATGATTAAAAATAAATAAATTATTTTTATACACAATAATAAAAAATATCTAAAAGAAAGCATGTCAAACTTTTTTTCATTTTCCATTGAAGTGTTAAATTTATTTGCCAATTGAATTTCAGTGAATCTGCATATATATATGATTATGTTCTTTATTTTTCTTTATTTTATAAAGTGTGCAAAATTTAAATCTCTTTGTTAAATTATTTATCTCAAAATAGTATTGACCTCCTTTGATTTTTTTTTGACTTCGCCGTTGTTTATATATACAATATATATAGAGGCACATGGAAATTTGGCCTGCTGGCTAGAGTTTATGGCTTCCAACCTGGAGGTCATGGGTTTAATCCCCCCAGAAGTTAGAGGGAAGGCTTTCTCTCCCTAGAATTTATCTCCTAGACGCTTCTGTGCGTGCATGTGTGTGTGTGTGTGTGTTGTGGATATGGCCCTCCACTACCCAAGCAAACACACAAGAACAATAATAGCACACAAAACAAAGCACAAGAAATCAAAGCACGAAAAGACACAGAAATTGTTTACCCAGTTCACCAATATGTTTGGCTACGTCTGGGGGCACTATCAAGCCAGGATCTTGCACTATATTGTGTTTGTATAATGTTACAATGTGTTTAGGGGCGGAACTATACTTAAATATATGCCCTAGGATACAACCAAACCCTAGATTGACAAAAGGAACCCGAAAATTGGCCTAAAAAACCGGGCCCAAAAATTCCTTCCCCGTCAAGTGCGCGGCCGCTCTCCATGTCTTGCGCGGCCGCCCTAACCTCCAGAAAAACTGTACCACGAATGAACCTCCAGCGCGGTCGCCCTTACCACCAGCGCGGCCGCCCTGAACGGCAGTAACTCCGACGATTTTCTCCCTTTTGCACCGAAATCTAACCCGGTTGGTCCTCTATCCCAACAATCTCCCACCTAGAGATCAACCGCATATATAAGCCCCGTAACCGTTCTTCAACTCATCCTTGGTGTCCTCCTAGTGCTCACCTCGATCATGGTAGTGCCATCCTCCTCTCTTATTCTCCAAGCCCAATTGAAGCTTTGCACAGCTTCAATTTCTCAAGGTTTACAACCTTTGTCAACATGTCAGTCGGGTTCTCCGATCCCAATATCTTCTCCAGTCATAAGATCTTCCTTTCCAAGAGATGCCTGATGTAGTGAAACCTCAGTTCAATGTGCTTCGTCCTAGAATGAAACGCCGGATTCCTAGCCAAATGTATTGCACTCGACCGTCACCTTTGTAGACGTTACCACTTCGCGTCTTCCCAAGTTCACCCAAGAAGTTCTGCAACCATACCATCTCTTTGCTCGCCTCTGTCACTGCCACATATTCTGCTTCTACAGTCGACTGAGCCACGATCTTCTGCAATTTAGAAGCCCAGGAGATTGCTGTACCACCCAATGTGAAGACATAACCCATAGTACTTCTCCTCTTGTCTAGATCTCTTGATGCCAAATCTGCATCAACATAACCCGCTAACACGACCTCCTTGCTTGAGAAACATAGAGCCTTACCAGCAGTACCCTTTAAGTAACTCAGGATCAATTTAACCGCTTCCCAATGTTGCTTTCCTGGATTGCCCATGAACCGGCTGACTACTCCCACCGCATGTGCAATGTCCGGCCTTGTACACACCATTGCATACATTAGACTCCCCACTGCCGAAGCATATGAAGTCCTATCCATCTTGTCACGCTCCTCCTTGCCCATAGGAGAGTCCTTCTCGGATAGCTTGAAGTGCATACCCAATGGTGTCCCTGTTGGCCTCGCTTCTTCCATGCAAAACCTTGCCAAGACTTTCTCAACGTATTCTGCTTGTGAAAGAACCAACTTACCCGACTCCCTATCCCTGTCAATCCGCATGCCCAAGATTTTTTCTGGCCTCCCCCAAATCCTTCATCTCGAACCGTTCTGACAACTAAGCCTTCAATCTGTTTACCTCTCTACTGCTAGAGCCCGCTGTCAGCATGTCATCCACATATAATAGCAAGATTATGTACCCATTGTCCGTGTTCTTGAAGTAGCAACAATGATCCGCCTCACATCTGATAAAGTCAATATCGTGCATGAATCCATCGAACTTTCTGTACCACTGCCTAGGATCTTCTTTAAGGCCATACAAGCTCTTAGTCAATCTGCAAACCAGTTCCTCGCTACCCTTAGACAAGTAACCCTCTAGCTGTACCATGTAAATTTCTTCCTCCAAATCCCCATGAAGAAAGGCCGTCTTTACATCCATCTGTTCCAGCAACAAGTTATCTGCCACTACTATCCCCAGAACCATTCTGATAGTGGTCATCTTCACAACAGGAGTGAATACTTCGGTGTAGTCAATACCATACTTTTGCTGAAACCCTTTTACAACCAACCTTGCCTTGTAACGCTTACTGCCGTTTGCTTCCTTCTTGATCCTGTAAACCCACTTGTTATGCAATGCCTTCTTCCCCTTAGACAGTCTAATCAACTCCCAAGTTTTGTAGGCCTACAATGAGTCCATCTCATCATCCATCGCAGCTTTCCACTTATCACAAAGTGCACTACGAACAGCCTCCGCATAACATTCTGGTTCCCCACTATCTGTCAACAACAAGTAGTAATTGGAAGGAGTATACCTGTCAGGCGATCCACGCAACCTGCTGGATCTACGCAGCGGAATATCTGGTTCCGGAGTATGTGGTTCATCTTCAGTGACCTCCTGACCATGGTCATCATGAACCGTTCTGCTCCCACCCGAGTCTGGAATATCCACCTCTACAACCTCCGGTTCTGAACTAGTATCATCAGATGCCCCCTTTCTGTCCATGTACAATACCTGTTCATTGAATACCACATCTCAACTACGAATAATTTTATGGTTTTTGTCATCCCAAAACTTATACCTGAAGTCATCCCCGCCATACCCAATAAACGTACATTTTACAGACTTTGCATCTAATTTAGTTCTCTCAGCAGAATCAATATGAACATATGAAACGCAGCCAAATATGCGAAGAAAGGACAGATTTACCTGCTTGCCACTCCATGCTTCCTCTGGAATTCCATTCCCCAATGGTACCGATGGTCCCCTATTAATCAAGAAAGCCGCCGTGTCAACTGCATATGCCCAGAACGTCTTCGGAAGTCCACACTTCAATCTCATACTTCTTGCCCGCTCGTTCAATGTCCTGTTCATCCTCTCTGCAACCCCATTGAGTTGTGGTGTGAGTTTTGGAGTCTTCTCCATGCGAATACCATTTGCTGCACAATATTCCCTAAACTCACCGAGCTCATACTCCCCACCATTATCTGATCTTAAGCACTTAAGCTTAAGTCCCGTCTGATTCTCCACCAAGGCCCTCAACTTCTTGAATACCTCGAAAGCTTCATCTTTCCCCTTCAAAAAATAGACCCAGACCTTCCTTGTCGAATCATCAATAAAGGTCATGTAATATGATGCACCACCCAGAGAAGTTACCGGAGATGGTCCCCACAAGTCCGTGTGGACCAGTTCTAACTTTGCTTCCCTCAAAGCCCTACCAGTCCTCGAGAAATTATTTCTCCCATGTTTTCCAAACACACAATCTTCGCAGATCCCCACGTTGACTGTCTTTAAACCCGGTAGTAGTCCCTTTGAATAAAATACTTTCATCCCCGTCTCACTCATGTGACCCAATCGACAGTGCCACAAATCAGTATCACCCTTGGCTGCCGCCACCGCGATACTATCCTTGGTGTTATTCGCCAAATACAATGTCCCCTCCTTATTACCCCGAGCGATCTCACAATCCTCCTTGGTAATAACCAGTTCTGCCCGAATGTTACCTTGTAACCTTCTTCGTCCAAGCCCAACTGATAATAGGTTCTTTTTCAAACCCGAAATGTGCTGACCCCGTTCGGATGTAAGACCTTCCGTCCAGATGCTCCTATTCGACATCCCCCTTTCCCTTGATTTCCAAAGGCTCGCCGTCCGCCAGATAGACCTTACCGAAATCATAGGAAGTATAATTCTCCATCTCTTACTGCATGCCCGCAAGAGTGGAATGATGCCCCGAATCCGGCACCCATGATTCTAGTGCACTACTAACACTCGAACCAGTACATCATCACCTTCGTTGTCACATTCACCGAATTGCCCCACGATTGGGACAATTCCTCTTGTAGTGTCCCGACTCCTTACGGTGATAGCAGGCTGATCCCTTTGCAACCCTTGGTTTGTCTACGATCTCCAGCGGTCTTGCCCTTACCACCCACCACGTTCTCCCTAGATTCAGTTCTCCCTTGTTTTCTAGTACCCGGCCTTCCTGCTAGTAGTAGCTAAGGCCGATCCCGAAGCGATCGATGTCCCCAACTTCTTCATGCGATTTTCCTCGCCCGAGAAAGTCTTTAACATCATCATACTTCAATTTGTTTTTACTGTGAAGCATTGATTCTTTGTCATTTGTCAGCTCCAACTTCTGGTAAAGACGCTAGCAGCAAGCACGCGTGAACCTCATCATCGAACTTGATCTCCACGCGGTCGATGAGTCTATAACATCCATAAACTCATCGATGTGTTTAGCTAAGGATCCTCCCTCTTGCATCTTGAGACTACCCATCTTGCGTATCAAATCGACCTTGTTTGCAGCAGATGGTGTTTCAAATCTCTCAATAAGATAATCCAATAGCTCCTTTGTGGTTTTTGCCTTCTTGGTAGTCTTCGCAATCCACTTTGACAAAGTAGATCTGACCACCCCTAGGGCCTTCCGATCCATGAGATCCCAATCTTCCTGCTCTTCGTCTTCCGGTTTGACACCCTTTAGAGGCTTATAGAGTTCTTTGTTATACAAGATATCCTCTATCTGCATCCTCCGAAATCCAAAGTCAGACCCATCGAATTTCTCAATCGCCTGTTTGTCCTTGCCCATTCTTGATTGCTTGACAACTCCCAATCGCTCGATAAACCAATCTTACGATTAAACCCTGATCTTGAACCAAGGCTCTGATACCAGTTGTTATGGATATGATCCTCCACTACCCAAGCAAACACACAAGAACAATAATAGCACACAAAACAAAGCACAAGAAATCAAAGCACGAAAAGACACAGAAATTGTTTACCCAGTTCACCAATATGTTTGGCTACGTCTAGGGGCACTACCAAGCCAGGATCTTGCACTATATTGTGTTTGTATAATGTTACAATGTGTTTAGGGGCAAAATTATACTTAAATATATGCCCTAGGATACAACAGATTGACAAAAGGAACCCGAAAATTGGCCTAAAAAATCGGGCCCATAAATTCCTTACCCGTCAAGTGCGCGGCCGCTCTCCATGTCTAGCGCGGTCGCCCTAACCTCCAGAAAAACTGCACCACGAATGAACCTCCAGCGCGGTCGCCCTTACCACCAGCGCGGCCGCAACGGCAGTAACTCCGACGATTTTCTCCCTTTTGCACCGAAATCTAACCCGATTGGTCCTCTATCCCAACATTGTGAGTAGTGAAATATATATATATATATATATATATATATATATATATATATATATATGTATATATACATATGTATATATACATATGTGTTTAGGGGCAAAATTATACTTAAATATATGCCCTAGGATACAACAGATTGACAAAAGGAACCCGAAAATTGGCCTAAAAAATCGGGCCCATAAATTCCTTACCCGTCAAGTGCGCGGCCGCTCTCCATGTCTAGCGCGGTCGCCCTAACCTCCAGAAAAACTGCACCACGAATGAACCTCCAGCGCGGTCGCCCTTACCACCAGCGCGGCCGCAACTGCAGTAACTCCGACGATTTTCTCCCTTTTGCATCGAAATCTAACCCGATTGGTCCTCTATCCCAACAGTGTGAGTAGTGAAATATATATATATATATATATATATATGTATATATACATATGTATATATATGTATGTATACATATGTATATATATATATATATATATATATATATATATATATATATATATATATATATATGTATGTATACATATGTGTATATATATGTATGTATACATATGTATATATATATATATATATATATATATATGTATGTATACGTATGTGTATATATATGTATGTATACATATGTATATATATATATATGTATACATATGTATATATATATATATATATATATATATGTATGTATACGTATGTATATATATATGTATGTATACATATGTATATATATATGTATATATACATATGTATATATATATGTATATATATATATATATATATATATATATATATATATATATATATATATATATATATATATATATATATATATATATATATATATATATATATATATGATTTGAAATGAAAGGGAGAGAAATGAAGTAAGGCGGCTCTCTTTTATATAGATGAATAGGATTCTTTTCCAAGCAAAAGTCTACTAGTCGCTCATTTCCTTATCAATATAGAATTTTCTCCAAATTTGCAACCTATCTTATTTACATGATAACTACTAAAAATAAAGATTAGTTTTAGTAAAATAAAATCAATCCTAATATATATATACAAGTGATTCCTAATTTAACATAAATTAAATATGTACATTAATTCAATTAGAATCATAAAGATCTAATTTTAAAAACAAACGAGTATTTTCATACTCTTTCATTTTGAACATTTATACCTTTTTCTTTTTGTAGAATTACAACAAAATCAATATTTATCACCCTACCTTTTACCCACTTGAATTATCAATGTTGTTTTGGACAATTATTTCCTCGGCCCACTTGCCATCATCTACTTAGTTCTTAGTGTTTTTTAATTAGTTCTTAGTGTTTTTTAATAAGCGTGCAACTATTGATAGCACTCTTAGTACAAAATGGGAGGAATATATCTTTACTTTCATATAACAAGTTCTAAATCGTATTTAAACTCAGTATGATTCATAAAATAATTTTATATATTTATACTATTAAATTTTCTTAAATGTTCATCAGAATGAAAATTAAGCATTTACATAAGTATTTAAAAAAATAAAATTTTATAAGATGTGCATTCAACGAATATTAATCTAGTGCTATAATATAATTAACATCCACGATGATAACGTTAAAACCCATTTCAATTTTAATTAACATCGGTTTTTTATATTCACCTCCACCCCCAGAAGGCGGTAATATTATCATGATCGTTAATTATGATGCATCCAACTACATCAAACTATTTTCACAACCGTTAATTTCCTTAAACTCACCAGTAAAGTCAGATTTCATTTTCAGTAAGCGTCAGTGTTTGATTTCTCTCCTCACCTCCTATATGGGACATCGTAAAAAAAGGTGGATCTATATAGCCGAAGCTTTTCCTAACTATTTTTTTTTTCTATGCTAGTATGAAAATAAAATATTAATTTGAATTATTGATGATTAAATAAAAGAAGTACTAGTAAAAAAAAAAAAAAAACCTACAATATTTTCCACATTTATATGATAGCTGCGTGCTGGTCATACAATTACGACCACACGTTGGAAATGGATCAAGTCCGAGAAATAATCAGAGATGTGGGCCACGTGTTGGAAATGGATGTATAATGACTTTTCTATTTTATTATTATTATGATTTATGTTACTTTTTATTTTTTATTTTTTTTTATAACGGATTTATTGTTTGGTGCTGACTATTTCAAATGCTTATAAACAATTACTCCCTCCGTCTCACTCGAAGTGTTTCAACTTTCAATTTTGGGCGTCCCATTTAAAATGTCTCATTACCAAAAAAGGAAATTTTTTTTTACTATTACACCCACTCATTCTCTCTTCTACTTTACTTTTACACCCACAACATTCTCTCTCCTAACTATTCCACCCACTCATTCTCTCTCCTATTTAATTTTTCATACTCACAACATTTAAACTTTTCTCTTTCTTACCTCACTTTCCTTAATTCTCGTGCAATTGTCCTTTCCGGACACTTTAAATGGAAGGAGGGAATATGATTTTTTATCCTTTTACGCACACTAGAATTAAATAAATAGTTGAATCAATAAATTTAATAAATATATATGCCCACCCAATTAGGTAATGAAGGCAATTTCTAAACAGAGTTGACTGAGGCTATTTCTGTACATAAGACTTTCTAATTTAACGTAAACAAATTTAATTGGTTTATATTACCATTTATCAAACAAAATGATTTATTTTTTGGAAAATTGCATTTTGGACTTCAAAGTTTATGGGGTGCTAGTAAGTCAGACCCTATTCTATCACTATTTATAATATAGACTCTAAAGTTGTTATTTTGTTAACATTTTAGGGTTTTTAACTAGTTTTTTTAGAAAAATTCGTTAAATGATCACGTACAAGTCACGTGTCATTTAACAGAGGATGTTTTTGAACACAAATTATTTCGTTGTTGTTTTAATACAAATTAAATTAAAATAAATAACCAAAATAGAAAAAAATATTGTTCAAAAGCATCCTCTATTAAATGACACATTACTTACAGTTGATAATTTAACGGATTTTTTTAACAAAACTAGTTAAAAACCCTAAATTTTAACAGAATAACAACAACGAATAACAACAACGAAAGAATTTGTACTTAGCCTGCCAAAAATGCAACTTTCCCTTTATTTTTACTTAAATTTGTTGTCTTCATAGTAATTAATAATCCATCCCTTCAAAAAAAATTCCTACTTAGCCTGCCAAAATACTCTGTTATAGAGATATTATTCCCTATTGTAAAATGTTAAACATTGCCTGTTATATATAAAGATTCTGAGTTACTATTCTTAATATCAATTAATTTTAAGGTGTAACCTCAGAATTTAAGATTGTATTAGAGCAGGTTATTTACACATGAATGCCCAACGACTAACAATGTTACTTCGCGCCACCCGATTAATGAGTTCACGTTATAAGTTATGACAAAAAGCCCGCTACACGTGAGTGGACATGTTAGAGATTGATTTTAAGGTATAACCTCACACTTTAAGAATCTCTAAGAATATTACTCCACCGATCCATTAATTAATAGAAAGTATTTTTTTTTTCAAAAAATTTATATTTTCTTCATACCTAAATGAATGTTCAATTTTCACTTTTAATTAATAATAAGGTCATTTTGTAACAGTTGAGATTATCTCAAGTGTGAATTAAAACATGTTTTATGAGTGGAGAGGGGGATTTTTGAGACAACTTTTTTGAAAAAATAAATAAATGGTATTCATTTAGATACAGAAAGAATGAAAAGAGTATCCAATTATGAATGTCTAAGTTACTTAATTAATCATCATCTCTAGTTTATAGCTATACTCATCATATTATACCCCGTATGATAAAATCATCAAGAGTAATTATGCATATTATATTCTAAAAAAATGCTTTAATATAACGTTATTGAAAGAAATTAAAATAAAGAAAGCAGTCATTCATTTAGTCGTTCATTTAGGAATGTAGCTAGATAATAAAAAGGCTTAAAATCCGTCGGTATTACCGACAGATAAGGTCCTTCGGTATTACCGACGGAAAGATCCGTCGAAAATTCGATATATAAATTAAACCCAGCGGCCTCTCGCCGTCCCACACTCTTAAACCTAACCGCTTACCCCTTCTCTCTCTCTCTCCCCTCCTGTGAAACCCTTCTCCACATCCTTTCGATTTCGTTCTCCTCAACTCAAGAGGCAGCGAACAAGAACGACGAAGAAATCCTTCGTGACTTACACAGCGAAACTCCCCCAATCTTCCCTCTATTTCCTGGTCATTAGAAGAAAGGACGGATTTCTCCAATTTGACGCGAAATTGCGCTTTGATTATATCATTTCGATCATGTTGGTTCTTCTTTCTTACTAGCGTACTACGGTGAGAAATTTGAATCTAATGTCGTACCATCTTCCGATTGAATTGGAATTTTGTGTACCGTTTGGCGAGTTATTAGGGTTCAGTTGTTCCTAAGTTGTTGGATCAAGTGTTGTTGCGAAATCTGTATTGGAAGGAGATTAATGACAATATTGCTAGATTTGGTATTGTTTAGTGTAATTTTAGTGTTTTTATTGCGGGATGTTGTAGCCATTAGTAAATATTTGTGGGTGATTGGCGTTCTAGAAAAAAGAAATAACTCAAGATTTGATTTTTTTGCTTCTTGTTGTTGCTATCAACTTGGGATTCTTATGTTTGATTTTAGTACTAGTTACTCTAGTAGTCTTGATTTTGTATGCTCTAGAAAACTGTTTCATGTTGCTATTTTATTAATTTGGAATAGATTTAGTAGTATGTTTTGCTTTTTGAATAATTATATTGATTTAAGTAATTAGTAACAGAGAAGGGAGTTAGGGTTTCATTATTATATTTACTGATTTTGTCTTCAAATTTCACGTGTCAATAAATTCAGGTGATAATGGTCTTCTTCCGGATGAGATAGTGATTAATGGATCATGTAAGCAAAAAGTTTGGAAGAGGTAAGCCTTTCTACACTCAATATTGATCTGTTTGTATTGCATACATATTCTTGCAGCTATTTTACCATACTTGTTGTTAGTTTTTCTCTATCTATTGGTTATGAATAAGTAGGTTTATCCTTCACTGTTTTACTTACTAGCGTAACTCTTGAGTTAGATACTCTATTGGATGGAAGTATTATGCTTTATCTCATTTTTCTGTGTTGGCTTCGGTAAACCCCCTTATAGTTACCTTGAACAGATTCCATTTAAACTCAATATTAGTCAATGTTGATTTTATGTTCTTTTGTGGTTTGTTTCCACTTCCACTATTACTCAATATTATAATTCACATATACTTTCCGTTTCTCTTTTCATATTCTGAAGTGCATGCCCTTTTTTCTTTTACTTTTCATTGTAGGGTTGAGGACACTTTCATTCGTTTCCTTGAGCTATCTGATGAGTATAAGAGGGGGTATGATAGTCTCTTTATAATATACCTCTCGACTTATGTGTCATGTTCTGATTTACTGGTGTAACTTGTTTTTTACCTTTCTTTTTCTTTGTTTGACACTGTGCTTAATAATTGTTACAGATCTATTCAGAATGCAGGTACTGAAATATCTCTCTCTCTCTCTCTCTCTCTCTCTTTCTCTCTCTCCATATATTTATACTCGCACATAGTCTGTGCATTGTATTTGTCGGTCTCCATTTTTCATGTTATTTACCTGCTTGTGCTGTGCTTCTGAGTTTGTATTTACGCTACCATGATTTTTTCACTTGCAGCAACTGACTCAAAAGCTCAGAGAGTTGAAGAAAGAAGCGGAAATGCTGGAAAAGATGGCCACGTCTCTCTCTCTCTGTCTATCTATTTCTCTCTCTCTTGCTCCCCCTCCCCTCTCCCTCTCCTGTTGAATAGTTGGATGAATTAATTTTGCATCTGTGTTAACTTTTCTCTAATGAGACTTACTTGTGTACTTGTTTTATGAATGGCTCAATAAATGGATGATCCACCGCTTAACACACTCAGTATTGAGGTAAGACTTCACCTATTTGTCTTAATTTTCTTCGATTGATAAAAGTCTTTCCTCTTGGTTACTTAACCATCATTGTGGAAGAGAAGCTCTTGTTTGATCATCCATCTTGTCTGAAAATTCTATCTATAGGAAACTTTGGACCCGTTTGGATTCGCGGTTTATTTTTTTGTTTGTGGTTTTGTATTTGATTTTCACTACTCCCCACTTTTTCTATCTATCCTTCTCCTACTTATTCATGCAATCATCACAGAATCACAACAACAGAAATGAAATGAAAATTAATAAATAAAAACCGCAAATCCAAACAGGGCCTTTATTTACACTTGAGAACTTTGTCTTTGAAACCTGTAGATCTTTTCTTATTTCCATGTGCCATACTTCAACTCTATTTGAGATAGTTTCAATTAAAGGGCATCTTATCGTAATTCAATATTCCTATGCCTCATTCCTTCTAACCATGATCCTCATCTGTGAAGAAATAAATGAAAATTCCAATCCAAATACACACTGCATGTTTCTGTTGACCATTGAAGTTAAACTGAGTCTTTCTTCTTCTTTTCCTTGGCAGGAGAAGCTGTTTGGTGAAAATGATGTTAGGCCATAGACTGAAATAAAAGAGGTACATATTTGGAATAAAAATATGATTAAGTCAGCTTTTGATTCGATAAAAATAAGTTCTGAAATTGTGCCAGGAAAATGTACCCCCTCCCCTTCGTCCCAAAGTGAATGTCCAAAAAAATTCAATTATGTTCCTGATCAAGAGCAAATTTGAATTGGACATTCATTTTGGTTGAAATCGTACGCATATATTTGACTTATTTGATGTCAAACGTAATGGAGTTATCGAATTAGGGGAGTTTGTTCGTTCATTAGGTGTTTTCCACCCAAATGCACCTGCAGCTGATAAAATTGCAGTGAGTTTACTTCACTGACATTAAAACTAATCATTGTTGACTATAGATAGGGCGGGAAGGCTGTTTTACCATATTTGGCAATCTAATATGATATCTGAACGACCGATAGTGCATGTATTATACTATATCTGCGCGCAGTGAACTATGTGTCATCTACGTTTTTGAGCTATGATAATTCATCAGAATACATCATAGGTCTAAGGAAGATCGAACAACATATTCAATGTTTAGATTATATTACCCTTTAGTATTATGACATCTGATTGCCATTTATAATAGATGCATCTGTGTTAATGTTAGAACATGTGTTGCCATGTATGTTGTCCCTAGTGTTGCAGACTAGTGTTGCCACAGGTGTTGCCATTTGGATTTGGCAACACCAGAATAGTTACTGTATTTTTCACTAATAATAATGTGCAAATTAATGTTTAAATATCAGTTGTTAGTCTTCTATTTGTGAGCTTGAATAGGTCAACAGAAAGTGCTCAGGCGTGAACTTCAAAGGAGATGAAGAAAATTAAATATAAACATGTTGTTTATATGATTAATTAGTGACCAAGTAAAAGAGCTATTATTTAGCTATTTAGGGGGAGATTAGGATAGAGTACACGGTATCTACAGTAGAGGTGTACAATCAAGAGAAGCCATGAAGACCAAGTCTTCTACAAATGAGGCGAGAAGAGCTAAAAAGGAGGAAACAACTTCAAGGCTGTTAGCTGATCATTTTGAGTAGGCTCCAAGTTTTGGAGGCCTATAAATAGTGCAGTCGATCTACATTTGAGATCATCCAATTCATAAGACACAAATCTGCACAAGAGAGAATTCTGCTCTTCAAGTGTCGCCATTCAGTGTTGGCAACACTTGATCCAACACTCGAGAGTTTCACATATAACTTTGTATTTTCGTGAGGTTTTGAGTGTTAGTATTCAGAGAGAGTTCTTTATTTATTGTTCCTTGAGTTAATGATTATTTATCATTAAGGGAACTTCTTCGACCTTGTATTGAATTCATTATATATAGAAATGTCTTGCCCTCCTGGCACCCATCAAGTTATATGTTTATATAACTTGATAAAAATTATATTCTTGTGTATTTTTATTTATTCTTCCGCTGCAAATTAGATTTATTTCCATTGTTTGTGTTTTTTCGATTTGATGTGTGTTGTCTTGAGTGTTGCCAACACTAAGGACAATACTTGTGAGTTTCGTCTCACTTTGTGAGTTTCGTCTCACTTTGCTAAGCCATAGACAATTTCAATTGGTATCACAGCCTAACACTTGATATACTAAGTGTTTTGATCCTTTTGTCATGGCTTATGATCCTGTTAATCCTAATCAGAAAAGATTACCGGTTTTAGATGGATCAAATTATGCTTATTGGAAGATTCGTCTTCGCTCGCATATCAAATCAATTGATCTTCGAGCTTGGCGATCTATTTTAAATGGTTATTCTCTTCCATTACTCCTTCCAGATGAAGATGGTGACGTTCAAGTCAAACCTGAATCTGAATGGACAATTGAAGAAAATAATCTTGCTAGTTTCAATGAAAAGACACTAAATGCTATCTATGAATGGGTTGACATGCACATGTTCAAACTCATTCAAAATAGTCCCACTGCAAAAGATGCTTGGGATACTTTACAAAGATTTTGTGAAGGAGATGGTAGTGTCCGAGAAACAAAGCTTAGAGGTCTTATTAGTAAATTTGAAAGATTAAGAATGGGTGAAAACGAAAATATTACTTCTTAGTTTGAAAAGTTATTTGATATTTCAAATGCTTGTCAAGTATTAGGAGAACCTTTTACAAATAAACAACTTGTTTCAAAAGCCATTCGTACTCTTCCCGAACGTTTTAATATTAAAGTTTCGGCCATTGAAGAGACCCATAATCTTTCAACAATGGATATTAACTCCTTGATGAGCATTTTGAAAAATTTCGAAATGAATCTCAATGAAACCGAGGCTTCAAAGGGCAAAAATATTGCCTTAAAAGTCGAATCTTCGGACACATGTGTGGATGATGAAGATGAAGCCTTCGAGGAGTTAGATGAGAATACTAGTGTAGCTTTACTTGCAAAGAAATATAACTCCATGCTTAGGAAATTTAACAATGTGCAGGTAAAAGCTAAAGACCAACCATCCAAAACGTCTAGTTTTGTGCCAAGAAGAACTCCTCCTCCGAACCAAAAAGACACCTTATCTAGACGAGCTTTCTCAGAAAAGTCTCGGTCTGACCCCAAACACATTGAATCTATTCAATGTCACGCTTGTTCCGGTTGGGGTCATTATGCCAATGAATGTGCTAATACCTTGAGAAAGGCGGGGGAAAATATGTGGGTGTCTCTTAGTGATGGAGAGGAGGAAGGAACGGAAAAAGATGAAAAGGTCGAGCAAGTGGTTATGTTGGCCACGGTGGAAGAGCTGCCTTCAACAGAAGGTGTTGCCTCAAGTGTTGTCCCAGATATGACAACACCTGACACAACACTTGTGACTTCTTCAGAAAGTGTTGCCTCAAGTGTCGTCCAGGAAATGACAACACTTGACACAACACTCAGCATGTATGATTCTTTAAATGATATTTGCTTGCATGGTTCTGTTGATCTAAAATTCAAAGGAGTCTATAGAGGATGAACTTGATAAAGATGAGCTCATTCATGAATTAAAAAACCTCTATAAGTCTCTCCTCATAGAATGGAAAAATGAGAATAAGATGGTGGTATTCTTGAAAAAGGAAAATCATGATCTTAAAAACTCTTTGACTCGACTAGAGGTTCAACTTAGGCTCCGTTTGTTTCACCGTAAAACATTTTCCGGAAAATGTTTTTCGGAAAATAACCTGTTTTACGGTGTTTGGTTAGCCCCCGGAAAATGTTTTCCGGAAAATAACTCGTTTTCCGCTGTTTGGTTGCTGCGTAAAACGTTTTAGGAAACATTTTACGCCCTTCCTAAGTAAACGACCTGCTGACCTTGTCACTAAGTAAAACATTTTCCAGGAAAATGGAGGCCTTAATGTACAACTCATATTACGCCGGTACAACCACCCGTGCCTATCCCACCCCCACCCCCAAAAAAATTTTTTTTTAAATTTTTTATGTCCTTCCTGACCTACCCACCCCCAAATTTTTTTTTTTTTGTAATCGCCTACCCCCTGCCACCACCCCCAATTTTTTTTTTATGTCCTTCACCCACCGCCTTTACCCCCCCACCCCCTTCCCCCCAAAATTTTTTTTTTTTTTATGTCGCCCCACCCTGCCCCCCACCCCCACCCCCTTTACCCCACCCACCCCCCAATTTTTTTTTTTTTTTTTTTTTTGTAATCGCCCCCTACCCCTGCCTACCCCCCACCCCCACCCCACCCACGCCCTTGCACATAAATTTTTTTTTTTTTTTTTTGTAATCGCCCACACCCCTGCCTGCCCCACCCCCCACCTTCCCCCTTTAATTTTTTTTTTTTTTTTTGTAATCGCCCCCTGCCCCCTACCTTACCCCCGCCTTCCCCAAAAAATTTTTTTCTTTGTAATCGCCCTACCCCTTGCCTACCCCACCCCCCACCGCCCCCCAAAATTTTTTTTTTTTTGTAATCGCTCCCCCACCCTGCCACACCCACCCGCCCACCGAAAAAAATTTTTTGGGGGGAAATGATGAAAGCGATTACAAAAAAAAAATTTTTAGGGGGTTGGGGAGATGAGGTAAACTGAGGGTAAGCGTTACAAAAAAAAAAATTTGGGGGTGAGAAGTGGCAGGTGGAGCGATTACAAAAAAAAAATTTTGCAGGGAGAGAATGGGGTGAGAGTGGAAGTGAGAGGCGATCTAAAAAAAAAAAAAAAATTTTGGGGGTGGGTGGGTGGCGAGGTAGAGCGTTACAAAAAAAAAAAAAAATTTGAAGTGTGAAGAATGAGAAGTGAGGGTGAATAGGCAGGGGTGGGGGGCGACAAAAAAAAAAAAAAAAAAATTTGGGGGGTGAAAGGGGGGTGGGGAGTAGAGCGGTAGAGGCGATTACAAAAAAAAAAATTTTTGGGGGGTGGGTGGGGGTGGGTGGGTGGGGGTGGGGAGTAGGGGGCGTTACAAAAAAAAAAAAAAAAAAAAATTTGGGGGGTGGGTGGGGGGGGTGGGGTAGGTCACCTTGTGAAATATGAGTCGTTTTACCAAACACCCGAAAACATTTTACACCCTTCCTCCGTAAAATATTTTCCTCCGTAAAATATTTTACGCTCTACCTCCGTAAAACATTTTACAGGAAAACATTTTACAGGAAAACATTTTCCAGAAAACGTTTTCCGGAAAACATTTTACGTCGAAACAAACGGAGCCTTAGTATGAGAGATTTGGATCTTGATAAACTCAAGGCCAAACTCAACCTAGCCGAATCCACCTTCAAAAAACTCAATACGAGTTCATCCAAATTGGATGAGATACTCAACTTGAGTAAGCCTCTTAAAGCTGGACTTGGGTTCCAAGAATCACTAGAAAATATTACTTCTTATTTATTTGATGTTGAAACTAAAAATTATTTTGTAAAAGAACAAGTCAAGGAAAAGGGTAGTACTTCTAGTGATACTTCTGATCAAACCATTGAGTGTGAATACTGTCACAGACCTGGGCATAAAAAATCAGATTCCTTTATTCTTCAAAAGAAAATGTCCAGTTTGCAAGTGTTGCCTCAAGTGTTGTCAAAATCTCAGGACAACACTCGAGACAACAGCGGTGGGTGAAAGATTGAATTTAAAAAAGGCTTGGTTACCCAATGAAAAGCGAAATACTATGTTGTGTACACTGCTTTAAGGACTAACATTTCAGGTGCTTGGTACTTTGATAGTGGTTGTTCACGTCATATGACGGGAACAAGATCATTCTTAACAGAGTACCAACCTATTCAAGGAGGCTCAGTGACTTATGATGGTGGAGGCAAGAGTGAAATAATTGGAAAAGGAACACTGGATATTGTTGGTTTTCCTCTTTTAAAAAATGTCTTGCATGTAGATGGTATACTTGCTAATTTAATTAGCATTAGCCAATAATGTGATGACAATTTGGAGGTAAAATTCAATAAAAATACCTGTGAAGTGTTTGATAATACTAACTTTTGTGTTATGACTGGAACAAGATCGAGTGATAATTGCTATCTTGTTGGTAATAAACAAGTGTGCAATTTGACGAAACTTGATGACATAAGGTTATGGCATCAAAAGTTAGGTCATTCTCATAATAGGAATCTTGAGAAGATTATCAAACTTCAATCTTGTCGAAAGGTGTTCCTAAATTAAACCTCAAAGACACCATGTTGTGTGATGACTGTCAAAAGGGTAAGCAGACTCGTGTTGCTCACAGTGTTGGACAACACATTGAGCAACACTCAGGAACAACACATTGTTTTCAGCTTTTACATATGGACTTGATGGATCCTATTGAGGAAGAAAGCTTGAGAGGTAAGAAGTATGTTTATGTTATAGTTGATGATTTTTCTAGGTTTACATGAGTCTATTTCTTAAGAGAAAAATCTGAAACTTTTGATAAATTTACTCACTTAGTTTCCAAAATCAAAAATATATTTTGTTCTCCTATTTTTCGAATAAGGTCAGATCATGGTAGAGAGTTTGAAAACATCTCCTTCTCTACATTTTGTAGTAAAAAGGGGATACACCATGAATTTTCAGCACCCTAAACACCACAACAAAATGGTGTTGCTGAAAGGAAAAATAGGACTTTGTTGGAGATGGCTCGTGTTATGCTAATTGCTAGAAATATTTCTAAAGGTTTTTGGGCCGAAGCATTAAACACAGCATGTCACACTACGAATAGAGTTTTCTTAAGACCCGGTACAACTATGACACCCTATGAGATTTTAAATGGAAAGAAACCTACGATTCACTATTTTCACGTGTTTGGGTGTTTGTGCTACATTTTAAATGTCTGGAATACTTAGAAAAACTAGATTTTAAGAGTGACAAAGTTATCTTTCTTGGATACTCTCAAAACATTCATGCTTATCGAGTCTATAATTTGAGGTTAAAAGTGATTCAAAAATCGATAAATATTGAATTTAATGATTACTTGAGTGCCACAGGAGAACCAGTCGAAGATATACCTTTGACTTTGCTGGAAGAAGTTGAACAAAGGGCTGGAACAGAAACTGGTTCGACCGGTCTGACCACAAGATTCAAGTGTTGCCCTGAAGCGGCAACACATGAGGAAACATAGGAGAGCAGAACGGTGGCTGAAAATTACGAGTAGTGACTCAGAAGAAGAAGATGGATTGGTGTACCATCAAGGCAGGAGAGATCCCCCAGCACGAATTAGAAATTATCATCCCATTACTCAGGTAATTGGTGATGTTAATGAAGGGGTTTGAACAAGAAATAAGAAGCCAGTTGACTATAGAGATATGGTAAGGTATGTGTGTATGTCCTCCACATACTCCAAGGTAAAACACTCATGTTTCATTTCTGCTCTTGAACCTAAGAATGTGATTGAGGCTTTAAATGATAATTTATGGATACAAGCTATGCAAGAAGAGCTTGAACAATTTACCCGTAACAAGGTTTGGTGTTTAGTTCCACGTCCTTTACATACAAATATAATTGGAACTAAATGGATTTACAAAAAAAAATCTGATGAATTGGGTAATATTGTTCATAATAAAGCTCGTCTTGTGGCTCAAGGCTATACACAAGTGAAAGGAATCGACTTTGGCGAGACATTTGCACCTGTGGCTAGAATTGAGTCAATAAGACTTCTTCTTGCTATAGCCTGCTACCTTAAATCACATTGCACCAAATGGATGTTAAAGTGGCTTTCTTGAATGGGTACTTAGATAAAGAAATCTATGTTGAGCAACCTAAAGGGTTTGAAGACCCATTCCACCCAGATCATGTATACAGACTTGATAAAGCGTTATATGGCTTGAAACAAGCTCCTCGTGCATGGTATGGGTGTCTAACAAGTTTCCTTCTTGAATATGGATTTGTTAGAGAAGAAGCCGATAGGACATTATTTATTCTTAGGGAAAATAAAGAGCTTGTCATTGCTCAGATCTATGTTGATGATATAGTTTATGGATCCACATCTAAAAATTGTTTACAAAATTTTGTGGAAGCTATGACATCAACTTTCGAGATGAGCATGATAGGTAAACTTAATTATTTCCTAGGATTGCAAGTAAAACAGTCAGATGATGGAATCTTCATCTCTCAGAGCAAGTATACTAAGAGTCTGGTGAAAAGGTTTGGATTGGAGAGTGCAAAGACCTCAAAAATACCTATGGGATCATCTCTTAAAGTAACCAAAGATCAGGCAGGGGAGGATGTTGACCCAACTCTGTATAGATCCATGATAGGTAGTCTTCTTTATCTTACTGTCAGTCGTCCCGATATTATGTTCAGTGTGTGTGCTAGATATCAGTCTGCTCCTAAAAATTCTCATCGACATGCTGTCAAGAAAATCATTAAGTATGTGTCCGGGACTAGTGAATTAGGAATCTGGTTCACCAAAGACACTAATATCAACTTAGTTGGTTTTAGTGACTCTGATTGAGCAGGGGATATAGATGATAGAAAGAGCACTAATGGGGTTGTTTTTTCTTGGGTAATAATCTTGTGTCGTAGTACAGTCGCAAGCAAAACTGTGTCTCTCTCTCATTCTTGAATACGAGTATGTAGCGTAGGGAGTTGTTGTTCACAGTTAATATGGTTAAAACATATGTAAACGACTATGGTCTGGATAGTAATATCTTGACCATGTATTGTGACAATTTGAGTGCTATTAACATTTCCAAAAACCCTGTACAACACTCACGCACTAAATATATAGATATCCGCCATCACTTTTTGAGAAATTTAGTAGAAAATGACTTAATCCAAATAGAGCATATTGATACCAAACATCAACGTGCTGATATTTTGACTAAAGCCCTGGACCATGAGAGATTTTCAAGTCTGAAAAAATCTCTTGGTTTGTGTTTTCTATAAATCTGTTGTTTCAAGTGTTGCCGTCTGTGTTGCCAACACTGACAACAACACTGTGTATTTTTTGTATATTTTATTTAATATATATATATATATAGTTTAATTTCAAATGGAGGGCATTTACTGACATTTTTGTTCTAGTATGTGTATATACTTTAGGTTAACATTTTTGATAAAATACCCCTTTGTGCTTAAAGTGACAAAGTCACTTATGTTGTTGTTGATATTGAAAAAGGCAAAGCTTGTTAAAATACTCTCAAAGTAACTCGGGGCACGACGTTCGCTGCGACGATGCTTCCTTGCTAAAATGAGAGTATAATATAGTTGTTTTATACTAAGTATTAGGGACATGGAGCTCGCTACTACAGTGTACCCTACTTGAAAGGTATAAAACTTACTACTTATAGCCTTACAATTTAATAAAAAAACTCGGGGCACAGGGCTCGCTACTACGATGCTTCCTTGTAAATAAAGAAAGTATAAAGTTTGCTTAAAAATTGACTAAGGAATGATAAGTTATATATGTTGAAAAAATATCAAGGGGATTTTATTTAAAATGTTGCCTTGTGTGTTACGCAACATTGTTAGTAACACATTAGTAGATGCTACATTAATTTTTTATTTTCTTATTTTTTTTATTTTTGTTAATTAATTTTGAATTTCCAAAAAGTCTATTTTCATATATTTAGAGTTTGTGAAATTTAAAAGTTTTTTAGCAAAAATATTTAAAATTTTCTAACTAAATGTAATTTCGAAATGTCCATTTTTTAAAATTCGTTTTCTTTTGAATTTTAAAAACAAAATTTTATGGATATTTTTAAAATTATTTTTAGTTATTATATATTAAAAAAAATTACAGTTTTTTTAAATGATCGAATAACAGTGTTAAGGTTGTTGGGATAAGGGTGTTTAAATTGATTTGAATTTGTCAAATCATCTAAAAACCCTCACTATTCACTCATTTAATTACCCACTTCCTAAAACCCTCTCCCCTCCTACTAGTCTCTCTCTCTAGGCGTCCCTCTCTCTCTAAACGTAAACCCTTTCCCCTGTTCCTCGTCGTCTTCTTCCCTTCGATCATCTATGGATAGCCCCTCAAAATTATCCCAAATCACTTTCCCCATGGACATTTCGCCTCTAGCTCCCTCGAGTGTCGCTTTGAATGTCGCCATTCCAATGGAGACATCTCCGGCGACACTCTCAGAAACACCCTCAACCTCTCCTAGTTTGGACATCATTGTCTACAACCATCTTTCAATTCCAACTCCCATAAGCCTTCCTTAAGCTACCCCTTCCATAGAGCTCACTTTTGCGCCCCAAAAGAAAACCAAGAAAAGAAAAGTGGTTGATGCCACTTCGACATTTAGGGGTGGAGTTCGTCGACAATCCGAGAGGATTAAGACCTTGTTCAGGTAAAAAATCTCATCAAATACAGCTGATGATCCAGTCGTTGTGGAGGTAGCTGAAATTATCCGGATTTCGCGCGCGGCAAAAGGCGATTGTCTTTCGCGGAATGTTTGGGACCTCGCTTTCGGGAAGGAGAGGAGTCGCCACGCGGTTTTTGTATTTTGAGCCCAAAACGTTGAGAAATGGCTTAGTGAAAAGGGGTGTCGTTTTTATTGGTAGCAAAAACTTGGAAAAGGCTTTTAAAAAAGGGCGTCGTTTTTATTGGTAGCAAAAACATGACAAAAAGCTTTTTTAGTACCAGAGATTGTTAGGTTCGGAGGTCACGTTACGTTTCGGGAAGAGTATTTTGAGATCATCCGAAACGCCTCGTATGACGAGTCTTTCTACCTTTCTCGAAAATGTGTGCGTGTGTGTGTGTTTGAATTTTGAAAATGGGGGCTTGAATGACAAGCTTAATCTTGGTTTGAATGTCAAATGTCGATTTTGTGATTCTTTTGGAAAAAGCGAGCGTTTGAATGACAAACGTCGGTTTTTGGAGTTTTTTAGGAAAAGTGATTAACGAGTTTGAAAATCTTTAATCTTAAGTGTCAAATGTTGACTTTTAAGAAAAGAGCGTTTGAATGTCAAACGTCGGGTTTTGGATTTTAAAGATGATCGTTTGGATGCCAAACGTCACTTTGCGCGTTTTAAAAGAGAGTTCGAATGTCGAACTCCGGTTTTGAATCGGGCATTTCATTGTTAGCGATTTTACGGGAAAAAAAGCATTAAATGAGATTTGAATGTCAAATGTCGGGTTTTGAATTTTAAAGATGTACGTTTGGATGCCAAACGTCACTTTGCGCGTTTTGAGAGAGAGTTCGAATGTCGAACTCCGGTTTTGAACCGAGCATTACATTGTTAGCGATTTTACGGGAAAAAAAGCATTAAATGAGATGCAATCAACGAATCATTTTGCGACTCGGACTTGGATAATTAAATACTATCACGAGCCAAACGACTCGGACTTGTAAATGACAGTATTTAAAATGCAATGTCAACGGAATCAAACGATCCAAAATTTAAAGATACGATCAACGAACCAAACGGCTCGAAATTGTAAAGTTGCAGAAAGTAAATAACGATCAACGGATCAAACGATCCGAAATTTGTAAATGACAGAAAAAGTAAAGAACGTGGCCGGAACGCCGTTTTAACCCGAGATTACTTCTCTTACGGGAAGAGAAGAGGATCTTGGACTAAAACGTATCGGACCCCATTAGACGGTGACGTCTACATTTAATGATTTTCGACCGAAACGGTTATAGCGATGGGCGCGTAAACCGAGACAGAACGAGAGTTTAGGGAGAGAGAGTACTACCTATGGCTAGGGGTCGACTCCTTTGGCTCGGTTGGCGTATACGGGATACGATTTAGTATTTGGAAAGGTGTTTCGAGGTGGTTTGGCTCGGGTTTGTTTGAAAATCGAGGTTTTCACGCAAATCGAAGAAAAATGGGGCTCGAGAGAGGGTGAAACTAATTTGGGCCGTGGCTATGGTGGAAAATGTGTTATGTTTTTCTTTTTCTAAAATGTTTGACAGCCCTCTGTATTTATAGTGTGAAAATGCAAAAGAGTCCGGACGGACTTAGGCTGAATTTCAGGGGGTCTTTTGGTCTTTTGGAAACTGGAAGGGCTTGTTGGCAATTCTGGTTTTACTTGCAAAACAGTTCGGACGGACTGGGACTGAGCCTCAGGGGCATTTTGATCTTTTCACTCTAAAATCTGATTGAGGTTGACAAGAAGGCTGTGGCATGTGAGCCACGTGTCTCTGTGACTCATCAAGGCATGGGTTTTCATGCCATTATTCTCGGTTTTGTCCGTTTTTTAAATAACTGTCCGGAAAAAGTCCGAAACGCCCCCGGAAAGTGCCGGAAAGTACGTTTTTCAGGAAAAGCTGTACTTTTACGTGTGACAACGTATGTTGAGTACGCTTTGACGTTGGGGATGCACGGGGGCAGTCCCGGGACGTCTTGTTGACTTGAGAACGGGGAGTTTAACGGGTTTCGGTTAACCTGGAGCGGGCCAGTTAACGGATTCCGGTTAACTTTTAACGGATTTTGACGATCCGGATTTGGGTACTTACAGTTAGCCCCTCAGCGACGTCACTTTCGAAGGAAGTGGGGTCGTTGAAAAAGATAAGGTTCCAAATCAGGGGATGCCTCACTTTAAGAGACCTGAGAGGTCAGCTGGCTGGACCCTTAGCGAAAGGATTCCTACGTATCCCGAGCGGGAATCAAGCTGATCGTAGTTCGTAGGTGCAAGGGCCGCACGTGGGGACCTTGACCTGAGCGAGAGTGTTGTGAGGCGTCTGAACCTGAGTGAGACCATTGTGAGGTATCTGAACCTGAATGGAGACTATTGTGAGGCGTCTGAACCTAAATGGAGACTTTCGAGGGCGTCTAAACCTAAGTGAGACTTTCGAGGGCGTGTGGCGCCTCAGACCGAGATTACTGAAACGTTCGAGGGCGTGTGGCGCCTCAGACCGAGATTATGAGGACGCGTTTGTCCTGAGATGAAGGCATTCGTGCCTTGAGATTGATTTTGTGAGGCGTTCGTGCCTTGGGTGCTGGACTTATGATGACGGCCAGGTTTTATCCATTGGGGATATGGTGGAAATGGCTGGAATGGTTGCGTTAAATGGATGTTATATCAACATGGAAGGATTGACGTTCTAACGACGGGGTTAGGAACGGGATGTGGTCTCGAGAGATACTAACACATTGCTGGGGGAGGAGCGTCCAGAGCTCTAGCAAAGCAAGTTAGGAACTGAGGGAATTGATTGACGCTTCTCCTTAGACGGATGGTCTTAGGATCCTGCCAGGGAGGAATGTTCGGGCTTACGACTGGCGGCCGGGGAAGTGGATGTTCAGTTGCTGGAGTGAAAGGGTATTCGGACTTACGAGGATGGCCGAAGAGGGATTGTTGTGCGGGCTTACCTTGATGGCCGCTGAATTGGGATGATCGGGCTTACGATGACTGCCGGGGAAGTGGATGTTGGTGAAAACCAACGGGAAATTTAACGTCTGGAGATGAAATTTTAGTGAAAACTAACTGGAAATTTAACGTCTGGAGACGAAAATGAGCGTTTGAATGTCAAACGTCAATTTGAGATTTAACGTCTGGAGACGAAAATGAGCATTTGAATGTCAAACGTCAATTTGAGATTTAACGTCTGGAGACGAAAATGAGCGTTTGAATGTCAAACGTCAATTTGAGACGGAAATGAGCGTTTGAATGTCAAACGTCGGTTTGAGATTTAACGTCTGGAGACGAAACGTTAGGGAAAACTAACGGGAAATTTAACGTCTGGAGATGAGATGTTAGAAAGGTCTAACTTGGGGAAATTTTACACTTTTGGGGGCCAAAAGGGGTAAAATTGAAATTGTGAGAAGCTGAGGGGCCAAAGTGGCAAGGAATCCTTTGTTTGCAAACGAAAAGAGTCAGGCCGGACTTGGGCCAAGATTTGACCGAGGTTCAAATCAGCTGACAAGCCGACGCAAACCCAGCAACATTTCCCCATTTTTTCAGGCGAGGAAAAGAGAGAAAGGAGAGAAAAATTCTTCCCCATTTCGCGAGTTTTGTTTGAATCTTTGAGAGATAATCATCATCGGTTTGGAACCACGGGCTCGCCATAGGAGGACTGACAACGAGAGAGCGAGGTTGTTGAGGACCATTCGGACCACCGCTCTTCCCATGGATCCAACGGAGTTTTATCCGGCTCGGGATACTCACAAATCCAAGGAAGGGATCGAAAGACAGGTAAACATCCTCTAAATTCCGTTAATTTTTAGAATGTGCATTCTTAAATATTAGGAATTTGATTAGAAATGAGTTGGGGCTTTTGACTTTGCGATGTGCCTTTGTCGAAATTGACTAGAGTTTATTTCAATTGACATTACGGGTAGATAACTGTGAATGTGTACCCCAAATTTTTTGTGTTTATTTTGGAAATTCACGCGAGTTTGAAGACATCCGATTTAATTTGAAAAAACGGAGTCGCCACGCCATTTTGATTACCTCAAAACTTTGAAAAAAAGGTTTTATGGGTTCGGAGGTTAAGTTACCCCTTGGGAAGAACGGATCGTCATTCACCCAAGGTGCCTTGCCGGAGCAAGTCTCCCAAGATCCCATTAATCGTGTTTGCTTGCGTGCTTTCTTGTGTGC
Source organism: Adenophora triphylla var. japonica (assembly GCA_022495995.1). Taxonomy (NCBI): domain Eukaryota; kingdom Viridiplantae; phylum Streptophyta; class Magnoliopsida; order Asterales; family Campanulaceae; genus Adenophora; species Adenophora triphylla. Next base: position 623,817 of record JAFEMH010000127.1, on the reverse strand, counting down.
ATGTGTTTGAAAATAAGGGAGGGAATGTCCCAAGTCGTCTTCCGGACGTACAAATCATTTGTTGGTTGTCGCTCGGGATTTCTTGGATTTTATGTATTCGGGATTATGATCCCGTCCTCATCTTGGACTTGTGATCATCGCATTTTTGGACCTTGGGACTTGCGTGATCGAGAGAATGGCTCCCTTTATAGTCAAAGATGAGGTTCTTTAGAAAAGGAGGGTCCTTAGCCCATCAATCCTACACTTTAAGACGATCGAGCTTGTATAGATGCTTCATACTCATCTTAAGTGATAATCGGAGATATAGGGTTCAAGGTTGTCCCTTTCTAAAGAAATTATGAAACCTTTATGGAAGGAACGATATAAAGATAGGATCTTTTACATCGGTCCGTTCCAAGGTTGCTAATGGGGACATGGGGGAATGCATGTAAAAATGACATTTTTAATGAAAAGATGCAAAGGATGCATTTGATTTAAAGAAATGATCTTTATTTGCAAATGATGCATAAAGACATGATTTTTATGCAAATGATGCATTTTTATGAAGAAATTGAGATTTGAATATGCAAAGGATGCATGAAGATTGTATTTTGAAAAGCATAGGATGCTAATTTGGGATAAAGATATGATCTTTAATGCATAGGATGCTTGAAAGAGGATTTGAATGCAAAGGATGCATTTTTATTGTAAAGATTGAATTTTTACATGCAAAGGATGCATGAAGATGACATTTTTATTGAAAAATGGGTTTTTTAGGTGCAAAGGATGCACCTTTGATTCAAAGATTACATCTTTAATGGCAAAGGATGCCTAATGCATGCAAAGGGGGAAAGGGGGTATAAAGATATGATCTTTAATTTACCAAATCCCAAGCAAGATAATAGCTATGTATGAAATGCAATGAGCAATTATAACCACATAAAGCAATTAGGATGCAAGGTTAGGGTGTGCGAGGTTACCAATGGCTTCCTCTTCTTCTTTGGACGGAGCTAGGAGGAGGACTTGATCTTGGGATCTTCAAGGAGGAGGGAGGTAGCTTCTTGGCCTTCTTCTTCACCTTCTTGGGCTTCCAGCAGCTCTTGGGAGGATCTTCTTCGTATTATGAGAGTATTATGCTCTTTTGTTGATGATTAAAATGGGTAGAGGAGGGCTCTATTTATAGGCGATGCGGATAAGGCTAATGAAGCCGTGCGGCCAGAGACCTTGAGCTAATGCAGCCGTGCGGCATTATCCCTTGTGACTCAGCATTTCTAGAAACATGCAAGGTGGCAAATTCTAGAAGCCTCCTCCCAATTAAGAAAAACGTGTTTCTTAATTGGGAAGCTTCCCTTTCAGTCCATAATTAATTTGGAACAGTTCTGGAATATTTTCGGAACACTAGGAAGGTCCGGGGAATTACCGGGAAACTTACCGAAATTGCCGGAAAATTTAACCGGAAGGCATGAGCCAGATTTGGGTACTTACATAAGCCCCTCGGCAACGTCACTTGCAAGGCGAGTGGGGTTGTCGATAGAAAAGGATCCGATCTGGCGAATGCCGAGACGGATTGAGAGATCGAGGTGGTCGAGTGGCTGAACCTCTGGAAGGCTACCTACGTATCCCGGAGGAATCAAGCCAGGCCGTAGTTCAGAAAAGATCCGCTGGGGAATGGGGAAGAGAAACTGGTTTCGTGTTGGGGAAGTAGAAGAGAAAATGACCTAAGAGGTCAAGCAATTGATCCTACTGGGGATATGCTAGAACTGACCAATGTGGTCAGATATCTAAATCTCTATGAGGGGTTACTTTATCACTGATGAGTGACAAAGAAACAGGGTGACCAAAGTGGTCGGATGGCTGGACCTTTTATGAAAGGCTACCTACGTATCCCAGAGGAATCAAGCCTTGGTCGTAGATCAAGCATCACTAGATAGTTAGGAACGATGTCTAGGATCCTTGAGAGTTTTGACAATTAATGGAGGCTGTCACCTGGTTGACAATTAATGGAGGTTGTCACCTGATTGACAATTAATGGAGGTTGTCACCTGATGAAACTAGAGCTTACGTCACTATCGAGTGGATAGAGGTAGCTAAAGTTGAGAGAACTTAAGCATACTTCACTATTCGTGATAGAGGTAGCTTAAGTTAGAAGAACTTGAGCGTACGTCACTATCTGGGATAGAGGTAGCTTAAGTTTAGAGAACTTAGCATACGTCACTATTCGGGATAGAGGTAGCTTAAGTTTAGAGAACTTAGCATACGTCACTATCCGGGATAGAGGTAGCTTAAGTTTAGAGAACTTAGCATACGTCACTATCCGGGATAGAGGTAGCTTAAGTTTAGAGAACTTAGCATACGTCACTATCCGGGATAGAGGTAGGCTTAATTTTAGAGAACTTAGCATACGTCACTATCCGGGATAGAGGTAGCTTAAGTTTAGAGAACTTAGCATACGTCACTATCCGGGATAGAGGTAGGCTTAATTTAGGATAACTTGAGCGTACGTCACTATTCGGGATAGAGGTAACTTAAGTTAGAAGAACTTGAGCATACTTCACTATTCGTGATAGAGGTAGCTTAAGTTTAGAGAACTTAGCATACGTCACTATCCGGGATAGAGGTAGCTTAAGTTTAGAGAACTTAGCATACGTCACTATCCGGGATAGAGGTAGCTTAAGTTTAGAGAACTTAGCATATGTCACTATCCGGGATAGAGGTAGGCTTAATTTTAGAGAACTTAGCATACGTCACTATCCGGGATAGAGGTAGCTTAAGTTTAGAGAACTTAGCATACGTCACTATCCGGGATAGAGGTAGGCTTAATTTAGGATAACTTGAGCGTACGTCACTATTCGGGATAGAGGTAACTTAAGTTAGAAGAACTTGAGCATACTTCACTATTCGTGATAGAGGTAGCTTAAGTTTAGAGTTCTGACAATTCGGAGGTTGTCACCTAGCGTTATCCCGTTATAACGGAATTAACGGAGGCGACTGGGAAGGAAGCTTAATTGCTTAAGAGATAAGGGATATCTTCTGAAAAGGGTGTTATCTTAGTTAAAGGATAACGGGAATTGTAGGCCCAAGTGGAAAGTCCAGGGGCAAAATTGTAATTTCTGCTCAGAGCGAATGAGGCCGCCCGGCATGAGATGGGAGAAAAAGAAGCCGTACGGCTATAAGTCTATTTTTTTCAGATTATTTAAAATAGATTTGAATGGGCAATTGGGCATTACTGTCGCCCATTCCCAACCGAGGAAGAGAGAGAGAGGAGAGAAAATTCCTTCAAAATTCTTCAATTTCCTTTGCTTCTTTTGATCAAGAATGGATCCGGAGGGCAATCCTATGCCGAGACAAGCAAGAAGAAACATCTCTGCAGCCGCTCAAAGGAGGAGGAAGGAGCTCGTTCGAACGGAGAGAAAGTATGACTTTCTTACGCCTCCATCAGAGATTTATCCGGGGAGAAGAGAGCACAAATCGACGAACCCGCGATCGGTTGGGGTAAGCGTTCTTATTTGGCTCGATTCCGTCGATTTTGCTTGAATTTTGATTGATTTAGGGCTTGACCCGAATTTTAAGAATTTTTTAGGATTTTCCTAGGATTTTTGAATGATTTTGAGACATTGATGATTAACCTATGAGGCTAAGAACATGCATGTGCAATTTATTTGATAAAAATAATGAGAATGACCCACTTTTTTCTCGAAAATATAGTAAGAATGATAATTGTCTAAAGTGAGACGGAGTTCTTGCATGTGCTAGAACTAGGTCAAAATTTTGATTATCAATGAGAAAACAAGATTTTGGAAGATGAAAAGGATTCATGCATGCCACTTTTTTGAAAGAATAATGCTTATGTGCAAAGAATTTGTGAAAATTGTGATTTTGTGCTTTAGGAAAGCAATGGGACTTGACATGATGTGTTTCAAGTGATGAAAGACGTGTCTTTTCATGCAAGGATGCTAGAAAAATTTTTATGAATGCTTTTCTTTTGAAAATATGTGCATTTTTTTTTTTGATTATATGCATGCCTTTGAAAATGATGAAGGACTGACACATTTATTTTTGTCGTGCTTGTCTACAGAAGAACAAGTCTAGAGGACCATCTGAGATAGCAGTCAGACTTTGGCAGAGGATACCAGATTTCGAGAAGAATGGGGCCAACCCCAAGCAGCTGGTGCGGGCTACCGGCCTAGATTCATTCATTGAGGCTATCGGCAGGGGGATTCATATCACCTCTAAGAGCAAGGACTTAGTCCAGGCCCTATCTGAGTTTTGGTGGGATAGCACTCATAGCTTCCATCTGAGCTGGGGAGAGCTGACAGTGACTCCCGCCGCTTTCACAGCTATCACTGGCTGTAAGTACCCCAATCTGGATCACCCCCTTTCAAACACACGGGAAACACCGCAGACTCATCCACGCAGTCTCAGAGACCTCTCTCACTCAAAATCCTCTCAAAACCCTCTCAAGCCCCCAACCAAACCAAGGGAGGAGCCTCTCTGGGATAAAAAAGGGACAAAAGGACCTTTTGGGAATTTTCAGGAAATCAGAAAAGCAATTAAGGTCCGTACGAACCTCTTTGTCTCAATGATTACTGAATCCCCTTAAAGTCCACAATATTCCCTCAAATCCCGGGGAAAATGATTACTTCCCTGCAGAGTTGGTCCGTACGGACCTCTTTGCATGCAAGATGGTCCGTACGGACCTTATTGCTCGAGGGAACACCATCATTCAGAATATTCTCCATCATTGCGAGATTCCCTCAAATCGAGGAAATCCAAAATTACGGATAACCAAGAAGGTCCGTACGGACCTCTTTGCTCCGAAATTTTTACTATAAATAGAGGGCGTCCCCTCCTCATTTTCACACACCTCCCTCTTCTCTCTTCCTCCCTTAGCCTTCTGGCTCCCCTCTAAGTCCTCTCGAGGCACTCCCGGCCCCTTTCGGATCCTTAGAGGCCTTCCGAGCTCCCTTGTGGTGCTCCGAAGCCTCCCAGCGCTCCCGAGACGCTCCGCGCTGCCCGAGGCACTCTCGAGGTACTGCTGAGGCCCCTCGTGGTACTCCGAGGCCTTGCACAGTCTTTCCACGGTGTCCGGCTCTTTTCAGGAGTCAAACCGACGATCCCAAACCACGCCGAACCTGCGCAGAGTGATCCCGACGATCCCCACGCACGCCGAACCTCTGCCCGAACGCAGCCTACAACCTCGGCTCACGCCGAAACTGCGTCCGCGAGACAACCGGTCCCTCCCGAAGCAATCCCGATCCATACGGAACGCTACTTCGACCTCAAACACTATTCCCAAAGCGGAAGACAGGACCACGAACCAACATTGGTAAGGCTTCCTTCCTATACTATTTCAATACATTTCCATACATAGCATACAATGTAGACATCCGATACAGCATGCATTTTTAAAAGCACACACACACACACACAACATTTAAAGGATATTAGGGGTATCCGAAAGACTCGTTTTACGAGGCTACTCGGGTGAGCTCTAATATTCTAATATTCTCTTCCGGGAGTCATCGACCTCCGAACTCAAAATCTCATCACACAAAAACGGTTTAAAATTGTCTTTAAGCGATGCCCTTTTCAATGTTTTGGGCTTAATAAAAACGGCGTGGCGACTCTACAAATGCGAAAACAAACGGCGAGACACCTCCAGCGAAAGATGCCGAGATGCGGGGCCGCAAGGCCTGCTCGGATCCGGGTAATTTCGGTTGGCGACTCATTGGGGACATTTGTTTTAAAAACTTTTAAACAAAACAAAAGACTTTTAAAACGATGATGAGGGTCAAACTTTCATTTTACCCCTTCCTTTAAGCATTGTGTGTGTGTGCACGTGCTTCGTTTTATTTTACAAAAAAAAAAAAAATACAAAAAAAAATGCATCAATATACATCTGTGCATACATTTAAAATTCTTCAAAAACTTCTATTTTACTCGGAAAAGGAATTTTAGAGACCGCACACTACGCGCACTTCTTGCCTCGGTTACACCGCACTCTACTCACTGCGGCCGCCTCGGTTACACCGCACACTACGCACCGGCTTCTTTGCCTCGGATACACGCACACTACAACCCTTAACCGGAGTGGTCTCGGTTGCGATCCGTTTGGTCTTCCTAGGCCTCTTGGGCGCGCGCGGGATCATTCCAAACATCCCATCCTAGCAGCGTCAACCACCGCACGTTTGAGTCTTGAGTCACACTCTGTCCCGGACTCGGTTGGTTTTACCCGGTCCGTGTCATACGGCTGGATACATATACCATGCCGGCCATTTTTCTGAGTCAAGGCTCGGAACTCAAGATCCCTTGCGCAAGCAAAGCGATGAAAGGTCATGCTAAAATCTTGACCTGATCTTGATTTCCGAAGCTACACCCAGACGATGTTCCGTCCCGGATATACATCCATGCTCACATGACACCATGTCATCAAGCCTTTGATACGTCAGCCATGACAATATGACCCAGCCAACGCCCAACGTCATAGATCCCTTGCGCATGCAAGGTAAAGAGAGGTCATGCCGAACTCTTGACCTGATCTTGACTCAATGGCCGGCTCGGTTCACTATTCACATGGCTAACGCATCAAAACGAACATGACAGGCTCGGTCCTTAGGTTCGATTTTTCTTTTAGGCCGGTGGAAACCGCTTGCACTATAGGACCCTCGCACAGAGTGTCCCACCTGGGATGTCGAAATACGGGTGCAAAACGAGGGGCTTATAGCCGCACGAGATGGTCTCCAGCGACCCGGGATCTAGCATAGTTGCGAAAAGAAGAGCAATCTTTTCCAACCTACCTAGGATTCTGAGAAAACATGTTTTAAGTAAATTAAAACAACAAAAAAAAATCAAAAATAAAAGAAACGGAAACCGCATGCCACGTGAGCTTTCCCCCTTATATCCCGTTAGGCCATTCCCATGTCTAAACCTTGCCCATCACCCCCTCCGGCTAACAGAGAGTGGTCGAGAGTACCCGGGAACTGTCTCCCGGTGTCAAAATGACAAGGTCCTACCTCCTTCCTAGCTCTGTCACCGGGACGGTCCGTCGATTCCCAGTGGCCAAGTCGGTGGATAACAACGATGAGAACGGGACCTTACCCCCAAGAAATTTCCCAACATTGGAAGAAGTTTGGCGAGGTCCTCATGGCTATTGAGAAACGTCAAGGTGAGCAACAAGCCTGGATCGAAGGTGCCATGCACCACTTCGGAACCTTAGCCGCTGACTACACAGGGCTTCCCGAGCCATGGCTGCTCCTGGCCTCTAACATCTCTCATTGTCTCCCGAAGTCAATCTGTTACCCTCGTACGAGCCATGCGGTTATGACGTAAGACCACAAGACCTTCCAGAGGAAAGCTTGCCCATCCGGCCTCACGAGGTCCCGGTACCACCGCCGAACAACGAACACATACGGTGGGACGTCTGCGATTGCGGTGCTTGTCTGGAAATGGAATTCCGGGATGCAATGAACGAGGGCCGTCCTCGACGAAAGAAGAAGCTATCTTCTCAACAAAAAGCTGAAAAAGAGGTATGAATCTGGTGATCCCAGTCGGAACCCTTGGAGAACCTTCGGGAAAGTTTGACTACTATGTCATCTACTCCAGAAACCTCCCGGCCCTAGTTACTGCACGGGGGCCACGGCAATGTTTGCTCCATGATCGAGTGGGACGAGCTTCGCACCGCCACCGAAGGCCCGAAGGTCCGAGATAATCCAACCCTGTCTTGGGAAGATCTCAAAGCCACTATTGATGCTTCGGTAAAAGCCATGACGGTGAACGAATTGAAATGCGCGATGCGGCCTTTACGCTAATCAGGCTCCTCCCACTCCGAAATGGGAGAGACAAGCAAAACCATAAGTCCCGAGAGGTGAATGTTCGACACGTTCGGTCAAATCCCAGTGAATCCTCCACGGACGGACAAAAGGCCGATCATACACGAGCCACGAATGGAAAAGGGCCCTACGCCAAAGAAGGCGAAACCTTGGACCCCGAAAGGTTGAAGATCCTGTCTTGACACGGCTCAAGCGCACTCGAGGCTAACATCTCACTCTGGTCCTTACTCACTTCATCTTATCCGCACAAGCTCAAGTTGGAAGAAAGCCTGGCCCGGACCATGGTTCCCATCACAGTGACACACGATGAGCGATTCGAGATGATTGGCAACGTCAATTACGGCAATATCATCACCTTCACGAGCTCGATCTTCCAAAATTTGGGGTGACCACAACGAGCCTCTCTACATAACGGTTCAAGCCGGACGAGCGCCGTCTCCCTCGGGTGTTGGTAGATGGAGGATCATCCATGAACGTCCTTCCGGCCAAAATGATGGATTTGCTAGGGATCAAAGCAGCGATCTAAAACCCTCGACTCGAGGCAATCAAGGCATACGACTCAACATCCCGCCCGATCTTGGGAATAGCCACCTTGAACCTTTGGTTTGGAAAACAAATGGTCCCGACAGACTTCCAAGTCATCGACATCCCGATCACATTCACTGCCATTTTGGGACGCCCTTGGCTACATCGGATCAATGGGGTGGCATCCACTCTCCATCGGTGCGTAAAGTTCGTCCAAGGAACAGATCGACCATCATCTACGGCGACGGCATAGTCAACTGAAAGGACCGACACCAACGGCGTCCGGTTTTAGAGATCAAACACGATGATGACGGCATGATGCTCACGGGGTTCACCATCGAGAGCCCAAAAGGCCCAGGTGTGCCACATAGATTTGCCTTTGATTTGGGACAAGATTCCTCCCCGATGAAAATGATGAAGCACATGAACTACATCCGGGGCTCGGTTTGGGGAAACGCCATCGGGGCACTCAACGAGATCATCAATATCAAAGAACGAGAATACCTGCACGGCCTGGGATACTCTCCTACTCCCGAACACATTGCGGAGGACAAGCGAGCTGCGCGAAAACGCTCCACGAGATAACAAAAGAGGCTTGCATGCAATCTCCGATCTTCGTCCTTACGGCTTCGACATGACCAAGTACTTCACAAGGAAGGCCGGCAACTTGGAAGAAGATCCGGAAAAGGGAACGAGAGGCGATCGGCGCCAAACAAAGGCGGCCGACAACCATGGACAAGCTCCGGCGAGAACTGGCAAGATTCGGAGGCCTCAAGCCAAATCTGTCCGAAGAGCATTCCTCGACACACCGCCCCTGCCGGGATCACAACCACCACTATTCACGGCGAATTTTGGTTCAAGAAAACCCCTCTTTGGCGGAAGAATTCGAAAAACTCCTGTCAACACCCACTGCCTCCAACAAGCGGGACGAGTGCATTCGAGCTAGTAATGCCCAAGACAAAAGCAAGAGACTCCGCGAGACGATGCTTGGGACGAGCCAGCTCCACTGCTCTTCAAAGAAGAAATCGAGATGCGGATCTAATCGATTTTGTTTACGATAACTCTGTGATAGCAATGATCGGGAACGGTGACATAAAGCCTTTCAAGCCCCATCTCCTATCAAGCTCATTTGCCACTCAATAAGCTGGGCCACATTCTCGGACCTCTTGCCCGGCCAAAAGGACATGATCGAACAACTTGGTCGACCCCTCGAGTCCTAGAGTCTAGTGTCAAAACTCATCCTGAGTCCATTAGCTTTGAATTTGAGTCTCTCGAGTCATCGATGGCCTCACGCCCGGGGAAGATTACGAACTTCATTGCCAATAATGTATTCCCGTATGCTCTTAATGAATGCTTCGATCTTTCCGAGTATCCTCTCATTGCATCTTTAACAAGCGATAAATTAACTAACACACAAGCTTGAGTTAATAACGATTCACTTGATAAAGAAGCGAGACACATTAAACGAACAATACATTAAGCACATCTTTAAGCATGTTGTCAAGCGAGAGAAAAACCGGGCCCAAGGCTGCAGGAGGTTTTAACCAAAGTGAATTTGGGAGGCTGGCGAAGAGCCAAAAGAGACGCAAATCGGAAGTTTCTTCACCGGCACGAGCAAGACGCATTGGCTTGCCTTTGCTCAAAGAGTTCGTGGACGTGTTCGCTTGGTCTTACCGAGACATGCCCGGATTAGATCCTAACATTGTAGAGCACCGGATCCCTTTGAATCTGAGGCTAAGCCCATCAAGCAAAAGCTACGCCGAATCAAGCCGAGTGGTCTTTACAAGTCGAAAGAGGAGATCGAAAAAATGATTCACGTCGGCTTCATCGGGGTGATCGAGTACCCCACGTGGCTCTCCAATATCGTCACGGTCACCAAGGCCAATGGAAAATCTGTTTGTTGCGTGGACTTAGAGATCTCAACAAAGCAAGTCCCGAGGACGATTTTCCACTACCCAACATCGACATGTTGGTAGACACTCTGACCAATTTCGAAGTCAAGTCCTTCGTGGACGGTTTTGCCGGTTACAATCGGATCAAGATGGCCGAAGAAGACCAAGAAAAGACGGCTTTCACAACCCCACAGGGAACCTCTTGCTACAGTAATGCCGTTCGGACTAAAGAATCTTGGGGCTACCTACCAACGGGCGGCAACCGCCCTCTTCCACGATATGATCCACAAAGAGATCGAAGTGTACGTCGATGACATGATCGTTCACTCAAAGGGATCGGACGGACAACACCTCACGAACACGAGAAAATTCTTCAATCGCCTCAGAAAACACTCAATGAGGCTTAACACTGCCAAATGCACATTTGGGGTTAGCCGAGGCAAGGTTTTGGGATACATAGTCACCGAGAGAGGCATCGAGGTAGATCCTCAAAAGATCAAAGCTATCATCGAAATGAGACCACCGCAAACTCGGACGAGAGGTGAAAAGCTTCATGGGCCGCTGCAATATATCGGCCGCCGTCAACCAATTGACCTCTATGTGCGAGCCAATCTTGGCGATGAAGAAGAACGCCGACATCGAATGGAACTCGAGAATGCCAAGATGCCTTTGAAAAAATAAAAGCATACCTTGTGAGTCCTCCGATTCTCTGTCCTCCCCACGAGGAAAAGCCACTGTTGCTATACCTAGCTGTGGCCGACACCGCGGTTGGAGCCATGCTCTGTCAAGAAAAGAAGAGTCACGGGTCGAAACGCCATCTACTTCGTCGATCGAAAGTTTCAAGGCGGCGAACTCAATTACTCGGCCCTCGAGAAAACACTGCGCGGCTACGGTATGGGTTGTCGGGAAACTACGGCACTACGTGCGGTCGCGCGCGATGCAGCTTGGTTTCCAAAATGGACCCGGTCAGTACCTCTTCGACAAACCATCTCTGTCAATGAGGCTCGCGAAATGGTCTTTCTTCCTAGCGGAATTTGACATCAAGTACGTAAACCAAAAGTCAATCAAGGGACGGGCCATGGGTGAACAATGGTGATTTCCCAGCCGACGAGGCTCGAGGCCCCGAACCACAATTTCCGGACGAGGGAATCTTCGCAATCGAAGGCGAAAACCGATGGCAAGCTGTTCTTTGACGGAGCGGCCAACCAAAAGGGAAACGGCATCGGTATGCTCTTGGTGGATCCCAGGGGCGAGCACACCCCAATTGCTATAAAGCTCAATTTCGAGGTAACCAACAATGCCGCCGAATATGAAGCTGCTTATTTCTTGGACTACAAGCCGCACTCGAGAGGAATGTCCAGAAACTCGAAGTTTATGGGGACTCGGCCTTGATCATCAACCAAGTCTCCAACAAGTGGAAAACCATGGACCGGGCTTGCAAAAATACCATGCTGCATAGAGGACCTCATCACACAATTCGAAGAGGTCACCTTCCATTACTTGCCAAGAGACCGAAACGAGGTTTGCGGATGCCTTAGCCACCTTGGCTTCCCTTGTGGAAATCCACGAAGGAAAAGCAATCAAACCCTTCAAAGTCGGACGAAAGGAAATTCACGCCTCTTTGTTGTGAGATCGAACCCGGAACCTAAGCCCGTCAATGAGCCATGGTATAACCAGATTTTCCAATACCTCAAGAGCGGGAAATCACCTTCATGAACAAGGAAGACCCACACACGGAGGGGTCAAAACCAAGAGCATCATGGCCCTAAACGCCTTGCCTCTCACTTCGTCATCCTCGGGGACATGTTATACAAGAAACGCTACCATGGGCCACTCCTACGGCTGCGTCGGCCAGAAGAAGCAAGCAAGTTCATGAATGAAGTCCACAATGGGGCTTGCGGTCCCCACATGAATGCGAGCCACGATGCAAATCATTCTCGGGATGGGCTACTCTTGGATCTCCATGGAGCGGTGCATCCACTTTGTCCCGAAAGCTGCGACAAGTGCCAACGGTTCTCCAACCTCAATCTTCTACCGCCCCACGATCTCTACTGCATGACTACACCTTGGCCCTTTGCCACTTGGGGAATTGACGTCATCGGGAAAATCGCTCCGCCGGCGGCAACGGTCACGAGTTCATCTTAGTAGCCATCGACTACTTCACCAAATGGGTCGAAGCCAAGTCCTACAAGGTACTCACTTCCAAGAAGGCCGCGCATTTCCTCAAGGAAAACATCATATGCCCGATACGGCATCCCAAATGAGGTCATATCGGACAACGGCTCACACTTCGAAGGGAATTTGACAGGCTGGTGGCTGAATTCAAGATCACACGCCACAAATCTTCTCCCTACCGGCCACAAACAAACGGCGCCGTGGAAGCGGCAAAGCAAAACCCTCGAACGGATCATCAGAAAAATGACCACGAGGACGAGATTGGCCCGAAGCTGCACCTTGCACTTTGGGGCTACCGCACATCGGTCGAAACGACCACGGGAGAAACCCCATTTGCCCACGACCTACGGGATGGAAGCAGTCCTTCCCATCGAGCTAGAAATTCCCTCCCTCAGAGTCTTCTTTGGAAAACGACATCAACGAAGTCGAATGGCTCCGAAGCCGAGCATGACGAATTGGCTCACGCTAGACGAGCGACGACTAAAGGCCATGGAACACGTCAGGAGCCTATCAAAGCGAGGATGGCTAGAGCTTTCGACAAGAAAGTCAAATCCCGAGACATCAGGGAAGGTGACCTTGTACTCAAAGAAAAGCCTCCCACTCGAACCAACCCACTGGGAAAATGGGAACCCACATGGATCGGCCCTTTCGTGGTTCAAAAGATCTTCTCCGGAGGCGCCATGAAGCTAACAGACCTAGATGGCAATCCCTTCATGAATCCAGTCAACGGAAGCAAACTTCGCAAATACTTCGCCTGAAGAAGAACAGCTGTGCATCTCTTGGCACTCCATGTAGTGTCGAACTACGCAGACCTGAGCCCTCTAGTCCGGGGGAACGTAGGCAACCTTAATTGGTCCGGTCTAAAAATACACAAAAAAGTCAAAAGTTTGAATGTCAATCAAGACCTCCATCAAGCTCCGCACTTTTCAAGAACACGCCCCAACAGTCACATCGACCAAGTCAAACGACGGCGGCAACATCAAAGGACATCCGAGGGTCACTCAGCATCAAACGACTGACTCGTGACTGTTTCCAAGCCAGGGGCTTGTCTTCGCCCTCACGCGCTTCAAAAAAAAAAAAAAAGAGCTCGAAACAAGGGCTCACAAAAAAAAAAAAAAAAAAAAAAAAAAAGAGCTCGAGCAAGGGCTCACAAAAAAAATATATAAAAAAAAAAGAGTTCGAGCAAGGGCTCACAAAAAAAAAAAACAAAAGAAACAAAAGAAGCTCAAAGCGAAGGCTGCGAAATTGAGGTCAAGAGCCCGACGCCAACAAGCGGCAAGGAAGCTACAAAAATAAGACCATCGAATGACTTGTCAAGAGGAGCATTCAACCTCTCGGCCAAGCACTGAAAGCCTCGGCAAAGGGATTGCCGTCGGGGCCCAGGATGCTTCGGCCCGCAAATGCAACGAAAAGTCCAAAGATGGACGCCGACAAAGTGCACAACAAAGCAAAGGCAAACAAGAGATCTTGCGTCTCGACAAAGCTTTAAAAGTAAATCACAAATCACTAACGGTTACAACATTTCTTGATGAGTTCAAGCACGGTCTACTCTCGAGTTCACAACATGCTAAAAGACTGACTTAATACATTTAACTAATAATGTGTTTGCAATGCAATGAATGGATACCTAGGAGGTCATTCCGCGCCATCTGCGCTTGTCCCTCGCCATTCTTTCCTTTCTTCCCTCGTCCGGCGAGTCTTCTTTCGCTCCACGTGAACCAACTCTGCGTCTCTCGGTCAGAGATCTGGGGTCCTCCGTAGAGTCAAACAACCCAGTAGCTCTCGGGGCTTCATTCGCCGTGCTTCGGCTCGGATCTCCTCCTGCGAGTACGCAAAGAGGACCTCTCCTGTCGGTCGGTCAACTCTAGTCTCGTAGTCAAACAAAGTGTCTCCCGTCACATCCAAAGGGTCGGACCGGGCTTCGCACTCCTAAGGCAATAGGCTGCTACGGCAACCGGGTCCCAGAATCGCTTTGCACGCCTTTGCTCTCCAAGACCACTTGGGATCGCCCAACATGCCGCTCATACCGGGCCGGATACTGAGTCGTCAATACAACGCTCCCAGACGTCTAAGGAGTACCACAGGAGGGAAAGCGGAATACTTCCATACCTCGAAAATACAAGAAGGCACTGAAGCCGCCATACAAAGAGGAACTACCTCCGCAGTAGCAAGGTCATCCCGGCCCAACAAAGGCTCTGCTTCATCCCAAACTGCCGGAAACAAGCGACGGAATATAGAAGGAGGACCAAGACAAACTGGAACTCGACAACGTAGGACCCTTCCCGCAAGATCCTCCTGGTCTCAATCCTCCAGTGCGAAACCCACCGGCGGATCCGATGCGTACAGGCCGTGCCATCCATCTCTCCCAGGCGGATCGATCCATATCCAACACAAGAGGTCGGCGAGCAAATGACAACGGGCTAAACGACGTCGGAGCCTCGGGCATGGCTGAGTCTCTCTCGCAGCCACAAGGTGAGCAAAGCGGGGCTTCCCCTCTCGTAAACCGATCCCCGGCCGCGAGCGGTCGATACCATGAAGAGTCTCCCCAAAGACCAACGGGACAATATCCTCTCCAGCTCTGCGGCCCTACCACATCTAGCAAAGCGCCATCACAAATGCCAAGGGAGCTGGCCGGAAGAAAAAGCGTCGCCATCACGCACAAGGCAAATACATCCCAAGAGACGTCACTCATCATCAACCATGAACCGCTCAGGCGGCTCGGAAATGTCGATATGACCCGAATCAAGGATCATGCCCCGCACTTCTTCCAACGAAGCACGAAGAAAGTCTGCGAAGCTTCACGCTCACCGCGAAGACCAAACCCATTTCCCCAAAGAAACAAGCATAAAACCACCGTCCTCAAGAAACCTTGCTCCAAACAGCCCAAACAATGGCCCCGAAGCCATTCCGGGAACATACACTTTACCCACAAACGCACCTTTCCTCAGCTCACGTGGCATGTACAAAAATAAAAAATAATAATAGCAACAATTTCTAGGACAATTCCCGGGAATCACAAAATATGACATTACATCTTAAAATAAAATACTGTTTGCCGTGCAAATACATGTGTTTTATTACAGGTACCAATAAATGTCTGTTGCTAAACAAAAAAAAAAAGAGGGATATGAAAAGAGGGAAAGCAAATGAATACTAATCAGACTCCTCAGCATCATCATCCTCGCCAAGATCCTCCAAAGAAAAGTCGGGCATCCCAGCGAACTCGCCCGTCACATCCTCATCGTCGGAATCACAGAGGCACCCGCCCGGAGGCTCCCACGAAAAGTACTCGGAAAGGATCAAATCCGGCGAAAGGATCAAAGAAAGAAGGCTCGAGGAACCCTCACCTGTGCGCCATGCGGAGGCATGAACCGATAAAAGGGCCGCTCCCTCGAAGGCCCCGCAGCTCCCGAAGATGTCCGGCATCCATGCTATGCCGCCCTCAAAGGTCCCTCCCCGCTGCGGCTCCGGCTCGGCTCTAGGCGGAGGAACGTCCACGTAATGCCTCGAAGGCATAGGCTCGTACTGTCGGCACGCGTCGCGAAGACCGGCAGATATCTTCGAAGCCATCTTCTTCGCAAACGACCTCATCGCCACGTAACGGCGAGTCAGCATATCATAGGCTCTCCGGGACTGCACCAACAAGAAGCCAAGGAAACGCTCATCAACAATACGGTTATACTCGACAACAAAAAGAGAAAAATACGTAAAAGATGCCAAGATGGAAAAGAGTCAAGACACTTCACCGATCTATCGGGGTCCACTCGGTATGCAGCAGAGCTGCTCCGAACGGCTGCATACCCTCCTCCTCGATCCGTCCTCGCGGACGTACGTGAAATCCGGTCCCGGCATCGGAACCTCTCGGGAGCCCGCGGGCCAGCCTCTCTCTCCTCGCCGCACTGCGGCGTCCTCAGCTTCCTCCTCACGAAGGCCCCGTACTCCTCTCCATACAAAATGAACTCCTCGGCGCCGACACCGCCAAGGTACCTCTCAAAGTCAAGCACATCCATGTCCCGGGAATCAAGCATCCCAAAGGGAGGGTCCCTGAGCCACGGGAAGCACACGGGGCCATCTTGCGCGTAAGACCCGCTCCCGCATACATGACATCACAAGTCAAGCCCCGCAGCATCTTCCGCCGCGCCGTCACCTCGGGAGCCCCCTCAAACTCATCCCCCTCATACCGAGCCCACGGGAACAAGACGAACCCCTCCGGGCTATCCCTCTCCAAACGCTCCTGCACATCCCCGTAGGCAATGGTGAGCTTCCCAATTTGGTCCTCCTCTTCCTCGCCGTACGAGCCCATCCCAAAGATAGCGGTGGTACGCAAAGAATGCCCGGGATCCCTATCCCACGGGAAGCACCGGAAAACCTCATAAAACCACACTGTGACAAAAACAGAGAAGGCTCAAGTGCAAAAGACAATGGAGAAATGACAAGTTGCTAAATCAAAAAACAAAAAATAAACTCATACCTCCCGAGCAAAGTCAAAACAGCAAATGAAGGCGGCCACACCCCGCTAAACCGGTCCAAGGAGAAGTAGAGCTCGGCCAAGCCTCGCCTCGCCCCAAGCAATGTCGCGAGACCCTTATCCAGATCGATCAAGCTCTCCAGCAGAGCAAAGGGAGCCTGCGGTCGCGTGGTTCGAGAACGAGTCTCTGACAGTGCATACCACAAGAAGGAGCGCGCCAACCGCTCCGCTACACCTGGCCGGTCTCCCCGGATGTAGGCCCCAATGCGCCGTAATCTTCAGCTCCACGTCACTATACAAAGCATGCCCAGGCCCTCGCGAGGACGAGGCTCAAAGCCCAAGAGCCTCTGGCCGGCACCACATCGAGATCATGTCTCTCCACCTCACAGGCTCCCTTTGAAGGAGAGCCCTGTAATAGCGGCAAAATCGGTGGGCGTCACTTGTCACCTCGCCCGGCTCGAGGTGGAAGGTGTGGGTGGTATCCCACCAATACTCGGATAGACCCAGGAAGACACTCTTGTTCTTCCTCGTGTCGACACTCCAAATGTGTTCTCAACGAACACACCCTAGGCCGGAAGCATAAACACGCCTCTCGGGGACTCGGCCTACCGTCCACGGAAATATCGTGCATCCGCCGCCATAGCTCCACAACAATGCCTCGAGCGATCCCCGAGTCTTCATCCTCTTGGCCTTCCCGGCCATAAGCTCCCGCATCCTGCAGGTAAACACAAAGAAAGGTACGTCAATCACAAGATTTAATATAAAGGCACATATAACCCGTCACAAAACACGGCACATATTGCTCATAATTTTCACATACATTATACATATAATTTTTCCATGTAACCCGTCACAAAACACGGCACACAATGCACATATTTCTCACATATAATGCACATATAATGCACATAATTTTCACATATATCATGCATATAATTTTTCCCATGCAGTCCGTCACAAAAACACGGCACACACTGTACACATTTTCTCAAAAGAAATAAAAAAGGGGGGGGGGATTAAACCCTACACGACACATTTTCTAAAGAAAATCCGTCCCAACACAGCACATATTACACATATTTTCCCCACAGAGTCCGTCACCCAAAAACATGGCACGACACATATGCATAACACAAAAAAAATCCGTCCCTACACGGCACACACTTTCACATATAACCCGTCACAAAACACGGCACGTGTCACATTTTTTTCACAAAAATTATCACTACACGATAATTTTTCTCACAATGTACATACATAAATAGCATACGGTACAAAACACCAAAGCATGCAATTCACTAGATAGGCACTTTATTTTCACAAATAAGAGCTAATCTACACATTTCTGCACAAAATACACATACCCACAATTTTTACATGTCCATTTTCAACAATTCATCAAGAATTTCACAAAAAGGCATAAAATAATAACAAAAAATTCAAAAATGCGAAAAACTAAAACCTAGTTCTAGCATTCAAAAATTCGAGCAGGAATCAAAGCGGAGCATTTCTTACCTCCCCGACGTTCGTAGAGCGACGATTGTGCACCTCCGGATTCGGATACAAGACATCCGGGTTCTTCGAAGATGGAACAAACGAAATCCAATTCCTTTGAAGCTCCATCCGTTGCTCGACCACCTCTTGACTGCGTTGACGACGACTCCTTCGAGATCCCTCCGCCATTGCAAGCGATTCAAGCGAAAAATGGAAGAATTTGGTGTAAAAATGGAGGATTTTCTCTCTCTCTCTCTCGCCTGGTTCACGAACTGGAAATGAGGAAGAAGAAGTGGGGGAGCCTCGGCATTTAAGCCTGGTCAAACACAGGAATGTAAAAAACAAAGGTGGTCCGTACGGACCTCTTTGCATCCAGGTTGGTCCGTACGGACCTCTTTGCAAGAGGGGGCCAAATTACTTTCCTGCCCTTATAATCTTTGCCCCTGGCTGTCCTAAGGCCTTTTCCAGCAAATCCAAGTGCAGAATGGTCCCTAACCCTTCAAATCAACCACCGGCTGTCAAGCGTAAGACCGGACCTCGCCCACTTCAAACGGCAAATCAACCACCGGCCGTCAAGCGTAAGACCGGTCCTCGCCCACTCCAACGGCAATTGATCCCGGCCGCGCGTAAACCGGTCCTCGCCACTTCAGCGGCAATTGACCCCGGCCATCAACGTAAGACCGGTCCTCGCCCACTCCAACGGCAATTCAACCACCGGCCATCAACGTAAGACCGGTCCTCGCCCACTTCAACGGCAATTCAACCCCGGCCATCAACGTAAGACCGGTCCTCGCCCACTTCAACGGCAATTCAACCACCGGCCATCAACGTAAGACCGGTCCTCGCCCACTCCAACGGCAATTCAACCACCGGCCATCAACGTAAGACCGGTCCTCGCCCACTCCAACGGCAATTCAACCTCCAAAACGCCCGACGGCAATTCAAGAAGGAGCCAACACCTCCCAGCACGAATCCCAAGGCACGAGACGCCTCCAAAACGCCCGACGGCAATTCAAGAAGGAGCCAACACCTCCCAGCACGAATCCCAAGGCACAAGACGCCTTCAAACGCTCAACGGCAATTCAACCAACGCCCGCTCAACGGCAATTCAAGAAGGAGCCAACACCTCCCAGCACGAATATCAAGGCACAAGACGCCTCCAAACGCTCAACGACAACTCAACCACTGGCCCTCAAAAGGAGGTCCGAAGTCATCTTCCCAACAGAAAGGGCCCTACGCTGTGGTCATGCATCCCAGCAATTCAAGCACGGCAGCCGATGTAAGCCCGAACTTCGCCCACTTCAACGGCAGCGCAAGCACCGGCCATCAAAGCAAGCCCGAGCTCCTCCCCAACAAGTCAAAGGGAAGTCGTACAAGACTGCATATCCCCATCACCGGCCGTCATCCTCGCCCACTTCAACGGCAACGCAAGCACCGGCAGTCATCGTAAGTCCAATCTTCTACTCAACAGGCAAAAACACAAAGGCATCTACGCCTCTCGAAGCACAAGGCAGCCACGCCTCCACAAATGCGGCTAGAAGACGATTCAAAGTCCTCGCGCATTACATCAAACTGCGGCTAGAAGACGATTCAAAGTCCTCGCGCATTACATCAACTGCGGCTAGAAGACGATTCAAAGTCCTCGCGCATTACATCAAATCATGGCTAGAAGACGATTCAAAGTCCTCGCGCATTACATCAAACTGCGGCTAGAAGACGATTCAAAGTCCTCGCGCATTACATCCACAACTGCGGCTAGAAGACGATTCAAAGTCCTCGCGCATTACATCAAACTGCGGCTAGAAGACGATTCAAAGTCCTCGCGCATCACATCAACCGCCGCGAGAGATGACGATTCAAAGTCCTCCAGCCGTGGCACCAACCGCGCCAGAAGACGATTCAAAGTCCTCCCGCCGTGGCACCAACCGCCGCCAGATGACGATTCAAAGTCCTCCAGCGTGGCACCAACCGCCGCCAGATGACGATTCAAAGTCCTCCAGCGTGGCACCAACCGCCGCCCGATGACGATTCAAAGTCCTCCAGCGTGGCACCAACCGCCGCGGATGACGATTCAAAGTCCTCCGGCGTGGCACCAACCGCATAATCGAAGACGATTCAGTCCTCACTCTACCTCCAGCCCGGAAGGCTTTAAACCACTCGGTCCGGAAGACCGTATAAACCTCCCAAATGATTATCCCCGGCCCGGAAGGCCTTAAACCACCCGATTCGGAAAATCGTAAAATTTCCATCCCAGGACACCACCACGTCCTCACAATTGACCTCGGCGGTCACCACATCTTAGGACACCACCACGTCCTTACCACTGACCTCGGCGGTCACACAACACTTCAGGGCACCACCACGCCCGCACTCACAAATTCACGACCTCTGAACTACGACCAGGCTTGATTCCCGCCAGGGATACGTAGGAATCCTATCACAGGGTCCAGCCATCGACCTATGCGGTCACCCAGGACACCACCACGTCCTTACCACTGACCTCGGCGGTCACACAACACTTCAGGGCACCACCACGCCCGCACTCACAAATTCACGACCTCTGAACTACGACCAGGCTTGATTCCCGCCAGGGATACGTAGGAATCCTATCACAGGGTCCAGCCATCGACCTATACGGTCACCTAGGACACCACCACGTCCTCCACATCGACCTATGCGGTCACCCAGGACACCACCACGTCCTCACCACTGACCTCGGCGGTCACACGACACTTCAGGGCACCACCACGCCCGCATTCACAAAACACTCACCCCACACCCGAACTACGACCAGGCTTGATTCCCGCCAGGGATACGTAGGAATCCTATCACAGGGTCCAGCCTATTGACCTAAATGGTCACACAAAAGGACACCACCACGTCCTCACATTGACCCTCACGGTCACTTCCTCTCCCAAAGACGCGATCCGCATTAGGACCCTTATCTTATCGGCGACCCCACTTCTTTCATAAGTGACGTCGTCGAGGGCTTCGTAAGTACCCCAATCTGGATCACCCCCTTTCAAACACACGGAAACACCGCGAGACTCATCCACGCAGTCTCGGAGACCTCTCTCACTCAAAACCCTCTCAAAACCCTCTCAAACCCCCAACCAAACCAAGGGAGGAGCCTTTGCAGGATAAAAGGGACAAAAGGACCTTTTGGGAATTTTCAGAAATCGGAAAAGCAATTAAGGTCCGTACGGACCTCTTTGTTTCAATGATTACTAAATCCCTTAAAGTCCACAATATTCCCTCAAATCCAGGGGAAAATGATTACTTCCACTGCAGAGTTGGTCCGTACGGACCTCTTTGCATGCAAGATGGTCCGTACGGACCTTATTGCTCGGGGAACACCATCATTCCAGAATATTCTCCATCATTGCAGATTCCCTCAAATCGAGGAAATCCAAAATTATGGATAACCAAGAAGGTCCGTACGGACCTCTTTGCTCCGAAATTTTTACTATAAATAGAGGGCTTCCCCTCCTCATTTTCACACACCTCCCTCTTCTCTCTTCCTCCCTTAGCCTTACGGCTCCCCTCTAAGTCCTCTCGAGGCACTCCCGGCCCCTTTCGGATCCTTAGAGGCCTTCCGAGCTCCCTTGTGGTGCTCAGAAGCCTCCCCGAGCGCTCCCGAGACGCTCCCGCGCCGCCCGAGGCACTCTCGAGGTACTGCGAGGCCCCTCGTGGTACTCAGAGGCCTTGCCTGGTCTTTCCACGGTGTCCGGCTCTTTCCGAGTCAAACCGACGATCCCAAACCACGCCGAAACTCTGCCCGAGTGACTTCTGCCACCACAACGCACGCCGAACCTCGCCCGAGTGATCCCGAGGCGATCCCCACGCACGCCGAAACTGCCCGAACACGGCTACAACCTCAACTCACGCCGAAACTCGTCCGCGAGACAGCCGGTCCCTCGAAGCAATCCCGATCCATGCAGGAACGCTACTCCGACCTCAAACACTATTCCCCGGCGGAAGACAGAGACACGAACCAACATTGGTAAGGCTTCCTTCCTATACTATTTCAATACATTTCCATACATAGCATACAATGTAGACATCCGATCTGACATGCATTTTTAAAAGCACACACACACACACACACAACATTTAAAGGATATTAGGGGTATCCGAAAGACTCGTTTACGAGGCTACTCGGGTGAGCTCTAATATTCTAATATTCTCTTCCAGGGAGTCATCTCGACCTCCGAACTCAAAATCTCATCACACAAAAACGGTTTAAAATTATCTTTAAGCGATGCCCTTTTCAATGTTTTGGGCTTAATAAAAACGGCGTGGCGACTCTACAAATGCGAAAACAAACGGCGAGACACCTCCGACGCGAAGGATGCCAGATGCCGGGGCCGCGAGGCCTTTCTCGGATCCGGGCTATTTCAGATACGTGTATCGACACGTGTGATATGTTAGTGTGAGTTGGTGGAAGCGTAAGAAAGCTTCCCTGATAAAAAAGTGGACCACATGGGCTATCAAACTATCAGTGCATGTCAGGTATGGATGGGACTAAGGCGAATTACAAAGGGCGTCATAAATGCTAACTGTCATAAAATCGAGATTTAAACTCCACTGATTTACCGACTGAAGGAACATTGGTCGGTGACTCATAAATACGGGTCGACCCATTCAAATTTGGGCCAATAAATATTCAAATGTGTTCTTTTACAATCTTTACCAGTTATTGAGATTTGCTTGAGCTTTCTAGAGAGAGAAATATTCGAGCTTTCTGTTATTTTTCTGAGTGTCTTAGAGCATCTCCAACCCACTTCAAATCCTCCTTCATTTCTTCAAATTTACCACTATTCATCCCTCTAATCAACTTCAAATCCTCCTTAAAAATGAAGAACATGAATAGTGTTCCTTCAAATTTGAAGCAACACTATTCATCTTTCTTCATTTTTGAAGTAGGATGTTAAAATTTTAAATTTAGTCCCTCTAATTTTTAAAAGTTACATCTTATTTATTCTATAAATGAAAAAAATAATTAATATTATTTTAATTAATTTAAAAAAAATTTTATTTTAATATTTGGTTAATTATTTGAGAAAAATCAAAAGAAAAAAGTTAGACGGATATATTAAAATTTAACATAAATTAAAAAAATAAAAACATACCAATATTTATAACAACATAGTTAATATTACATGATAATAGAAAAGTCACACATTTTACGTCAACGTCATTTTATTTTGTATTTTTTCTTTAATAATAAAATATATTTTATTAGTAATTTGAACTATAAATACATTATTTGAATTTTTATTTCTAAACAAAAGAGAGGGTTGAATATGTAAAATGATTAAATTTTGTGTAGTATTTGTGAAATTATAGAAGTAGTAGAATGATGAGGTGGAATGTAAAGAAGCTGAAAATATTATTTTTGAAGTAAAAAAATGAAGGAATGAGTTGGAAAGGAAAAAAAAATTGACACAACATTTGAAACAAAATTTGAAGAAATGAAGTAAAATTTGATGAAATGGGTTGGAGATGCTCTTAGACTACCCACATTGATGACCTTCCACCTTGGGTCATAGAATAGGACAAGAAAAAAAAAAGTGAAAGTCATGAAAATTGTTTAACCTGGGTGGCCAGCCAACCCCAAATTGGCCCAAGTCGGATCACCAAAATGTGTACACATGTCACCCAATGATTGGGTGGCATGTATTTATATAAATATATATATATTTAAAACTAGTATATTTTATATAATTATATAAAATAAAAAATACAAAATATATCAAAATTCATAATTTTTTTTATAATTGTATGGATAATTATTTTTAATAATTGTACTGATAATTTTAGAAATATTATTACTAATACATTATTTAAAAAAATAAAATGCTAAATATTTTAGGTAAGTTGGAGTAATGAAAAATAAAAATTTTATTAAAAGGTTGGGTTACTGATGGAAGTATAAATTATATAAGATTGGGAGTGATGTATATGAAAGTTAGAAAAAATAATATTTTATTTGAGGTTGAATTGAGTTGGGTCGCTGATGATGATGGGGATAGTCTTAGGGATTTCAATCGTTCCATCCACGTTCCTTTCCTAAATCGTTTCACATGTAGCTTTCTTATTTTGTTAATTTCATTTTATTTCTCGATTTTTCTGCTCTTGCCGTGACTGAGCTTGGAAGCGACATTACCCCGGATGTGAAAGCCATTTGTAGGGTTTCTGGATGAATTTATCACATATTTGTAGAGATGTGGCTTAGAGTTCCTTTGGACACTCTTAGGGGCCGTTTGGTTCGATGGAAAAAAAGTGAAGGAATGAAATGGTCAATGGAATTGAATTCCTGAAGGAATTGGAATGGAAAAACTGGTCAAACCCTCCGTTTGGTTGGCCTGAGAATGAAATGAAATTGTCATTCAATTCCTCGGCAAATCATGTTTGGTTTGAAAATACAAATTATAGGAATGAAATGAAATCATATAAAATGTCCAATTCACCCTTCGATGGAAAAAAAAATTCGTGAGGGGGGGGGGTGGGTGGGGGCTGGATTAGGGGGGGTAGGGCAGGGGGTATGCAAAAAAAAAAAAAATCGTGGGTTAGGGGTGGGGTGGGGTGGGGGCCGGATGGGGGGGTAGGCGGGGGTATGCAAAAAATTCGTGGGGGGTGGGGGTGGTGGGGTGGTGGGGGGTGGGGTGGGGGCTGGATTGGGGGGGGGGGGTAGGCGGGGGGGGGGGGGTAGGTGGGGGTATTTTGGTCATAATTTTTTTTTAAAATTCCATTGCCAAGGGAATTGGCCATTCCTCCCATATTTGGAGGGAATGGCAAATTTCATCGAGCCAAGGAATTGATCAATCCGGAGGAATGAAAATTTTGAACCAAACACGGCGAAGGAATGGGTCAAACGGAATTGACCATTCCATTCCATCGGCGGAATGACCAATTCCGCGAAACAAACGGGCCCTTAGATTCCTGGACATGAAATATGATTGGGAAAACTGGATCCTGCCCCTTCTGGGGGAAACCGGTCATTCCATGTATGTTAATGGTCCCCTTAAAACCCTAAGAAACGAGTCGAGGTTAAGGAACTTTATAATGGTTGTGTTAACTCGATTTCTCAGTTCTGTAGATATGATGGCTAATGCTCGGATATTGTTGAGCCGTTCTTGGCCTGATGTTGGGGTTAAAAATCCAACTCAGCATGTTCTTACGTCTTGGCAGTACATCTTGAGGTAACATCTTGGGTTTACGTCTTGAACTAACACCTTGCAAAACTGTTTGTATGTTCTCCTTATTTTTCAGGAATAAGATTATGCATTAAAGGCTTGGGCAGCAGGCGTTAACTTTACTCAAATTATGACTGCATAAAGACTCCTTCAATTCATACGCTTTGTAACGGCCGTAATCAACAACAAAGCTTGATTTTAGGCGTATAATCAGGATGGACATTTATTTCTTTTTTACGTTCTTTAGATCATAATATATATTCAAAAGGACAACACATGTATACACACGCACTCCTAGCCAGGGGCGGATCCAGGGGGGCAGGTGGGGGCACTCGCCCCCCCCCCCAGCGGCGGAAATGCAGTGGAATTTTTTTTTTTGCCCCCACCATATTTTTGTTATATATGTATATGTATATAATTAACTTCAAGATTAACACAAGTGAGTGGTGTGGTTCAGCGGTAGAAGGGGTGAAGTTAAAGCCTTTGGTTTTTTCTTTCAAATCCATGTTCGAACCCTGCTACCTACATTTTCAATTAATTTTGTCTTCCATCTTTGCTATTCTTTCTCTTAACAGTTTTGTTTTTCTCTTTCTCCTAATTTCCTCACATTTTTTCAATCTTAATTAATTCGTTAGGCTTTTCCCATTTTTTTTGTTTTTGGTCTTTCTTCCTATTATCCCAAGTTTAATTAGCAAATTTGAATTTCTTTTTTGTACGAGTAATATATTTTAATAAATTGTTTGCGTTAAATACTTCAACATTATTTCAATCGTTCTT
The DNA here is from genome assembly GCA_022495995.1 of Adenophora triphylla var. japonica. Classification (NCBI taxonomy): domain Eukaryota; kingdom Viridiplantae; phylum Streptophyta; class Magnoliopsida; order Asterales; family Campanulaceae; genus Adenophora; species Adenophora triphylla. The sequence goes on along the minus strand of JAFEMH010000127.1, from coordinate 597,479 downwards.
TGAATTATTTACTTTTATCATTTTTGTTAACTAAAATACATTGTATTTCATGGATCCGACCCATTTTTTACTTGTCCGACCCGAAATTTTTTTTCCCCCTCGGCCAATTCCTGGCTCCGCCCCTGCTCCTAGCTATCATTCATACACATCGTTACTCTGCACTTTGTATTCAAAAACATCAAATAAACAAATTTGGTTGAGGTAGGTTTCTCCTAAAACCTCCCGAGGTTTTGTGCCGGAAAATGTTTGTTCAAGGACTTTCCTCGTTAAATAATCGTGTTCATCTTGATTGTGAGATCATATTCCATTTGTGCCCAAACTTCAATAAGTACAAATTCATATAGTTGAAATTTATCCAAAACAACCCATGAACATGAAGCAGACCTTTGTGATTGTCAAGTATTTTGGATGGAGTTTCCACAAACCTTTTGGTAGTGGCCCTATCATAGTCTTCGCGAAAAGCTATCCTGACTTCGAGGAGGCGCTTGAGCTTAAGGCCGCGGTGGCTACTTACTTGGGCAATGTCTCAACTGATTATGCGGGTATGGTTTTCGATATTTTGGCAATTGTAAAAGATGAGGCTTTACTGATTTATGCTAGAGTAGCTCCCATTCGGGAGGAGATTAATGTGGAGTCCAGAGTGGGGACTAAGTCCACTCTTTCTACTTGATTTTACTTTGTTGGAATTGGAAGCTTCATATCTTTTGTTCTAACTGATCTTAATCTTTTTTTTTTTTTTTAGATCCTCAAGATCCCACCATGGCCCCCCAAAAATATTCCTCTGAACTTAAGAAAGCTAAGGTTGCTCAGGCAGAAAATCAAGCCGCGACTAGGCATGAAGTTTTGGGAAATGTGACTGAGCCAGGGGTATCATCCCCTATTGTGAACAGGGTTACGAGGGCGCCAATATCCTCGGGGAGAGGATACATAAAGACTGGCGAGCTTCCACTTTGTAGGGCTGTGGGGAGAGGGCGAGGTGATGCACCCAGAGGACGCGGGATCATTATCACGGGTAGGCATCAAAATTTCCCTATCAACCAGGCCGCTGGCTCGAGCTCAGGGATTCCGACTTTTGATGTTAACAGAAAAAGGCCTCCTGTTATTGCGGAGAGCCAAAATAGAGAGAAGCAACCCCGTGTTCACTCCCCTGTCCCTGAGAACTTGTCAAGCTTCTATTCCAGAGATCCCAGCAAGTTCCCATGCTCACTCGATGAGATCTGTGCAACTCATTATGTTGTTGGGCACATTGATGCGAAATAGAAAGCTCAGGAACTTAGTGATCAGCTTGGGAATGTTCCGCATATAGGAGTTAACTTATACAGCCGTCGCGGTAATAATTTTGTGGTTGGATAGGCCCTCTCAACCGTTTGTACTGCCCAGATTATTACGATGGCGTGCTGGCCAAAATGACTACTTCCTCTATTTATGGAAATATTGGTTTGGTCGGGACAGAGTATCCATTGTTTTTACGGTCTCATTGATCTTTGCTATCCTTTGTTGCTCTGTCTTATTTTTTTTTTCTTTTTCGTTTTTCAACGGGGTTATTAAGATCCAAGAGATGAATGACGCCAACATTGAGTTGATTGTTAAGAGGAATGAGCAACTGGGGAAAGCTCTTGTAGATTTCAAAACCCGTACCCAATCTTTGGAGGCTACAAACAAAGAGGTCGCAGACAAGGAGGTTGACTTGAAGAATGTGCTTGATCAGCATAGCCAGTTGCAGAAGAAGTTGGATCGAGCCAAAGGCGAACGGGATGGGTTTTGTGGCCGGAAGGAGAGGCTAGAGATTGAGAATATAAAGTATTATGAGAAACTGGCAGTCAAGCAGCAACAAATTACGGAGCTTGAAGAACTTGTGGATAAGCAAGGTAACCAACTTACTCAGTTTAGCCAGTTTTCCCTTGAGAAAGACAAAATGGTCGCTGAGGTAAAAAAGGAGGCTGTACAAAAATTTAGAGTTTTAGCAGAGTTTAATGACATTGTTTCACCTGAAGGCCCAGCTCAGTATGAGGCCGCCTCTTAGATACAACTAAGAAATTTTGTGGCCACGGGAAGATTCACAGCTCAGGATCTGGCCATCATAGGCTCTATTTTAGATTCCTATCTCGATTGTTTTCTTGGCCACTATTTGGTTCCCTTTCCGAAGATGACTTGAAAAATATGGATGAGACCACTAAGTCTTTGTTGCCTCTGGTTTATGAGATTAGTGCAACGTCTCTGATCAATCACACTGATACCGTGAGGTAGGGTGATGAGAAATTGTCTTTGGAAGATGTTGTGACTCGCGTACTTGGGCCTGACGGACCAACTGTTGGGGATTTAATTACAAATCGGCCTAAGCATGTGTCTCCTCAAGCTTTTTCTGAGCCTGCCCTTGAGACCGTGGAAACCGAGACTATTCAGGCCGTTGCAACAGAGACAACTGAAATCGCGGTCGATCCTTCTCTTGCCGTTGATGCCAATGCTTCTCAAACATGATATTCAAACCAGGCAGCCTCCTGATGTACCTTTTGTAATAGTCTAGATTTCTGGAACAAGCACCAAACAAATTATTTTTGCTAACTCTTATTTGAGACCCCTTTCAGCGGGTATGTAACTTTGAAACTTCTTGCATTTGTTGACTTATTTTGCCCGCATGTTTTGCTCATTTTGAGCAGGAGTTTTACTCATCAATATTCAAATTTGGTGTACATTGTTTTGTATGGACCTACAATAATCATGTTTTGATTGAACAAGTTTTGCTTTAAGCTCGCAAGCATATTGTCTTAACAACTATTGATCTCATTTTAGCATTTCTATTTGAATAGATTTTGCAAGTAAATATAGACTTACTTTTGTTATGTCGTTTGTTGTGCAACGCAACGGAAGCAATTGACAAAACAATACACAAAAGAAATTGGGAATCGAAAGAGAGAGAGAGAGAGAGAGAGAGATTGTATTTGGGGTTATGAACTTCTGATTTCATATTCGGCCGTCAATTATTCGTACATTTACATAATAGGGTTACAACCTTAAATACTTAAGAAACAAACCCTATTCCGAACTAATTAAGGAAACACAAATCCAAGCAATGCTTGAACTTGTCAGTAGTAATCGGCTTTGTCAACATATCAGCAGCATTCTCTGTGGTGTGAACCTTCTCTAACACAACCTCACCCATATCAATCAACTCCCGGATCTTGTGAAATCGCACATCAATGTGTTTCGTCCGTTAATGATAAATGTGATTCTTCGCTAGAAAGATCGCGCTTTGACTGTCACAAAGCAACCTCACTCCACCTTGCTGAATACCCAAATCCTTAACTAAGCCCTGAAGTCATAAGGCTTCCTTTGCAGCTTCAACAGCTGCCATGTATTCCGCTTCCGTTGTAGACAATGCAATAATAGACTGAATCATAGACCTCCAACATATGGATCCACCTGCGAGAGTAAACGTATAACCCGTATTCGACCGCCTCCGATCCAAGTCACCCGCATAATCGGAATCTAGATACCCCACAACAGAAAGCTCCTCACTCTTTCCCTCAAAGATGATGCCATAACTCATAGTTCCCTTCAAGTATCTGAGAATCCACTTAACTGCTTTCCAATGTTGTTTACCCGGATTCGCCATATACTTGCTAACCACACTAATAGCTTGCGCCAAATCTGGCCTAGTGCAAACCATAATATACATGAGACATCCCACTGCGCTTGCATAGGGAACCTTTGACATACCCCAACACCATCACATCCAACATCTTTTAACAACTTTCTTTTTCACCATCCTTTGGGCTTCTTCAAAATCTGAGTTTATTAGACACTATTTGTTTTTTACTTAACCAAAATTTAGTATTTTGGGTAAGCTGGCTATTTTTGGGGGTGGGCCATAGTATGGTTGCTAGTAGACATTTTTAAAGGTTTTCTCTTGTCTGAATTTGAGTCTTATTTTGGCCTCTTCCATCCATGGTTCTTGCGATTTTAGACCTTGGTTGCCACAAGATTAAGGGAGCTAAGGCAAGCTCGCTTACTATGGGCATGCGGTTTGACGTATGAGGTTATAACGTGCAACGGCAGCACCAAGCCGGAGTATGCACCGACATCCGTTATTTAGGTTGGAACGTTACGGGAATTCACTGTTGTTTGACCAAGACCGAGGCTTATGGATCGACACCATTTGGGTTTTAAGCCCTCTCCTATCCATAAAAATTTCCAAACTTTGCGGTATCGGCCTGTGATGAATGTGTTTCTACACATCTAAATCTTATATTTTCGGACTCATTTGGTGCTCATTCCTTGGGTTGTGTTAGTATTTTAATGTGTTTCAGAGACTTTTATGAGTACGGGGCAAAAAGAGAAAAGATGCGTGAATTGTGAGCTTAAGGAGTAAAGAAGAAAGAAAAGCTTAATTGAATGGAGTACGAAAGGAAGCAAGGACCTGAGAAACATTCTGAAGAGGTATCCTAAATTTGAGCAGGGACTTGTGAGGAATTCTATAGGTATTGAAGGAGTGCTCATGCAGAGCAAAAATGGAGCGGCCGCATCCCATCAGAAGGAGCGTCCGTATAACCCAATTACAGAAAGCAATAAACTTATTGCCCAAGAGGGGGTGACCGCACCTTCCATGGGGGCGGCCGCACCCTAGGTCATTTTAGCAATTTCCAGTTTCCTTTTCGACAAGGATTGTGCAATCTTTTCCTAGTTGTGGTCTTTTATGACTCTTGTATAAATAGGAGAACTCTAACAGTTTTTAAGACGACGTTTTACCTTTTTCTCTAGTTTTTATTTGTGTAATCAAGTTCTCAGATTCAAGTTTAAATTCCTCAATTCAATTCTAGGTTTTAATGTTTTATCTTTCAATCTTTATTGTCGTTTCTAAAACTATGAGTAGCTAAATTATTTAATTCATGGGTTGGATGTAACGACTTCTTATCTCTATGATGTAAACCTATTTCTTGTAATCAATCTCGTTTTAGTTCTTCAAAATAATTAAAATCAAGTTCTAGGGTTGCAGTTTTATGATAAGATAATTCTGGCCTTTTAACTTTTGGGTATTAATTGGACCTTTAATTTTGGGTGATTAATACAATGACCACTATTTTGTTGAATAAATCCAATTGAAGTCATAATAGAATTCAAGATAATTTATGTTTATATAATTCTGATGTGTTTAATTCATTCTTTGCATGTTATGTAGTTATAATAGAATACATAACATAAAGAGAGCCATATGATTGCAATCCGGCCACCTAACCGCCCCAATTATTACTTTTGTAAATGAACCCTATAATAAAATTGACATCATTTATTATAAATATAGCATAGAGTGAATGTATTGTGAAGTCCAACCTGTGAATTTTTCTCGTAATTTGATTAATTTCTTAGATTAAAATTGTTCCTCTAGTTTAATTGTTTTTAATTGCTTTAATAATTAGTCAAGAATCCAATAAAAAAATAGTCTTTTTATTTTCTTTCTGCTGCTGAAAGTGGAACTGTTAATAACACAAGTCCTTGTGGTATCGACCCTCGCAATTGCGCGTTACTACTACGGTAACTAGTACACTTGCTAGAATATTTTTATAACAAGTAAATTTTTCTTCATCAAGTTTTTGGCGCCGTTGTCAGGGACTTATTCTGTGATCCACAGTTCAATTGTCAGCAACGTATGTTTGGTCGAAAGTCATTGAACCCCGGCTGACTCCTTTGAATGATGACATAGACAAGCTTGAAAGTGGCATTCCCTCTATTACTGAATCAGAAACTAAATTTGAAACTTTTGTCACCGGCGAAGAAGATCATTTAAGTGAAATAGAGACTTCTTCCGTCGACACGAAGCAGTTGTTCGTTACATGAATGACTATTTTCGTCCTAAAACTGATCTAGCCTCGTCCTGCATTGTCTTTCCAACTGCGGCAAGAGGATATGAACTTAAGGGACAATATTTTAATATTTTACCTAACCACTGTCTTGTCTTTTCCTCTAACTAATGGAATCGCGGAGGATCAATTAAAGCTGCGTTAATTTTCTTTTACACTTAAGGACACAACTAAAATTTTGTTCATTACCCTAACACCCAATAGCACAGACACTTGGGAGAAGATGTATAAGGCTTTTACGCAGAGATTCTATTCTCACCCTTCATTGTCTCTTTTAAAACATAAAATAATAGGTTTTCATCAAGAACCTGGTGAGGCATTACATGAAACAATATTGGAAAGATTTAAAATGCTTTTAGTGCATTGCCCTCACTATTACTTTTCTCTACTCCATTTAAATTAGTCAGCCTATGATAGATTAAGTCAAATGCACCAAACTATGGTAGACAATGCTGCAGGGGGGTCAATGGGTGAGAAAACTCTCGAACAAGTTAAGGAAATCTTTGATATGTTGGGTGCTAACTTCCAACAGAAGAGAGTGAGAGGGAAACAAAAGGGTGTTTATGAACTAAGTGCTATAGATAGGGTAGAGAAGAAAGTGTTAGATTTAAGTAACCAAATTTCCATGCTCACTCCTACTCTTGTTAATAAAGTTAATGATTCATTTGCTACTTGTGTTTCGAACTCCCATGCTACTAATGCGTGCCCGTCTAGTTCACAATTTCCTAATTTTATGGAACATGCTTAGGTGGAGAATAGGTGCCAACCAAGGCCTCCTCACAACAATCCTTACTCAAAAACCTACAATTCAGGGAGGAGAAATCATCTGAATTTTTCATGGAGCAAAAACATGCCGCTCCATCCTATTCCAGGTTGATTCCACCACAACTACAAGTTCAAAAACAATCCAAACAACCATGGGAGGAGCAAGTGGGGAGGCTAAGGTTGGATCAAGCCCAACAAATGGAGAGATTGAGGTTGGATTACATCCAACAAGGGAAGCCCCATGAGGCAGCAATAAACAAATTGGAAACGCAAATAAGCTAATTGGCAAACGTTCTCCAAGGTCACAAGTCGGGCATATTCCCTAGCCCATGGGATCACACAACAAAATCTGTAACCAAGGAGTGGTAAAGTGATAGGTCAAGAGGTAAGTGATCCTTCAACTTCTTCACATAATATTAATGATAAAACTCTAAAGTTGTGATTGAAGAAGGTACAAATGGGTTCGGAGATAAACAACAAGAAAACATCATCTTTCCTAAACCACTTAGCACTTCAAGTAGCTACGCTGACTTTATCCATGTTCTTCAACTCCCAAACCATATGTATCTCCTATACCTTTTACAAGTAGGATAATGAGGCAAAAGATGGACGAACAATTTTTAGAAATTTATGACATGCTTTCAAAAGTAAACATTAATTTGCCTCTATTGAATGTTATTAAAAATATTCAATCTTATGCCAAATTATCTAAAGAGTTAAATACCCAAAAACTTAGGTATAGAAGAGGTGAACAAGTGGTAATGTCTGAAAATGTTAGTGTCGTGCTTCATCACCAACTTCCACCGAAACTCAAGGACCCCAGAAGCTTTAACATTACAATCACTTTGGGGGACTCTAAGTCAGTATGCCTTATTCTGGGCACGAGCAATTGTGATTGAGTAAGCTTAAATCCACCATAATGACTATTCAGATAATTGACCGCTCGATCAAACGTACATTAGGTATTGTGGAGGAAATTTTTGTATAAGTGGACAAGCTCATCATCCCTATTAATTTTGTTGCACTTGAAATGGAACAGAATGTTAGTAATAGCCGTGAAACACTCATTCTTCTTGGGCATCCATTCATGGCTACTACTGAGACCAACATTAATGTCAAAAATGGATAATTAACAATGAATGTGCTTGATGAAAGAGTAGAAATTTTTGTTTTTGATGCGGTAAAAGAACCACATCTTTTCGACGATTCATGTTGTTATGTTGATGAGATAGATGAGTATGTTCATGAGAGATTGTGGCATGATATAGAATGTGAGGAATTAGAGTTGGCTTTAAATGGAGGTGGGAAATCTAGGGATAATGTGGAAGTTCCAGTGATGGCCATCGAAAACAAGGCTGACGAACACCATCCTTGCGATGGCTCGTTAAACCCTCTTGGCCACTTCAATAAGAAGTTGGCTCCATCCATTATATCCCCTCCCATTCTAGAGTTGAAACCACTCCTTCCAAATTTGAAGTATGCATTTTTAGGGGAGGGAGAGACTTTGCAAGTGATAATTGCCTTCGACTTAACCCAAGAGTAAGAGGTAAGATTGATTGATGTGTTGTGTGAGTATAAGAGTGCTATTGGGTGGACCTTAGCGGAAATTAGAGGGATTAACCCTTCCATTTGTCAACATAGAATAAATCTTAAAGAGGGTGCTAAACCCTCAAGAGAAAGACAAATGAGGCTAAATCACAACTTGCATTAGGTGGTGAGGAAAGAAGTGCTTAAGTTGTTAGATGCGGGAATTATTTTCCTGGTTGAAGATATTGAACAGGTTAGTCTCGTTCAAGTGGTACCCAAGAGGTCGGGTATCACAGTTGTTACAAATGACAAGAATGAATTAGTGCCAACAAGGGAAGTAACCGGTCATATGATGTGCTTAGATTTGAGAGAGTTGAATCGGCAACCAAGAAAGACCACTTCCCTTTGCTTTTAATTGACAAAATTCTAGAGAGGTTGGCAAGGCATGCTTACTATTGCATTTAGATGGTTTCTCGAGATATAACCAAATCCCCATTACTACGGAGGATCAATCCAAGACTACTTTAACTTGCCATTTTAGCACTTTTGTATATAGGAGGATGCCCTTTGGCTTATGCAATGCACCTGCGACTTTTCAAAGGTGCATGTTACCTATTTTCTCCAACATGATTAGGAAAAGAGTAGAGGTATTCATAGATGATTTTTCGGTGTTCAGGGATAGTTTTGACCAATGCCTCAAAACTTTGACTTTAGTACTTGAGAGAACCCAAAACTGCCCCCACGACATAGTCACTAGCATCAAACATGATCTCAAAAGGGAGAGACCAATTGGGGGCTTGAATTATGGGGGTAGATGTTCATCTACCCTTCAGCTCATCAAATTACTTCTTGCAATTATCATCAAATTTAAAATCCACCTCTTTTTGCAACAAGGTGCATAGAGGTGTATCAATCTTTGAAAAATATTTTATGAAGCGCCGGTAAAACCCCACATGAACAAGGAAAGACCACACTTCACGCACATTTATAGGGTAAGGAAGTGTGGAAATAACATCAATTTTAGCTTTGTCCACTTCAATACCCTTTTTAGAAACCACATGACCCAACACAATGCCTTGCTCAACCATAAAGTGAAAGTGACATTTTTCAAAATTCAATACCAAATTAGTTTCAACACATCGGTCTAGAACTAAAGCAAGGTGAGCAAGGCATTGGTCGAAAGAATCTCCATGGACGGTGAAGTCATCCATGAAGACTTCCATAAAATTCTCCACAAAATCGGAGAAGATGCTCATCATACACCTTTGAAAAGTCGCAGGTGCATTGCTCAAACTAAAAGGCATCCTCCGATAGGCAAAGATGCCGAAGGGGCAAGTAAAAGTAGTTTTCTCTTGGTCTTCCGGTGCAATTGGTATTTGAAAATACCCGGAATAACCATCAAGAAAATAGTAATACGCCCTTCCAGCTAACCTCTCTAACATTTGATCATTAAAGGGGCGGGGGAAGTGATATTTTCTAGTTACCTCATTAAGACGACGAAGATCAATGCAAACACGCCATCCCGTTTGCTCCCAGGTTGGCACCAACTCACCCTTACGATTGATGACGACGGTGATCCTGCCCCTCTTAGCTACACATTGAGTAGGACTTACCCACTCGCTATCGAATATGGCATAAATAATCCCCATCTGCAGCAACTTCAAGACCTCCTTCTTCACCACCTCCATCAAAGGTGGATTAAACCTCCTCTGTGGTTGCCTTATCGGCTTAGCAACCTCCACTAGCAAGATCCGGTGAGTACATAAAGAAGGACTTATGCCCTTGATGTCGGCAATAGTTCACCCAATCACTTCTTTCAGTCCCCGGATCACATCAACCAATTTCTTCTCTTGGTCCTTTGTCAGGACACTAGATATCACCATAGGAAGTGTTTTCCCTTCACCCAAGAAAGCATATTTCAAGCTCTCAGGAAAGGGTTTCAATTCAAGCACATGTGCCTTCTCAACAGATGGCAAAGGTTTCTCCGGTGGTACCTTCAATTGCACACGAACATAACCCGGTGATGAGGCATACATGGCATCCTCCGAAAGGCTCATCACTGCCTCCTTCATCTCATCAGAAAGATCAAATTCTAACTCAGCACATCCCAAGGCATTATCCAATACAGATTTTATGTCATCACATCCCCCACTCACATCGAACACCTCTTGAGCTATGGACTCAACTAAATCAATGAAATTCACTGAATGGACATCCTTAGGGTATTTCATGGCATCAAAGATATTAAAATCCATTCATTGCCCATCAAACTTCATAGTCAATGACCCATTAGAAACATCCAATTTGGTACGAGCAGTCGACATGAATGGCCTCCCTAACAGAATGGGAGCTTTAGGATCGGTATCCATCACCAAGACATAGAAATCCGCAGTAAATATGAGCTTACCAACCCAAACCAGAACATCCTCAATCAATCCCTTAGGGTAATCATTAGATCTGTCAGCAAGCTGAATAATCACTCGAGTATCCTGTAGAGGTCCTAACTTTAGGTTCTCAAACAACGCATAGGGCATCACATTGATTGAGGCCCCCAAGTCAAGCATAGCCATATGTTCCGAAGCATCCCCTAGAGACACCGGAATCACAAACATACCCGGATCACTACACTTTTTAGGCATCCTCTTCTGATAAACTGCAGACACATGCTCACTGATTTTCACCTTTTTCTGACTCCGTTCCTTCTGATTTCTCTTCATAGAGCACAATTCCTTCAAAAAATTTGCATATCTCGGAATTGTCTGAAGAAGATCTAGAAACGGAATATTTACCTCCAATCTCTTGAATGTGTCAAAGATAGCCTTGTCAGGCTTCGGTTTTCTATCCTCCCTCAATGCATAAGAAAATGGAGGGACTGGCTCATACATAGGAAACACGGGTGTAGTACTCTTATACTGCTCTATAGTCTTTATCTCAGGTGTGACCCTCTCAATCACCAACTCGGGCTCCGCTTTGACAACTACCTCCTTTAGCTTCCTTCCACTATGCAAAGTCACCGCACTAACATTAGACTTCGGATTCGGTTCAGTTCTAGATGGAAACTTCCCCGAATCCTTAGCCTCTATTCTCCCAACTGCATCTGCAAGCTAACTCATATGCTTCTCTAAACTAATGATACTCGATTCAGTCCACTGCTGAAACTGTTGGAAATTCCCATTCATGGTAGACATGCTCTATGCTAATGACCGGACCATGTCGTCTGTAGGCTGTCCTTGCAGCTGTTGCTGTCCAACGGGTGCTCTGTACTGATTAAACTGGTTGCCCTGATACTACTGACCCTGCTGGTATCCATGCTGATTATTGAACTGCTGCCCCCTAAAACCTTGTTGACCCTGTGATGGACCATACCTGAGATTCGGATGAACATTACTCGAGGAGTTGTAGTTGTACTGTGGTGGCCTCTGACCCTGCTGATTAAATCCTATAGCATTAACATCCACCACCTCATCCGACTAAAGAGATGGACAAGAATCAGTCGGGAGAGTCACATCGTTACAAATGCCACAGTGCTGAGTTTGTTGACCAAAACCAATGTATTCAACAAACTTTAACATCCTCCATCTCAGCCTCTAACTTGCTCGTTGTATCACTTGATCCTGCTGCACTGACTTGTCTAATACTAGACCTCCTTCCATGAGTCCTTGTGCTCTTGGCCAATTCCTCTATCAACTGCTCTGCATCCCTGGTAGTTTTATTCAGAATACTACCTCCACAAGCAGAATCTACCCACCGTTTATCGTGCACAGTTAATCCTCCATAAAAGTATACAATTAGCTGCTCATCATCAAAGCCATGATACGGGAAACTTATGAAAAGCTTATATAATCGGTGGTAATACTCATATAAAGATTCATCAGACCGTTGTTCCATATTACTAATATCCCGTTTCATAACATTGATCTGATCTGGAGGGAAGAACTCATCAAGAAATACCTCTTTCAGCTGCTGCCAAGTTGTAATACTGTTCGGTGGTAGATGATAATACCACACGTTTCCATTATCCTTAAGAGTAAAGGAAAATGATCTCAACAACAGTTGCTCAAGAGGAAGTGCAGGCGGTTTCATGCTCTTACATATCTACACAAACTGCGCTATGTGCTGATTAGGGTTTTCCCCTGGTATCCCATTGAAGTGGGCAACTGATTCAACAATCCCGGCTTCAATTCAAATGTGACCCCAGTAGGCAAATCAGGGAAATGCACTTATTGTGGTTGCTGATTCCAGTTCGGAGCAATCCTCTGCCTCAATGTCCGAAGTGGGGGAGGAGGGTTATTATTACCTCTTCCATTACCGCCATTATTCACAACCTCCGGCTCATGATCACCCTTACTGTTATTATTATTCATCTCTTCCAGCTGCAAGCTTCTCCTAACTTCTTTGCTTTCGTTTCTCCTGCACCTGAAATATCTTTCAATTTCCGAAACAAAGGGACTAGCAAGTTTATTAGCAGAACGGGTATGGACCATAAAAGGTTCCACACCACAAGATGACAATAATAAATCACAACTAAACAGGTAACAAGAAAAAGAAATAGATAAAGAAGAAGAATAAGAGTGTAAACAAATAAACACCGTTCCCCGGCAACGGCGCCAAAATTTGATAGGCTAAAGTCACACGCCTACAAATTAACCAAAGACTTGGCCACAATAATGTAGCTAGAGCAAGTCCAGGATCGAACTCGAAGAACGGTTATCAGTTTGCACAATTGTCACTTGACAAGATTGGGGGTCTAAGCTTGATTTTTATTAATTCCTAAGACGGGAATAAAAGCTAGGTTGTAAACAATTAAGGAAAAGCACTTTGGATCAATTATTATCCCCGTCTATCATTCAAATATCATCGGTCCACTCTTTTCAATTTTACCCTATTCACTCGATCACGAGATGTATTTCAATCTCTATCTCTTTCTTTGATATTAGTTAATAGCAGTGACACACTCACTAATAACCCTAATCAATATTTAAACCTAACTGACACAGTCTAGATTTACAATACCAATTGATAACCGATTTATAAGATTAAGATCGAGAACCCGTTCCAATGTTATTTCAATTAGATACTTGTTTATTTTCTCCTACTTCACAATCCACCATGACACATGCATGGACAATAAAGTTGCTACTTGTGAAACCCTAAATTGACACAATCTTAGGGGATTTTAGCAATAAATCAAGAACCAAGATTTAACAATCGGCCTAATTGCAAAACCCTAGAAATCAATTTAATCAATTAAGAATCGAAGAAAATATAAATAGGATAAAAGGGATGAAAAGAAATTAAGAAATTAACCTCAATTGAATTTCAGAACGGTTCCAATAATTAAATTCAAAGCAGAAGAAATTAGTTCTCCAATAACAATAAATCTCTCTGGGAAAAATAAAAGTTGGAACACCAAAATTGTTCTCTAAGGAAGTATTTATACTTCCCCTAAAAAAACCTAAAACAAAAAGGAAAAAGAAAAAAGAAAACTGAAATAAACAAAAGAATTCCAAACGTAATCAACTGCTGCCTCCATGACGTCAGAAAACGTAAACAGCACGAGTCGTACTCTTCAGCACGAGTTGTGCCCCTGCTTGATCACTCGTGAAACGATTCGTGCCAAAATATTTACTCTTGCTCCCTAGCACGAGTCGTGACCTTTCCTGCTGATCCAATCTTAGTCCCTGAATGTTTCATCTTTTCGCACTTTGACCCTTAAACTTTCTGTTGACTTGAACTGTTGAATTGATGGCTTCCTCACTTGCATCTCAAAACCAAATTACCTCATATTACAATAAAAATACCAACAAAAATCCATCATAATACTAAGATCCTCACTGTAGCCTCACCATTACAATGTATACCAATTTAACTGAAACAAGTCTCAAAAATCACCAAAAATCTACAAAATATCCAGAAAAATTGAGGAAATACCAAAGATGAAAACCACCTATCAAATATCAATGTTTAGCAGATTTGTTACAACCTTTAGAGTTCCATAAAGAATGTGAGAGCATGTCACAATTGATTTTGTGACTGGGTTACCTCATAAGCGACAAGGCCATGTTGTTTTGTTTATAGTGGATTGATTAACCTAGTTTTATAAATTTTATATGTTTCGATAAGATATTCATTGACTTAGTTATCTTCCTTATATGTTTAGAGATAGTTTGATTTTATGGGTACATGTGAGTATAGTATCAAGTGGATCCTCGATTGACATCATTTGTAAAGGCTTTTTAGAATATATTGATATGGATTAATGTTAGCACAAAATTGTTAACCTTAGTTTGATGGAAATCGAAAGATTGTTACACATTCTTGAGAATATGTTAAAGGCATGTATAGTTGATTTCAAGGGCATAAGAGATAAACTTTACCATTAGCAAAAATTTCTTGAAATGACAGTTATTACTTGAGTATTGAGATGGCTCTATACGAGACATTGAAGGGGAAAAGGTGTAAATCATTGATATGTTTCCATGAAGTGAGGAAACAAAGCTTCTAGGTCAAGAGATGGTTCAATAATCAACTAAGTGTGTAAAGTTAATGAGAGATCGGTTGATTATAACTCAAAGTCGACAAAACAACTATGACGATAACAAACAATGAGATCTTGAGTTTCAGTAGGGTTGACTAAGTTGCTTATAGAGTGTTATTACCACCATCTTTAGAAGGAAAAAAACATGATGTATTCACTATTTCTATGCTTCGTAACCATATGTTAGATGAGTCTCATGTGCTTAATCACAAGACTATTTGATTTTAGCATGAGTTGTCTTATGTGAAACATCCTGTTAAGACACCTGACTGAAAGAGACAAGTGTTGCGTGTGAAAAAATCTTGAACCGGATGAACCGGCGGTTTTGAACCGTTGAAAACCGTGAACCGGATGAACCGTTAAACCGGGTGAACCGTGAACCGGCGGTTTACGGTTCATATGTGGTTTAGGCTTCGAAACCGGCGATTTGGACCAGCGGTTCATACCGGTGGTTCATACCCGCGGTTCATATTGTCTTAATTCGAAAATCTACAAAATTATAAGGGTACCGTCCCTTTTTTTTTAAAAATAAAATAAAATATTGTTGTCTCATTCCACCCATTAATTTATATAAAAATATGAATTTTAAAATTTTCTTAATACTTGTGTAAAGTAAAATAATTTATAATGTATCAAAAAATTGAAATAAAACACAAACTTTGAAAAAAAAATTTGTCTAAAAACTGATCAAAATATTTTATTTTTTTAAAAAAAGATGAAACAGATGAACCGGTGAACCGTACCGTGAACCGTAAGTTAACGGTTTATAAACGATTTTGATTTTTGACGAACCGTGAACCGGCGGTTCATGAACCGTGACCGTCATGAACCGTGAACCGGGCATGTCTACCCTCAGCACCCCCACCCCCGCCAACCCACCCACCAACCACCAACCCTCCTCCCACGATCAAACTTTTTTTTTACTAATAATTAATTTAATTTATTTTTTAACAACTCCCACACCAAACCCCACTCCCCTACTCTCGGCTAATCACCCTACCCCCCACACACTCTCGGCTACCCAACCTACCCCACCCCCACACCCTAGTCTACCATTATCTTACCTTTACATTTTCCCCACCACCCTACCTTATGTTGGAAAAATAAGGTGTTTTGAAGGAAATAATGTGTTATTTCCTAAATGGGTTATTTGTCAAATAACCCAATTGATTATGGGTTTGTGTTCTACTCCATGAGAACATTGAAATCATATATTCATTTGTCCAAAATGGTTGAGGGATGAATGAGATATTAAGGCTCAAAGTAAGTGGGTTGGAAGTGGGAAATGTGGTTATCCCACATTGAAAAGAAATGTAAAAGGAGACTAGTTTATATACTCCTACACTTTAGTAGGGAGTAAGATTGTGGAGCATAGAGGCTCTCTCTCGCGTGCATGTGCACAGAGGGGGTGCAAATTATGGACCGAAATGGGCTTCGGGCTACCGAACTCATGTGCATGCGCGTCCTGTGGACACGAATGTGGCTCCGAATTGGCCTACTCACGCTAGCCCACCTTTTGCAAAAAAAAAAATTCAAAAATAAATTGTCAGGAACATGAACAAACTTGTATAACAACCGCTGCTACTTAATATCTGTTTGATTCTTCATCTTCTAACAATCATACGAAATAAATTGTGTGTTAATTTCATAATTGATGATGACTCTTCATTTTGGCCAGTTATGTCTATAATATGGAGCTATCATAAACCATGGAAAGACGCCTGAAATTTTACAGCGCCACCTCTCTCTCTCTCTCTCTCTCATGCATATTGAACATCCTTTCTTTGGTCTCCTGCATATTGCATCCGGTGGTGATACCATCCAGGCATAATTTCAGTTCACCAGAGGTACTAGTGTGCAGTTACCGTCCAATCAGTCCGTTTCATCCTGGGAGGCAAGCGTCCAGTAAAAATTCAAGCACAACTTGGTGAGGGGAGAATTTGTCCTAAGGAGAGTGTGTCAGCACACGACTCGGGTAACTTTGACAAATTAGTTTACTTTTTCGTTTATAATTTTGTTTTATTTTGTTTTTCTGTAATTTCCAATTTGATTTTGTAATCAATTATTCCAACAATCTTAAGACAATTCTCTCCTTCGTTGGAAGGGAAAACATCATAAAAACAGATTAACTAATTTTCTGTTTCGTTTCAGATGGCTACTGAATCGAACAACATGGGAACCAATTCTTGGAACAATACCGAGACTCCTCGTGTGGAGGAAGCGCTTCGTGTGGAAACCAATCCTCCAAGGAATGTGGTTGTCCAAACTGTTCCGACTCACCATGGTGGGAAACTGGAAAAATATGTTCGCCTAGAATTTAAATGGTGGCAACAAAAGATGCTCATCTATTTGACCACCTTGAACTTGGCGAGGTTTCTTAAGGAAGATCCGCCACAGTTAGGTGAAAATAAGACGAACGTGCAAGCCGTTACTCCTCTTGATGCTTGGAAGCATTCGGAGTTCCTTTGCCGAAATTACATACTAAATGGGTTGTCGGATACACTATATAATGTTTATAGTGTTAAGAAATCTGCAAAGGAACTATGGGAGTATTTGGAATATAAGTACAAAATTGATGACACGGCCACAAATAAATTCATTGTTGGCCGCTTTCTCGATTACAAAATGGTGGACTCTAAAACAGTTAAAAGCCAAGTGGAAGAATTGCAAATAATAATCCATGAAATTCATGTCGAGGAAATGGTAATTAGTTAAAGCTTTCTAGTGCCGACTATAATTGAAAAATTGCCTCCCGCTTGGAAAGATTTCAAAAATTACCTTAAACATAAACGAAAGGAAATGAATGTTAAAGCGCTTGCTATTCGTCTTTGAATTGAGGAAGAGAATAGAATTGTGAAAAAGAAGTTGAATAATCTTCTTGTGGCGAAAATCAATGTGGTGGAGCATGGTGATAGCTCCAAGGGCAAAGGCAAGTTTGTGCCCGGAAAAGGTTCTAGTGTGAAGCCAAAGGGCAAGAAGAAGTTCGATGGAACTTGCTACAATTGTGGTATTGTGGGCCACAAGTCTTCCGAGTGTAGAAAGCCAAAGAAGCAAGCAAACATGGTTGATGTCATCTCGAATGAAGTTTCCGATATGCATTTGGCGGCGGTAATTTCCGAGGTGAATTTGGTGGGTTCAAACCCAAATCAGTGGTGGATTGACACCGGTGCAACTAGGCATGTGTGCTCCAACAAAGACATGTTTAGTAGTTTTGAAGCCCTTGAAAATGGTGAAAATTTGTTCATGGGAAATTCAGCCACTTTCGATGTAAAAGGTCAAGGGAAGGTGGTGCTCAAGATGACTTCCGGGAAAGAATTGACTCTCAATAATGTGCTTTATGTGCCCGATATCCGAAAAAATTTGGTGTCTGGATTGCTTTTGATTAAGCATGGTTTTCGTATTGTGTTTGAGTCGGATGTTGTTACTTTGTCTAAGAGTGAAATGTTTGTAGGAAAAGGGTATGTCAACGATAGAATGTTTAAGCTAAGTGTGATGGTTGTGAAACCAAATGTAATGGCTATTAATCCCAAAAGAAATGAAATGAATAATTCTTCCGTTTACTTGCTTGAGTCTTCCAATGTGTGGCATGGTAGACTAGGACATGTTAATTATGATACTATACGTAGATTAATTAACTTGAATTGCATACCAAAATGTAAAACAAACTACAAACATAAATGTGAAACTTGTGTAAAGGCAAAATTAACAAAAAGTCCGTTCCATTCTATTATAAGAAATAATAAACCACTTGAATTGGTTCACACGGACTTATGCGACTTTAAATCAACACAATCACGTGGGGGGCAATAAGTACTTTATGACTTTTGTTGATGATAGCACAAAATATTGTTATGTGTATCTTCTCAAAAGTAAAGATGAGGCTATAGAGAAATTTGTTCTCTATAAAAATGAAGTTGAAAATCAACTTAACCGGAAAATAAAGGTGATTAGAAGTGATTGTGGTGGTGAGTATGAATTTACATTTGAGGATATTTGTGCTCAAAATGGAATAAAACATTTAACAACGCCACCTCATACACCTCAATCCAATAGAGTTGCCGAATGCAATAATCGGACTTTAAAGGACATGATGAATGCCATATTAATAAGTTCGGGGTTACCTTATAACATGTGGGTAGAAGCCGTATTATCGGCAAACTATGTGTTAAATAAAATGCCTCGAAAGAAAATAAACAAGAGCTCATATGAATTGTGGCATGGAAGAGTGCCATCATACCAATACATGCGAGTGTGGGGGTGTCTTGCAAAGGTTTCAATACCACCTCTCAAAAAGGTGAAAATCGGACAAAAAACTATTGATTGCATATTTATTGGGTATGCTCACAATAGTAGTGCTTATAGATTTCTTGTTCATGAATCAAAAATTCAAGATATACACAAGAATACTATAATGGAATCAATAAATGCTTATTTTTTTGAGAATGTGTTTCCGTGTAAAAGAGATGGATCAAACTCATCTAAACGGACACATGATTCAATAGAAGAAGTAGAAGAAGAAACTCATCATGATGGAAATGAATATAGATTTGCTAACCTTTGTTGTGATTTTGTCTTTCGTATACGGATTCGTAATTCAGCTTGAATCGTAAATGAAACTTTGATCTTATACTTTGTTCTTCCTTGTGATGAATCAACGATGAAAGGTCTTCAAGCTTTAGGTGATAAAGAAACCACCCTCTATTGGTAATCCACACGCGGACGAACCAATATTTGTATCTTGTTGGATTGCTAGATGATCCTCTATTGTTGAAACCTTTTCAACAATATATGGTTGTTATGGAATGGTATTTTGATCTTTGATTCGTAATCAAAATCAATGAATTAGAGTTTTATAAAACCTAATTTTCGTCTATCTTGGCTGAGGAAAAAGGGGGCTATTTATACTTTATAAATATTCCTAACAATTAGGAAGAGAACCCTAATCCAAGCCAAAAATGGAGGTGCTAAATCTGGGAGTGAGGCGACCGCCTGGGAAGGTTGAGGCGCGCGCCGTACGTCCAGACAATGGGCGCGATAGCTCCCTCCTGGGCGCGTGATTGCCCCATTTGTCCAGAGACTGGGCGCGATCACCCCCTTCCATGGCGCGCGATCGCCCCCTCTGATTTTCCATATCTGAGCCATTTTTCAATCCATTCTTTGTGTTTGACCCTTTAGGAATTATATTTATGTTGGTAGTGAGTTGAAACATCAATCCTCACAAGACATAAGTGGTCTCTAGCAAGCCATTATGTCCACCCAATTAAATATAACATCAAAGCTTTATTCCTTGATAGATCATTGTCACAATCCCTTTGTCTCACGATGTCATATTGAACATAAGTCATGGTCCACGTCAACTTGTATTGTTCAATGCTTTCTCGATTCCGAATATGTTGATAATCTAAGTGCATTTGATCTCTATCAAATATCTTGAGTATGGCCATACATTTCATTAACACTATTTATTGAGGGGCCCAAGCAAACATCTATCTTTACGAGAGACAAATCCCATCTTGACTTATCATTCTTCCCTACAAGAATACAGTCAGGCCAACATAGCCCTTATTGATATCCTATAAAAGATAGTGTTAGACTACATCAAACATAACATTCATCATGTGGAAGACGATGATAATCTCAGGTACTAAGGATTCTAATGACACGACTATCATGAGATTTAATTATGACATATATGACCATAGACCATGACATAAATCTCATAGGTGGGTCAGTCCAGTACCTTGTTCTCTAACAAGTACCCATAAGCGTAATGTGCATCCCCATGCATATAATCATCTCTATGATTATCCATTACCAACGTATACTAGTTATTCACAATAACTAGGGACACAGATTATTATAATAAACATGTAAAACATATAATAATCAAAATAAACATTTTCTATTATAAATGGTAAAGACGATTACATAACGATATTAACTATGAGTCAAAATAGTTATACGCTTAGGGAATAACACTAACAGATACATATTCTCCGGTTACGAGAATAACATCCATAAGAATTGTACTTGCAATAGCTGCATTACGGAATCTTGAAGTACATCGAATGGATGTCAAAACCTTTTTTCTAAATGGGGACTTAGAAGAGGAAATTTACATGGAACAACCCGAAGAATTTTCTGTGCCGGGCCAAGAAAATAAAGTGTGCAAATTAGTAAAGTCATTGTATGGCTTTAAACAAGCACCTAAACAATGGCATCAAAATTTTGATCAAGTCATGATGGAAAGTGGATTTAAAATAAATGAATGTGACAAATGTATCTATGTTAGAGACACGAAAAATGGCTGCGTCATTTTGTATCTTTATGTAGATGACATGCTTATCATAGGAAGCTGTGATAAAATGATAAAGTCCACTAAAGACATGTTGAACTCAAAATTTGACAGAAAGATATGGGGTTAGACGACGTAATCCTTGGCGTGAAAATTTTAAGAATGTCAAATGGACTTGCTTTAAGCCAGTCTCATTATGTGGATAAGTTCTTGATAAATTCAACAAGGATGTCTTAGCTATTGCTAGAACCCTAATAGACATGAGTCATCATCTATCAAAGAATAGAGGTGACGCAGTTTCTGAAGTTCAATACTCGAGAATCATTGGAAGTCTAATGTACTTGATGAGTTGTACTAGACCAAACATTACTTACACGGTTAGCAAATTGAGTCGGTATACAAGTAATCCTGGAGCGGACCATTGGAATGGTATACTGCGAGTACTAAGGTACTTAAGATATACTCGAGATTATGCTTTACACTATACTATACATCCAACGGTAATTGAAGAATATAGCGATGCTAATTGGATATCCGATATAAAAGACTCAAGGTCTACGAGCGGATTTGTATTCACATTAGCAGGAGCAGCTATATTATGGAAATCTTCTAAACAAACGGTTATAGCTAGATTCACAATGGAATCTGACTTTATAGCACTAGATAAATGTGGTGAAGAAGCCGAATGGCTACGCCAATTTATAGAAGATATTCCAAGATGGACAAAGCCCGTGCCAACATATGTATAGATTGCGATAGCCAATCAGCGATTGGAAGGGCACAAAATCATATGTATAATGGTAAGTCAAGACACATTCGTCGAAGACATAATACCATTAGACAACTACACTCTACTGGTACAATATCCATTAACTATGTTAATTCAAAAGAAAATTTAGCAGATCCGTTAACCAATGGGTTAAATAGAGAGTTAGTTGAAAGCTCGACGAGGAGAATGGGACTTAAGCCTCTTAAAAGTTAAACACATCGGAAAACCCAATCTAGATGACTGGAGATCCCAAGAACTAGATTCAATGGGACCACCTAACTGTTAAAAGACGCATCACTGTGGGGGAACCAATCCCAAGTCCATTCCTATTAGTGACATCCCGAAAGGACAAGGATAAGCCTATGGCTTTTAATGATTCTTACGCGTCGAAAATTCAAGCGGGGTAATACGGTTTACCGTTAAGAAATTACCTATGTGAGAGAGAAGTGGGGCCACTTCGAGGAGAATTATGTGAGGCTTAGTTCTTAAACCCACCCTCTCGCAAAACCATGCATATGTTCAGGGCCATGATTGAACATAGCTATGAGAATTGAAGTATGTTAGGACGATACTTGTGTCAAGCATATGACCGGCTACACAAAAATAATAACGATTCAAGGACATCTCGTCTATCGACTTGTGAGTAGAGTATATATGCTTGTACGAGCGAAGATTCAATGTGCATTCCCACATCTTCGTATGCAAGTTTTCGTCTGCCTTACTTTATCACCATTTCCTCATTATTTCCTTCATGTGGGGGATTGTAGGAAAAATAAGGTGTTTTGAAGGAAATAATGTGTTATTTCCTAAATGGGTTGTTTGTCAAATGACCCAATTGATTGTGGGTTTGTGTTCTACTCCATGAGAACATTGAAATCATATATTCATTTATCCAAAATGGTTGAGGGATGAATGAGATATTAAGGCTCAAAGTAAGTGGGTTGGAAGTGGGAAATGTGGCTATCCCACATTGAAAAGAAATGTAAAAGGAGACTAGTTTATATACTCCTACACTTTAGTAGGGAGTAAGATTGTGGAGCATAGAGGCTCTCTCTCGCGGACACGAACTCATGTGCATGCGTGTCCTGCGGACACGAATGTGGCTCCGAATTGGCCTACTCGTGCTAGCCCACCTTTTGCGGGTTTTTTTTCCAGAAATAAATTGTAAGGAACATGAACAGACTTGTATAACAACCACTGCTACTTAATATATGTTTGATTCTTCATCTTCTAACAGTCATACGAAATAAATTGGGTGTTAATTTCGTAATTGATGATGACTCTTCATTTTGACCAGTTATGTCTATAATATGGAGCCATCACAAACCATGGAAAGACACCAGAAATTTTCCAACGCCTCCTCTCTCTCTCTCGCGCATATTGAACATCCTTTCTTTGGCCTCCTGCATATTGCATCCGGTGGTGATACCGTCCAGGCATAATTTCAGTTCGCCGGAGGTACTAGTGTGCAGCTACCGTCCGGTCAGTCTGTTTCATCCTGAGAGGCAAGCGTCCGTTAAAAACTCAAGCACAACTTGGTGAGGTGCAAATTTGCCTTAAGGAGAGTGTGTCAACACACGACTCGGGCAACTTCGACAAATCAGTTTACTCTTCCGTTTATAATTATGTTTTATTTTGTTTTTCTATAATTTTCAATTTGATTTTGTAATCAATTATTCCAACACCTTAACCCTACCCTACCATACCCTACCCCACACTCACACACCTCACCCCTACTAATCCCCACCTCCTTCCCTACCACCCAACCTCCATCACCCTATCCCACCCTATCTATTTCAAGTTATCTCAAATTAAATTATGTTTTTATCGAAAAATATTTTCCTTTAATTTATTAAACATATGAAATTATTTTTCGAAAAATATTTTTCTTAACAAACAGCCGAAAACATGTTTATGTTATTTTCCGAAAAATATTTTCATTTTCCGAAATTTTTTACGGGAAATCATTTTCCGAAATTAGTTTTATGCGAAACAAACGGAGTATAAGTAATTTACTAATCTCACTTTTAATTATAGTTAGTATTGTCCATCCTGTTTTATAAGATGATTCTAATTAATGTCAAATATTTAATTGTGGAAAGTAATGATATTAATTATTATTTTTGTTAATATATAATTTTGTCGACATTTTAACTAGTTAAAATGATCCAATTAGTAATAATTGTTGCTAATAATAGTATTTTTGGGGCAGTACAGTAGTACCAAAACTAGTAAATATGTCCCAAATTTATTAAAGGATTTAACTTAGTCATATATGGTGTAATAACATTTTTTCGAGCTATAAAATGAGTTTCTTTAATAAATTAGGATCTATAAAATTATAATTGCAATAAAATATCATTGTGATTAATATTATTAGAAATGACGGGAATTATTTGTGGGGCACAATATGTGTTTTATACTGCGTTATATTGTTATTTGCAATTATATAAATACAAATAAACGTGAATAGGTACAATATGACCGTGTTATTAGTTTATTTGGAGTCTAATACTTATGAACTCGAATATGACTTGAGTAGGTTATGGTGGACACATGTGTTACTTGATGTTAAATGGTACTCGCAAATATTACGTGAAATGTGATTGTGGAACAAAATGATTACATTGTTCATGTGATGGTGGACACATTTGTTTATTTGTTTTTTTTAGATCCCAGGTGAGCTATGTGAGGTATGACTTAGTGGGGTTCTCTGAGCAGGTTGTTCTTTTGGGTAGTTACTCTACGTAGCTTGTATATGTTTATGTTGTGAGGACGTTATGTGTATTAAGTTATTTAAATTCATCATTTCAGGTAACTGTGTATAGTTCCCAGTGTTTATTATTCTTTTGATGCTGACACGTGTTGTCATGCTTGTTTAAAGTTTGGTACAACTCTAGTTTTCTCAAGTTGAGGCAGATAGCCATTAGTGGTTGTTGTGGCTGTGTGACATAGCTCAATTGTTATACAAGTAGCCATTAGTGGTTGTTGTGGCTGTGTGACATAGCTCAATTGTTATACAAGTTTATGACATTAAATTGGTTTATATCAGAGTCACGCACCTGATTCATGGTTTCATATAGGATCTCAGAACTCGGATCGCGTCTATTAGGAATATAATATCATAATATTATATTCAAGTATATATTGTTATATACTCCCTCCGTCCCATAAAACCTTACCCACATTGTCATTTAGGGCGTCCCACTTAAAAGTCACACTTTCCTAAAAAGGAAACTTTTTAATACTTCTTTATTCATGGGACCCACTTGTCATACTCACAACAACTATCCACTTACTATTCTCTACCCCACTTTCTCTCTTCTACACAGTCACAACTCCTACTTTAATAACATTATTCCTTTTTTTTTGCGCGGAACAGTAAGTGAGTAACATAGTAAGGGACGGAGGGAGTATAGTTTAGGAAACTCAATCCTTGTATTAGATTAGGAAGATTGTATAGATCTAGAAACCTTATAGGAGATTACCTCTTCCCATTATAACCCTATAAATATGTACCTCTAACAACATAATCAATTGAGTCATTCTTATCAATTCTCTCTCTCTCTTCATGTATGAATTGACTTCGTCTATCATCCTTTATTCTAATATGGTATCAGAGCTATAAGATCCATAATAGGACTTCTATGCCAAATCCTAGCGGCAAAACCCTAAAGCCGCCCCACTCTCTAATACTACTTTGCTTCCGCCATCCATCAATAAACCCCACAACCTCCAACCACGGACGTACAGACCACTTTCTTTGGGTGCGATGTCAAAACCCAAACCGCCCCACAACCAACCCGAGTTGTCATGTTCAAAACTGGCCTCCAACCAAGGACATACGGACCGCTTTTTTCTGTCACAAACCCTACAACCACATCCACATTCGAGAACACATCCGTCTCCACCCGCTACATCAAACCCGATTCATCTCATCATTCTTCAAGATTGGACTTATCCAAGAATCGTCCATCTTGCTGGAGCATATTAGGAATATAATATCATAATATTATATTCAAGTATATATTGTTATATATAGTTTAGGAAACTCAATCTTTGTATTAGATTAGGAAGATTGTATAGATCTAGAAACCTTATAGGAGATTACCTCCTCCCATTGTAACCCTATAAATATGTACCTCTAACAACATAATCAATTGAGTCTTTCCTACCAATTATTTTCTTCCTTGCATGATTGACTTCGTCTCTCTCTCTAAAATCTTATATGGTATCAGAGCAGGTTCTTTACACGTTCAGGCCCAACGGCCCATGATGTTACTCCGCGCCACCCGACAATGTTACTCCGCGCCACCCGATTAATAAGTCCACGTTGTAAGCCTTTGGCAAAGCCTGGCTACACGTGAGGGGGCGTGTTAGAGATATTATCCCACATTGGGAATTGACAAACATTGCCTATGACATATAAAGATCCTGGGCCACTCCCCTTGACACCAATTAATTTTAAGGTGGAACATCAGACTTTAAGAGCGTCAAATCTCTTAATTGTTCGTAACTTTTAAATGAACAAGGTTTATGGGCCAATATCCTTTCCAGTGTGTTCCTCGTGAATGTGGAAGCTAGGGATTTACATTGCACAGCCTCGTCGTCAGTAAACATGGCCATTTGTCCTTCAAATATGCCTAAGTGACTTTTTGAGCTTTTCAAGCCGTCATATACCTCCGGCGTTGGAGGCTTTCCCTTTTGAATGGGAGAGTCCCTGATCCAAGACCTTAGTTTTTGCCTTGGGCCATGCTTTAGTTTTCTTGGGTTGTAAAGTAGACTCTGCCTCTTTACTGTTTTCGGACTCCTCCTCTTCCTCCTGTTTATCCTCCACATCGATAACTCTTTTATCGGCCCCTTTAATCCCACAAACTTGCCTGGCCGTCTCCTTGGAGGGGGTTTCGCTACCCACAGGAGGTTATTTTGCCGGTGTGGGGATCTTTCTGTTTGTTTCCACTCCTACCAACTCCTTTATTTGGTAGTTTATCTGGATGGCCTCGGCTAACAACCTTGCCCTTTCTTTTAACACATCCCCCTTTTGTTGTATTTGAGAAGGAGTGAGTGGACCGGGAGTTTGGGGAGCTTTCCCACCCCTTACAGGCTCTAGTTGCTCCCTTAGGTCCCTTGTAGCTCTTTTAGAAGGACTAGTGAACCTTCACTAGTTGTTCCTCCTCCTAAACAATTAAGAGTAGTGGTATAAGCCCAAACAAGGTTAGGCTGAGAAGGAGAGGCCTGGTCATTGTTACCAGCCAGAGGAGTTAGAAAACTGGCATTCAACAAATCTTGACCAGCCATTTTGAGTAAACTTTTGGAGGAACAAGAAAAACGAGAAGAGTTTAGAAACTTTAGAACAGATTTTGAAAGATGTAGAATATTTCGAATATTTTAACGAACGGAGAGTTTATGCTCGCCTTCTCGAAATTTTTTGAAAAACAAAACAAGATCACATAAGAAACTTAAATGTTTCCTAATAATGAAACCACCGATGACGCCATGACTTTTGGGCCTCCTAAGGAATATCTGGCTTTAATGATCTGAACCTATGAACACAACACAATCAAGAAACACCGTTAGATACCAAGCCGGGTTTGATCCCGGTTCATGCCCTCGTATTGCGTGTAGGAGTAAGATCTTTGAGCGAGATAATAGTTGAGAACAAGGCTTTGAATGCCTTGGTGTGTGTGTATGTTAAGGCTGAATGAACGTACCATAGCCAAAGAGGCTAAGGGTGGTATTTATAGTGTAGATAGAGACATGTTGTGAGAGATCTTAACCGTTGACCATATTTGTCTTGTCTCGAAAGTGGCGTGCTCTGGATGGCTGGTGCAGAGAAAGGACACTGTTGAGATAGAGGTTGTCGGTCAAGGACAAACTGCAAGGGAGCAGGTGATGTTACTTCGGCGTCACCAGGTGCGTGATAGGTGTCTGGCGCTCCATTGAATTAAATTGGATAATGACAAGTCTGCCAGTTGCATCAGATCCACACAATCGAACCTTTGATGTCATTATCTTTGTACTTGTCTCAAGTCATACAATGACTTTACAAACTAGTACATTTTCTTCTAGGTTCCATTTCTTGAACCGTTTCAACACTTTGATCTATTTCACTCAAAGTATCACTTATTCACTTCCATGAATTTGACATCAATACTTGGTTTCCATTGATTTTATTGTCTTTTGATTTTTATATATATTCAACCTTATTGAATCATACACAATAATAGAAAATTGTAGAAAACTAAATAAAACAAAATTACACAAAAGAAAAGATAAGGAAAAAGATTTGTCGAGGAATCCGAGTCGTGTGAAAACACACTCTCCTTAAGACAAATTACGCCCCCTCACCACGTTGTGCTTGAGTTGTTACGGAATGCTTGTCTCCCAGGATGAAACGGAGTAACCGGACGGTGGTAGCACAATTGGACCTCCGGCGAACTGAAGTCGATGCTTGAACTTTATCACCACAAATGCAATGCAAGGAGGCCAAGGGAAAGATGAACAATATGCAACGAAATTGAGAGAAGGGAATTTCTGGAAAATCTGTGTCTTTCTCTTGTTGTGTTCTTGCCATTATATAATCAAAGGAGATAACAGAAAATTAAATCAAGTTTTAATTTTCTTAATTAATACAATTATTTCAACATAATTGCATAATTATTTTGCTCATTACCTCCCTTTTACAGTTATATGGTACGTTGGAATTTACCCCTTCATTAACAAACCTTTGAACATGTTACAAAAACGGCAAAACCATTTCCTCGTAGATCCACTGGAGCCCAGGCGCCCGCCTCGGGGAACACGAGGTTCCCGCCTCGTAATGGTCACAAATGAGCCGCACCTACTGGAGTCGAGGCGCCCGCCTCGGGGCAGTCCGTGCGCGCCGCCTCACCTCCAGAAATATTGGGTCAAGTTTTTGAAAAAGAAAATGTAAAAAGTGGGCTCGCGCGGACAGGCTATTTCGGAGCTACATTCGTGTCCGCAGGACGCGTATGCACATGAGTTCGGTAGTCCGAAGCCTATTTCGATCCATGATTTGCACCCCCCCCTGCGCACTTGTGCGCGAGAGAGAGCCTCTATGTACCACAATCTTACTCCCTACCAAAGTGTAGGAGTATTTAAACTTAGCCACTTTTCCATCTTTTTCCAATGTGGGATAACCACATTTTACCCATTCCAACCCATTAACTTTGAGCCTTCATATCTCATTCATTTCTCAACCATTTTTGACAAATGAATATATGATTTCAATGTACTCATGGAGTAGAACACAATCCAACAATCAATTTGTCATTTTAACAAATAACAAATTAAGAAAATAACTCATTATTTCCTTCAAAACACACTTTTTTCCAACAATCCCCCACATGAAGGAATAATGCGGAATTGGTGATAAAGCCCGGCAGACGAAAACTTGCATACGAAGATGTGGGAATGCCCATTAAATCTTCGCTCGTACAAGCATATTTACTCTACTCGCAAATCGATAGACGCGATGTCCTTGAATCGTTATGCTTTTTGTGTAGCCGATCATATGCTTGACACAAGTATCGTTCTAACATACTTCAATTCTCATAGCTATGTTCAATCATGGCCCTGAACATACGCCTGGTTCTGCGAGAGGGTCTAAGAATTGAGCCTCACACAATTCTCCTCGAAGCGGCCCCACTTCTCTCTCACATAGGTGATTTCTTAAAGGTAACCCGTATTACCCCGCTCGAATTTTCGACGCGTAAGAATCATTAAAAGCCATAAGCTTATCCTTGTCCTTTCGGGATGTCACTAACAGGAATGGACTTGGGGTTGATTCCCCCAAAGTGACGCTACAAGTCTTTTAACAGTTAGGTTGTCCCATTGAATCTAGTTCTTGGGATCTCCAGTCATCTAGATTGGGTTTTCCGCTGTGTTTAACTTTTAAGAGGCTTAAGTCCCATTCCCCTCGTCGAGCTTTCAACTAACTCTCTATTTAACCCTTTGGTTAAAGGATCCGCTAAATTTTCCTTTGACTTAACATAGTCAATGGATATTGTGCCGATTGAGAGTAGTTGTCTAATGGTATTATGTCTTCGACGAATGTGTCTCGACTTACCATTATACATATGATTGTGTGCCCTTCCAATCGCTGATTGGCTATCACAATGTATACATATTGATGGCACGGGCTTCGTCCATCTTGGAATATCTTCTATAAATTGGCGTAGCCACTCGGCTTCTTCACCACATTTATCTAACGCTATAAACTCAGATTCCATCGTGGATCTAGCTATAACCGTTTGTTTAGAAGATTTCCATGATATAGCTGCTCTGCTAATGTGAATACAAATCCGCTCGTAGACCTTGAGTCTTTTATATCGGATATCCAATTAGCATCGCTATACCCTTCAATTACCGCATTTGGATGTCTAGTATAGTGTAAAGCATAATCGCGAGTATATCTTAAGTACCTTAGTACTCTTACTATACCATTCCAATGTTCCGCTCAGGGATTACTTGTATACCGACTCGGTTTGCTAACCGTGTAAGCAATATCTGGTCTAGTACAACTCATCAAGTACATTAGACTTCCAATGATTCTCGAGTATTCAACTTGAGAAACTATGTCACCTCTATTCTTTGATAGATGTTGACTCATGTCTATTGGGGTTCTAGCAATAGCTAAGTCATCCTTCTTTGAATTTCTCAAGAATTTTATCCACATAATGTGACCGGCTTAAAGCAAGTCCATTTGACATTCTTGAAATTTTCACGCCAAGGATTACGTCGGCTAACCCCATATCTTTCATGTCAAACTTTGAGTTCAACATATCTTTAGTGGATTTTATCATTTTATCACAGCTTCCTATGATAAGCATGTCATCTACATAAAGACACAAAATGACGTAGCCATTTCCCATGTCTCTAACATAGATACATTTGTCACATTCATTTATTTTAAATCCACTTTCCATCATGGCTTGATCAAACTTTTGATGCCATTGTTTTGGTGCTTGTTTCAAGCTATACAATGACTTTACTAACTTGCACACTTTATTTTCTTGCCCCGGCGCAGAAAATCCTTCCGGTTGCTCCATGTAAATTTCCTCTTCTAAATCCCCATTTAGAAAGGTTATTTTAACATCCATTTGATGTACTTCAAGATTCCACAATGCGGCTATTGCAAATACAATTCTTATGGATGTTATTCTCGTAACCGGAGAATATGTATCAAAGTAATCAAGGCCTTCCTTTTGCTTGTAACCTTTAATTACAAGTCTTGCCTTATACTTGTCAATTGTTCCATCCGTCTTCATTTTCCTTTTAAAAATCCACCTATATCCTAGTGGTTTACTTCCCGGAGGAAGATCCACTAATTCCCAAGTGTGATTTTGTAAAATGGAATCAATCTCACTTTTAATGGCCTCTTTCCACAAAGGTCCTTCGGAAGAGCTCACGGCCTCTTTATAACTTTGTGGTTCACTTTCAAGCATATAGGTTAGAAAATCTGGGCCAAAAGATTTTTCTACCCTACCTCGTTTTCTCCGTCGAGGTTCTACCTCCGCTTCATCATTTTCATCATGATGATTTGTTCCTTCGACTTCTTCTTCTTCTATTGAATCATGTCTCCGTTTAGATGAACTTGCATCATCTCTTTTGCACGGAAACACATTCTCAAAGAAAGAAGCATTTCTTGACTCCATTATAGTATTCTTGTGTATATCTTGAATCTTCGATTCATGCACAAGAAACCTATAAGCACTACTATTGTGAGCATACCCAATAAATATGCAATCAATAGTTTTTGGTCCAATTTTCACCTTTTAGGGAGGTGGTATTGAAACCTTTGCAAGACACCCCCACACTCGCATGTATTGGTATGATGGCACTCTTCCATGCTACAATTCATAGGGGCTCTTATTTATTTTCTTTCGGGGCATTTTATTCAACACATAATTTGCCGACAAGACGGCCTCTCCCCACATGTTATCCGGTAACCCCGAACTTATTAACATGGCATTCATCATGTCCTTTAGAGTCCGATTTTTCCTCTCGGCAACTCCATTGGATTGTGGGGTGTATGGTGGTGTTGTAACATGTTTAATCCCATGTTGAGCACAAATACCTTCAAAAGGGAATTCATACTCACCACCACGATCACTTCTTATGACCTTTATTTTCCGGTTGAGTTGATTTTCAACTTCATTTTTATAGAGAACAAACTTCTCTATAGCCTCATCTTTACTTTTGAGAAGATACACATAACAATATTTTATGCTATCATCAACAAAAGTCATAAAGTACTTATTGCCCCCTCGTGTTTGTGTTGACTTGAAGTCACATAAATCCGTATGAACCAACTCAAGTGGTTCATTATTTCTCACAACCGAATGGAACGGAGGTTTTGTAAACTTTGCCTCTACACAAGTTTCACATTTATGTTTGCAGTCTATTTTACATTTTGGTATGCAATTCATGTTAATTAATCTACGTATAGTATCATAGTTAACATGTCCTAGTCTACCATGCCACAAATTGGAAGACTCAAGCAAGTAAACGGAAGAATTATTCTTATTCATCACATTCATCTTAGGCTTGTTAGCCATTACATTGCTTTTAACAACCATAGCACTAAGCTTAAACATACCATCACAAACATAACCTTTGCCTACAAACATTCCACTTTTAGACAAAGTAACCATATCGGATTCAAACACAACACGAAACCCATGCTTAATCAAAAGCGATCCGGACACCAGATTTTTCCGGATTTCGGGCACATAGAGCACATTGTTGAGAGTCAACTCTTTTCCGAAAGTCAACTTCAGCACCACCTTTCCTTGACCTTTCACATCGGAGGTGGCAGAATTTCCCATTAACAATTTCTCACCATTTTCAAGGGCTTCAAAACTACTAAACATTTCCTTGTTTGAGCAAACATGTCTAGTAGCACCGGTGTCAATCCACCACTGATTTGGGTTTGAACCCACCAAATTCACCTCAGAAATTACCGCCGCCAAGTGCATATCGAAAACTTCATTCGAGATGACATCCACCATGTTTGCTTGTTTCTTTGGCTTCCTACACTCGGAAGACTTGTGGCCCACAATGCCACAATTGTAACAAGTTCCACCGAACTTTTTCTTGGAGATTCCTCCCTTTGGATTCAAACTAGAACCACCCTTTTTGGGACCAAACTTGCCTTTGGCTTTGCCATTGGCCTTGGATCTATCAACATGCTCCACCACATTGGCTTTCGCCACAAGAAGATTATTCAACTTCTTCTCCGCAATTCTATTCTCTTCCTCAATCCGAAGACGAATAGCAAGCGCTTCAACATTCATTTCTTTTCGTTTATGTTTAAGATAATTCTTGAAATCTTTCAAGCGGGAGGCAACTTTTCAATTATTGCCGCCACTTGAAAGCTTTCACTAATTACCATCCCTTCGGCATGAATTTCATGAATGATTATTTGCAACTCTTCCACTTGACTTTTAACAGTTTTTGAGTCCACCATTTTGTAATCGAGAAAACGGCCCACAATGAATTTCTTTGTGCCCCGTCATCGATCTTATATTTATATTCCAAGGACTCCCAAAGTTCCTTTGCAGTTTTCTTAACACTATACACATTGTATAGCGTATCCGACAATCCATTGAGGATGTAATTTCTGCAAAGAAACTCGGAATGCTTCCAAGCATCAAGAGCCAAGATGGCTTGCCCATCCGTCTCATTCTCACCCAACTGTGGCGGATCTTCCTTAAGAAATCTCGCCAAGTTCAAGGTAGTCAAATAGAAAAGCATCTTTTGTTGCCATCTTTTAAAGTCTTGGCCAACAAACTTTTCCGGTTTCTCACCATGATGGTTCGAAACAGTTTGGACAACCACCCTTTGAGAGTTGGTTTCCACACAAAGCGCTTCCTCCACACGAGGATTCTCGGAGTTGTTCCCAGCGTTGGTTTCCACGTTTGATTGAGTAGCCATCTGAAACAAAACAAACAAGTTTAGTTCACTGTTTTATATAGTTTTCCTTCCAACGAAGAGACAATAATTTGTCTTAAGCCCAAACAAGGTTAGGCTGAGAAGGAGAGGCCTGGTCATTGTTACCAGCCAGAGGAGTTAGAAAACTGGCATTCAACAAATCTTGACCAGCCATTTTGAGTAAACTTTTGGAGGAACAAGAAAAACGAGAAGAGTTTAGAAACTTTAGAACAGATTTTGAAAGATGTAGAATATTTCGAATATTTTAACGAACGGAGAGTTTATGCTCGCCTTCTCGAAATTTTTTGAAAAACAAAACAAGATCACATAAGAAACTTAAATGTTTCCTAATAATGAAACCACCGATGACGCCATGACTTTTGGGCCTCCTAAGGAATATCTGGCTTTAATGATCTGAACCTATGAACACAACACAATCAAGAAACACCGTTAGATACCAAGCCGGGTTTGATCCCGGTTCATGCCCTTGTATTGCGTGTAGGAGTAAGATCTTTGAGCGAGATAATAGTTGAGAACAAGGCTTTGAATGCCTTGGTGTGTGTGTATGTTAAGGCTGAATGAACGTACCATAGCCAAAGAGGCTAAGGGTGGTATTTATAGTGTAGATAGAGACATGTTGTGAGAGATCTTAACCGTTGACCATATTTGTCTTGTCTCGAAAGTGGCGTGCTCTGGATGGCTGGTGCAGAGAAAGGACACTGTTGAGATAGAGGTTGTCGGTCAAGGACAAACTGCAAGGGAGCAGGTGATGTTACTTCGGCGTCACCAGGTGCGTGATAGGTGTCTGGCGCTCCATTGAATTAAATTGGATAATGACAAGTCTGCCAGTTGCATCAGAAATATTAAGGAATCATGATCTGTAAACTAGGAATCGGGAGTCTCAAGAGACCGCAAGTCGAGCTACCATATGATTTTGGGTGTCCGCGATCTTTGGATGGTCCGCAATCTGAGTCTTTATCATAGTTGAGCTGCTTCAGTAGACTGATTAGTATAAAACGATCTTGAGTCGGATCCGAAAGATCCGGACTCATAAAATACTAATGAGTAAGTTTTAGGGGAAACCTGTTTCTTCATAAGTTATAAAAGGTCCACTTTCATCCTTAAAAATATCGAGTTTAGACCTTAAAACATTGAGTTTAGGCCTTAAAATGCCTAGAAAATAAAATAGTGAGTTTAGGCATTAAAACAGTGAGTTTAAGCTAGAAAATAAAATAGCGAGTTTAGGCCTTAAAACAGTAAGTTTAGGCTTTAAAACACCAAGTCGATATATTTAAAAACATAATATTTTATAATTTATGAAATGAAGAAACAGGTTTCTCCCAAAATTTTCTGAATATAATAATATAATAAGGTTGAGTTTAGGAACAACATGTTTTTATCAACAAGTTCACCAAAAAGTAATGAGTGAGTCAAAAAGAAGCAAATCAATGCAAAAGAATAAATTCCACAAATACAGAAATAAAAATAAGTACATATATTTCCACACTGCCTCAGGACATTATTGAATTAAAGTTACTTTACAGAGAAAAGCAAACAAATAATCATAACAAAAAAAAAAAAAAAAAATCATCTTTCATCTTTCATCTTTCATCTTTCATCTCCATCCCATTCTCTTTTCTGCTTAGGCCCAGTTGGTCCATCCTCACCAGCAACTTCATTAGGCAATAAACTAACTAAACGCTCCAACGCCGTGTTCCGCAATCTCTCAATATCTGCATAAGTCTTTTTTGGCCCCCATTTTCTTGCATAAATCAACCACGCCGGTTCAACAATCTCCAAATAATCACCGGCCACAATTAAATACTTAGCCCCCGTATCAACAAACTTATCGCTCTTAGCTGTATCATTCCTCAACCCAACCACATTGGTTCCTTGCACCTCAAGTCCCACACGAGGGTAACTTGCATGGCCATGCAATGATGCATACGCTACAAATTTATTTGAACCATCTACAAACTCGAGTAATGAGCTATCCATCCACACCCCTCCACTATGTTTCGCGAAATAAACACTATACAAAACCCCGTCGAAGTTGCTTACCCTAAGTGTCACGTGCTCCCAATCTCCCACATGCCCACCTGTCCTGTTAAGTGAATAGTCAACTGGACCGATTTTAGCAGTGGCGGGTCCGTTGAACGGATAGAAAGTCCATATTTGAATATCGGTAAAAGTTGCTCCCAAGGTTGGCTTTACATGAAGGTAAGTTTCGGCTTCTAGTAAATTCCCTTTCTTGACCTCTTCCCTGACTTTTTCATCAGCGGGGAGGTCTATCCAGTACTCATCATCATTTGAACCTTCTTGAGGGAGGTTTGAACCGTTTGATTCAATTGAGACAGGGTTCAACTCATCACCTTTGTGGTATAACTGAACCCCGTTCGCGAAATACCAATTTATAGAGGAGGGAAAGTAGAATTCCCTAGGATGAAAATAGAGCAAAGGGGAATAAGCATGAAAAATAGCTTCAACTTGGGGTAGTTTAGGCATAGAAGATAAAGAAACATAGAAGTTATTATTCTTCAAGCAAAAAATAGATAAATTTGAAATGTCATCACCTCTATTTAGACCTATAAATGTACCCACACCAACACCTTGACCTCTTACCCATACATTCCTAGGCCTTAGTCCATACACATTAAATTCATTGGTATCAACCTCTTTTCCTTTACCCCAAATCCATTTACTAACATCGCATTCCTCGGTAAAGTCATCTCGAACACACCGGATTTTGTCCAGGGATGGCTTTTCCGGTGAGGTCGTGATGACATGGCCCACCGGCTTGTATCCCTCTGGTGGAGTTGGTAGCCAAATGTAGCCAGGGACATTATGGTTCAGTCTTAGGGAGGGCTCACTAGTCCAAACTAATGTGTAATCATTTGGTTTTGCTAGTGTTTCACCGGTAACATCTTTAGCTACAAGAACCCAACCGAAGAGGGGTTTATTGTTGGATTGGCAGTACGAACCAAGCAAGCAGAAGCCATCTGGGATCGAAGATGGCTCAAAGAAACTAGCTCCTTGATTATCCGGTCCACCTCTATATGTAGCCCAAATCTTGGTAAAAGTTGAAATTTGACTCACTTCAAGTCCTCCTAGATCAATTTTTCCATTTGCAAATCCTTCACCTATTCAAATTAAATGATCAAAATGTATTAGACCCAATTGAGGACATGACCATAAAATCGTGAAAAAATAAGAAAAGAAAGATCATATTATGTCAAATGGATTAGATCCAGTGGACTGAAACCACTGCTATAGCGTTTGGACAAGATACTGTCATTCTAGTGGCCAAGATTTAACGTAGTGTTTGTGGGACACACGGAACACCCTTTTAATCTCGACCCTCCATCTCGCGAATAAGATGACGCGGCCCGATTATGATCGGCCCCTCCAGCCGAGCACCAAGACTGACGTTGCAGCAGTAGGCCCAAATTCAAACCCAATAGAGCAAGTGATCACAAAAATTCGCAAATATAAATTTAGAACTCGATATTAAGTCAAAATAGAATGGACCCCCATTGAGAAAATTACCGGAAAATTATTGTGAAAATGAACAAAATAAGATTGTCTAGATTACGTAGATAGGAGTAGAAGAGTGATCAAGAATTACCTGGTGGCCAAGTTGGGATTGAAGAGGGTAGCTTGAATGTGGTGTCGATGGGCAGCGTTTTTGGATTTGTGGTGCCTAATTCATTGCCCATGTTGTTTGGATATGTTGGAGGAGATGGGAACTGAAGTTGTTTGAATTTTATGTAGCGTTAGTTAAGGAGATGGAGGACTATATAGAGAAGTTGACAAGAAAGAAATGTCTGAAGAAATGTGGTAATGTGGAGACTTGGGTTGGGGGTTGGGTGGGTGGGGGTGGGGGTGGGGGTGGGGGGGGGGGGCAGCAAGGTTAATAGGTCCAGTATTCATAAATTATGATTAAAGTTGAGTTGGGTTGTTGCTAAAATCAAAGTGAATCTCTTTTTAAAATGAAGTACTAATATATACTCTTCAGTCCAGGTTTAATGTTTCTACTTTGACTTGACACGAACATCAAGTAAAAATAAATATACAAAGATTAAAAAAAATTATGACTATAAAAAATAAAGTAAGAAATAAAAAGTGGATAAAGAGATTTTGTTTTGATAATTACAAGTGGGTCTCATTATCTATTTTAGGGAATAAAACAACTGAGCATTATTTTAAACTGAAAATTTTATAGTATATGTCATCCATCCATGACTTTCTTGATCTTGTATGTTCATCTCATCTAACTATATGCAGTTTAACAATAAGAAATTTTTATTCGTATACTTTCTACGTTCTGGAAAAATAATCCTACTTTTAGTAGTAAGTTTAATCAATAATATAATTAGCTTAGTAATAGTTTTAAAATATTTATTAAATGTAATTGTAATGGGGCATTAGCAATGAATGAAAGGAATAACCCAAGTCCTTAATCAGATAAAACCACATGAAGGCCCAAGACCCCTTGATCGGGTCGTACCACATGGCAAGAACCAAGGTCACATTCGTACCGAGCGCGAGCTCGGTACGCTCCCAGTTGTTACCAAATGGCCACGTGACAAGATAAGTTATCTCTGAGCTTGTTAGCTAAACCGAGCACGAGCTCGACCCAAGGAAGGAGCCCTTGCCTCACACGACTAGGGACTTGGAGGCCTTGGAAATCTTAACCCTCGTATAAAGCCTCAGCCGAGCATGACTCTAATCGAACAATCCTATTCCAACAATGATTCTAGTCCATTCTGTGATCTAAATCCTAGCCCAGCTTCACTTTCCTAATCAAATTCAACTACCGAATCCCTATTTTTGAGGACTACTTCACCGCCTACCTATAAATAGGAGGTTGTATCTCCAAAATCAGGGTTATTCTATTCACTAATTTATTTCCTTTATTCTTTTATTATTCTCTTTCAAATATATTTTTACTCTCATGTCGGAAGGCATTCGACGGTGAAGTTTCGACTTAGTTTATTATTTGTTCATCTATTTCAGGCTTATTCAAGGCAAATCCAGGTATTCATTCCGTTGATTCCGGATAGATTGTTTTGAATATAATTTTGGCTCGATCAGTTGGGTTCCATTGTCAGGAATGACACAATTTGCCTTGATTTAAGCATCGAATATTCCTGGTTTATTGCCAAAGTTCGTGGTTTTCAGCCGGATTTTCTCTAGATCCCATAACTTTTGGCCGAATTTTCCCAGATTCCATTAGCATCATGGTTTCTCAGGTAGGTTCCACAAATAATGGTCAAGAGAACGTCGTAATACCGAAAGTTTTCAACACCGGGGCGAACAAACACCCATACATCCCACCACCTGGACAACCACCGAACCCTAGCATACCACCGTTGGCCCCTGCCAACACCATCGAAATTCTAACTAGGGCTCAAGATGCCGCCCTTAGTCAAGGCGTAAATGATGTGGTACACCCAAGACCCAACGTCAATGCGGCCGGAAGAGGGCGAAATCAAGGGAATAATAGAGGGCGTCGTGGGGCTCTAACCGAGAACGGTCAGGCCGTCATCGCTGCTCCCTGGATGCCATGGTACAGGCCACCCAAGAGTTGAATATCCTTCTGCAGATTCAGGTTGCCCACCAAAGGATTGATGCTCTCCAACAACAACAACCATCACAACCAAATCCATTAATGAACAATGTCGTCCCTGCTCATCCGGCCAGGCAACAAGAAGGAACTCATAATAATCGACCTTTAGATCACGGGGACTACCCACAGGATATCGCCTCGCAAGATAGTGCGAATGAGGAAGATGCCCAAGGCAAGGACAAAGTAGACTCACAACAAAATGGACAAGCACTGCCGCCGCCACCAAAAGGCTCACGCGGTGGACCGGGCAATCTACCCCTACTTCCTCCCAATGGAAGATGATAAATGGCTATTTTATAGGCATTTATAGTATTTTTATTACGTTATTTACTTTAAAATTAATGCCAATTAAGTATAAATTAGCTTCTTTTATTTTATATCTTCAATTTTAAGCTTGGTTGGTATTTTGTGTAAATAACAGGCTTTAGGTTCATTTTTTAAGTACAAAGGGCCTAGATTAAAGCTATGGACATAGAGGGGTCAAAATGGAAGATTTCAGAAGTCAGTCCAAAACAGTTGCTGCTCGGTCGAGCACTCCCTTAACTCGGCTGAGCATAAGGGACAAGAAGGTTGGAATCTGCTAGAAGGCCTTGCTCGACCGAGCACCTCCCTTGACTCGGCCGAACACCCTCCTGATCATCCAAAGGATGCCTTTCTTGAAGAGTTACAACCCCCAGTCAAAATGCCTATATAAAGGGGCCTTGTACTCAGTTTTCTATCAGAAATACATCTAGAAATCACTAGAGAATACCTAGAATCAATAGCAAAAATACGCTAGTATTACATTTACGATTTCAAAGTACAATATCTCCTGAAGATTGAAGTAATAATATACTCCCTCCGTCCCAGTCTAGTGTATACTTATTTCTCTTTTGGTCCGTCCCAGCCGAGGGTGAACTACCATAAATGGCAAAGGTTTTAATATTTTATATTCTCCCTACCCCACCCACTCATTCTCTCTCTTCATTTTTCATCATACAATTTATTCAACCAACCTACTATTAACTCCACTCATTCTCTCTCTTCATTTCCTACCACACATTTTCATTATCTTAATAGTATTTCTTAGTTATTGTGCCCAAAATCTTGGTGCACACTTGGGTGGGACGGAGGGAGTATATTGAAGTTTACTCTCAGCCTTCATTTTTTCTACAAATATTTACGAATAAGTGTCCTTCTTCTCTATTTTTATTCATTTCTTATTCGTATTCAATCATTGTAGTTTCTTCCATGGCTTGTGAGTAATCCCCCAAGTTCTTGGGGT
Organism: Adenophora triphylla var. japonica; assembly: GCA_022495995.1. Taxonomy (NCBI): domain Eukaryota; kingdom Viridiplantae; phylum Streptophyta; class Magnoliopsida; order Asterales; family Campanulaceae; genus Adenophora; species Adenophora triphylla. Next base: position 556,882 of record JAFEMH010000127.1, on the reverse strand, counting down.
TGAAAAGTCAGAACTTTTATTCATCACCTTTAAAATCATGTCATCTCTTTTCGTCTTAACAATTCTTTCATATCAAACTGAAAAGACTTACATTTTGGAGACGTCCAACTTGTATGATTCTAGTTAATCGAGAGAATGACGTGGCTGTGAATCTAGATTAGCGGAACCATGTGAATTGAACTAGGTTTCATTAATCACGATAGTAGATTAATGGCCTAGGGATGTTCCTTGAATGAAAAGTACGTAGACTTTATAAGAATTAATGGATTATTACTAATTATGGGTCATCGAGAGATAGGGCATAATTATTGAAGAATACAAATACTACTTGCTTAATCGTGAGAAGTATTATAGGCTGAATGTACCATCCTTGATTTTTGATGAAAACTTTTATTCAAAGAGATGATTATTTGATGAATAAATGATTGCTCGAATCTCAACCCCGAGAATACCTTCATCTTATAAGAGTTCAATTAAAGTAATTTGTGCTTGTTTCTAGTATTTTCACAAACCAAAACATATTTCCCCCAATCTTATTTCTATATTTTATATAAAAGCAAATATTTTTCTAAGTAAACCATGTCTCTGTGGGATCGACCCGTACTTGCACTTGCTATACTATTTATAACCTGTGCACTTGCGATATAAAAAGAACCATTAGGTTTTGAGACAACAAGTTTTTTGTGCCGTTGCCGGGGACAACGGTTTACTTTTTAATATTTGTCTTTACTACATATTTTTGTTTTTATTTTTTTATTAAATTTTCTTTCCAAAGATTTGTTGCGTTTAATTTCTTTCTTGAGTATTCTTTGCAGTTTATGAAAAGAACTCGGATCTTCCTTGATAATTTTGATCTGGAACCCGAAAGAACTTTTCACGAAAGATTAAGAAGATTCAAAGAAGTGCTAGATCAAAAAATGGCGGAAGAAGAACCCGCAATACCACCTAGAACCCTAAGGGACTTTGTTGACCCAAGTACCCCGGTAACTAGATCACCTATAGTTGTGTCGAACGCTAATGCGACCAACTTTGAGATAAAGCCGCAACTACTTCATATGGTTATGAATAACCAATACAGCGGATCAGCTTTAGAAGACCCCCATCTCCATGTTCAAACATTTTTGGAGTACCGTGACACCACCCGCATTCAAGGTGTCACATCGGAAGCTATAAGAATGTGCCTTTTCCCCTTTTCTCTAAAGGACAAGACAAAACAGTGGCTTAACTCGGTCCCCCAAAATTCCTTGACGACATGGGACCAAGTTCAAGAAGCTTTCCTAGGGCGTTTCTTCTTACCTAGTAAGACCGGCCAAATCTGTACTAAAATTACAAACTTCAACCAAACAGGAAGCGAGTCACTATATGATGCTTGGGAGCGATTCAAAGAGTTCCTAAGGATGTGCCCTCACCACGGGCTTGAAAAGTGATTAATTGTTCATACTTTCTACAATGGTCTCACATTTAAAACAAGAGAGACCATAGACGCTGCTGCAGGAGGAGCACTTATGAACAAGACGGTGGACGAGGCATATGATCTCATCGATAACATAGCCTTAAACCACTATCAATGGTCGAATGAAAAGGAGCATGTGAACTATGTGGGTCTAACTCACATAGTACGGAATTTTGTGAACTACTTGACACTACTTCTAGTGAGCAAGTAAATTTTGTTAATTCATATGGACAAAAAGGTGGTATGTATTCAAACACATACAATCCTGAGTGGAGAAATCACCCCAATTTTTCCTATAAGAATAACAACTTTTTAAACCCACAACCTTCTTCACAACCACCGGGATTTGCACAAAAGAATTTCAATCCTAATTCTAATTCTTTTTCTCCCCCTAAATATAAGTTAGATCTTTTGATGGATTTTGTTGTTGAAAGTAAAAACACTCAAGAGAAGATCAACAATGAATTTAGGGAAAATTTCAAGCAATTGAATGCTAGGTTTGATAATCTAGTTGAGCATAATAAGATGCTTGAAAACCAACAAGCTCAACAGGCCAACACAATGAATAGAAAACAAGGGAGTCTTTCCGGTCAACCTCAAAGGCCAAATGAGCATGTTAATGTGGTGATCACTAGGAGCACTAAAGATTTGATAGATATATACCCTAGAGAAGATGATATTAGTCCAACCCCACCAATAGTTGAGACTAATGAAGGAAATGAGAAGAGGACGGAATCCTCTAAAATTTCTAGAAATTTTGACCCACCGATACCATTCCCTCAAAGGTTCGTGAGACCATCATTTGGCGGAAGATGTTAGTGCCATTTTACAAAGAAAAATTCCTCCCAAACTGAAAGATCCCGACACTTTCTCTATTCCATGCAACATAGGTAAATACAATGTTGATAATGCAATGTTAGATCTTGGGGCTAGTGTTAGCCTATTACCACTTTCTATTAGTAAGAAACTAGGTATAGGGGAGATGAAACCCACCACTATTTCTATCAAACTAGCGGATCGCTCCATCAAATACCCCGTGGGTATTATGAAAGATGTTCCTTGTCAAATAGGAAAATTAATCATCCCTGTCGATTTTGTAGTTCTTGAGATGGAAGAAGATCACCAAATTCCGGTCATTTTAGGAAGACCATTCCTTGCCACAGCTGGTGCAATAATAAATGTAAATGACGGTACTCTTTTTCTAGATGTTGGAAATGAGAAGGTTTAATTTAGTATGCAAAACTTAAATCTCGAGAACCCATGCCATAAAGTTGACACCCTTACAAATGATAGCAAAAAGGGTGAAGAATCACAATCCAAGGACTCAAAAAAACAAATAAAAAGCCCTTAGATCATAGTGATATTAAAAGTGTGCACCCTAAGAAACATATTAAAGTTGACAAATCAAAAGGTAGGGGGCCTAAGAAGAAAAGCACACCACGATGGCGCGCGTGCATCGACCATAGAGACTCAATCACACCAAGGGGAATGAAATGGCGAGTTGTTAAGGACAACAGGCCATCTCAATACCATTCATCGCCCATTTCAATTGAAAGAGAGGGGTTGAGCTAATGACCTTAAACAAGCATCATCAGAATGGTAAACTGATAGAATATATTTCTTATAAAGTTTTACCATTTTTTAGTATATATTATTACTCTCTCTTTCTCCAACCCCCGTTTTAGTTGTTACTTTGTTTTGGAAACATTGAGGACAATGTTTGTCTCAAGTGTGGGGGAGGATTCTTCATATCCGTTTTTTGTTGCATTTTAGTTTATTTTCAGTCAAAAAAAAAAGTTTCTCCCTATGATGTTAAGGTATTCTAAGCTTTAAAGCTTATTTAGTTGCCTTTAAAATCGATTTATATCCCTTGATTCATTTTTTTTTTCAAAAAATTGAAAACATTTCCTAGAAATTGAATTTAAGGGTATATTGGGAGATAGATAAAATAATTATAAATTAATATAGTATAAATAAAATTGCTCTAAAAAACATTGTTTTGTGAAAATTTTGGAGCATTGAATACTAATCATTATTTTTTAAAGGATTATTTTTGTACTTCGGGACTTTCATTTTTTAAATTCATTTTTGAAAGGCACTCATCTCTTTATGCACCTTTTTGGATCACTTTTTACCTCCATTTCATCTTCAAGGCTAGTTAAGCATAAAAATGAGCACACCTTGCTTCAATAAACTTCTCCACTCGAAAATCAAAATGAATAAATCATTATTAGAGTGAGACAATAAAAAGTAAGATGTGATGACATTTCAAAAAAAGCATGTATCATCTTTTAAGAATGTTACTTGAAATGCTAGTCTTGACCCCTTTCTTTCCACGTCCATTAACACGTCCATCATATGTGATTTAAAAATGTTGTGCTAAAATCTTTAAAGTGTCTTTCTAAAGTGAAAATCATCATTTTAAGTCCTTAAAGTTGCATAACAAATATTTTCTCATTTCAAAAGTCTCTTTCAATCCAAGCATCTTCATTTCCAAAATTTTGCTTAGAAAAGCATTTATTTATGCAAAATTAATTTTTAGTTCTTTTATCTAGGCTCCAATATGCTTTAAAGATCTTTTTAGAAAATACTTTCAAATTTTGGATAATAAGAATCAATGTTGAAAATGGTTTTCTTAAAAGCAACATCTTTATCAACACATTAAATCTGAAAGGGAGCCACTCATTTATTTTTATCTTTCTTTTTGGTCATTTACTTCTCTCTCTCTTCTATTTTTATCTAAAACTTGCTTAGGGACAAGCAATGTTTAAGTGTGGGGGAGTTGATAAATGGTTATTTTATAGTCATTAATAGTATTTTTATTAGGTTATTTGTTTAAAATTAATGTCAATTAAGTATAAATTAGATTCTTTTATTTTATATCTTCGATTTTACGCTTGGTTGGTATTTTGTGTAAATATACAGGCTTCAGGTTCATTTTTTGAAAGTACAAGGGGCCTAGAGTAAAGCTATGGAAATAGAGGGGTCAAAATGGAAGATTTCAGAAGTCAGTCCAAAACAGCTGCTGCTTGGCTGAGCACTCCCTTGACTCGGCCAAGCATGAGGGACCAGAAGGTTGGAATCTGCTGGAAGGCCTTGCACGGCCGAGCACCTCCTTTGACTCGGCCGAGCACCCTCCTGATCAACCAAAGGATGCCTTTCTTGAAGAGTTACAACCCCCAGCCAAATGCCTATATAAAGGGGCCTTGTACTCAGTTTTAGATATCAGAAATACATCTAGAAATCACCAGAGAATACCTAGAATCAATAGCAAAAATACTCTAGTATTACATTTACGATTTCGAAGTACAATACCTCCTGAAGATTGAAGCAATAATATATATTGAAGTTTACTCTCAGCCTTCATTTTTTCTGCAAATATTTACGAATAAGTGCCCTTCTTCTCTATTTTCATTCATTTCTTATTTGTATTCAATCTTTGTAGTTTCTGCCATGGCTTGTGAGTAATCCCCCAAGTTCTTGGGGTTGAAAACTAAGCACATTTATTCATCACCTTTAAAATCATGCCATCTTTCTTCATCTTAACAATTGTTTCATATCAAAGTGAAAAGACTTACATTTTGGAGACGTCCAACTTGTATGATTCTAGTTAATCGAGAGAAGGACGTAGCTTTGAATCTCGATTAGAGGAACCATTTGAATTGAACTAGGTTTCAGAATGTGGGCTCGCCGAAAAAAATAAAAAGGAGAGTCGCCACGCCGTTTTTAAGAGGAAACATTGAAAACCTTTTTGACAGAGAAAATGGGTTCGGGGGTCAGGTTACGTGTTGGGAAGAACCAAGAGTTCACCTAACACGCCTCGTCCGTAGACGAGTCTTTCAATTGTTCAACATTCAAATCATCCAAAAGTGTGTGTGAAGTGTGTATGACAAAGTATGTATAAAATGCATAAAATTGCTCTGTTTTATTAATCAATCAAGGGGGATTACAACTTGTAAGCCATTGACTCTGGGAGGCCACGTCCCATTTACAACTAGGAGATACAATACTTACAACTGAAATTGAACCTACTGCAGAGGGCTCATTGTGTCGCGTGACACAGGATCTGAAGGATCAAATGTGTCGCGTGACACAACAAAGCAATCTGCAGAGGTTTTACAGAACTCACACTGCAGCAACACCAAATGGTCACAACACCACACAACAATCTAAAATGAACAAAATCAACAGCAAGCAAACCCAAGGAAACGGATTACAACTAAAATAGAAGTCTCTGCATAGGCTTAGTTATGTCGCGCTACACAGGACGGATAAGACCCGAAGTGTCGCGTGACATAACCTTACCATCTGCAGAGACTTTACAAATTGAGCACAGATCCAACAGAGAACCAAACAAATCCCAACACAATACCAATAACAAACTCAGAAACAATGAATTCACAATGGATTGACTAAGGGGACGTGGATATAGGGAGATCCACACTCCCTTGGCCAATAAACAACAAATACCACAAATCACATTATGAATATCAACAATACCAAGCAAAGCTAATTAAACAGATTAAACAGAGAGATCGGCAGTTGGGACTTGATAATTGGGGGACGGATGGAGTCTAATTATCAAGTCCGGGGAATAATGTGCAATGAAAAAAGTAAACAGTAAATGCGAGAGAGATAGAAATGGATCGTTACCCTCGTAGTCCACGAATTCTATACCACGTTAGGTATAGAATTCTTCAATCAGCTTCGGAATCGGATCAAAGCTCAGCTCCCAGATTGAATGCAACGATCAAGCTCTAGACGTCTGTGTTGAATTGACGCTGGAATAGGGGAGAATTGAAGGAGGAGTCAAACACTTGCTTCCACTTTGGTGCAAATTTGAGAGAGAGAGACGCAAAGGGATCAGAAGAGGCGGCGAACTCAAATGGTGGTGTAGCTGCGGCGGTTACGGGCTTGGAAGTTTTGATAGGCGTTGAGGAGCGGCGGTGGTGTTCTGGACAGGGGAGGATGGTTTCGGAGGTTGGAGAGACTGGTCGTTGAGGTTGAAGGAGAGAGAAGGTGGGTTAAGTTCCGGTGAACTGGTATTTGGGGGAGAGGTCGCCGGTGAGGGATTTGGTGAGGGAGACGGTGAGGGAGTAGATCGGTGATGGGTTTAGGGATGACGGAGGGATGTTCGGAGCGATTGGAATTAGTGGGCGTTGATTGGAGCAGGTGGTTGTTTGGGTAGAGAGATAGGACGGGAAGGAGCTTGGTTGAGGAAGGATTGGTAATAGGTTCGGCCGGAGAAGACGATGGTGGGCGATTGTGGGGAAGCAAGGTTGTCGCCGGATTTGGTATTTAGGGAGAGCTCTGTGGTGGTTATGGGGATTGAGGAAGAAGGAGATGCAGGGAGGGAGCAAGGTGAAGACGGCAATGGAGGATTTCTTCTCTTTGCGTATAGAGAGAGAAAGGAGAGAGAGAGAAGGCGTGAAGTGTGTGAACTTTGTGTGAGATTGTGAGAGGCCTCTTTTTTACAAATGAGTGGATTTGGCATTTACATGTAAATGGGAAAAGGAATTAAACTGTCGCACGACCCAACGCTTCCACTTTCCATGCTTCAAGCTGTCGCACGACGGGCCACGTCCATAACCGATTCTGGCGCCAAAACCAGATTCTGGAACATTCCGGGTTAATTCCCAAAGGTCCAAACTGATTTATTCCTTTTAGGTCCTTTTGTCCGGGAAAAGTACTAAAAAATACTTCCTTCGCGAGAAACATATGAAATGTTTCCGGAAGTCTCGGAATGGACCGGGAATTTACCAAAATGCCCCTAAATGCCATTTTATTACTTAAAATGCATCTGAAAAGGTCGCGAATTTGGATTGGCGTACTTACCGAGCCCCTCGGCAACGTCACTTATAGAAGAAGTGAGGTTGTCGATAAAATAAGACCCAATCCCAATGAGCGGCTGGGGAATGAAGCGGAGGGCTAAAACGGTGAGCTGGGGAAAAGGATGGCTGGACCTTTTGAGAAAAGGATTCCTACGTATCCCGGGGAGGGAATCAAGCCAAATCGTAGTTCGGACTATTCGGGGGGGGTCTGATCCAAAGAGACTATTATGAGGCGTCCGTACCTAGTGGGGAGACTGTTTTGAGGCATCTGAACCTGGTGGGAAGACTGTTTTGAGGCGTCTGAACCTAATGGGAGACTGTTTTGAGGCGTCTGAACTTGGCGGGAGACTGTTTTGAGGCGTCTGAACCTGGTGGAAGACTATTTTGAGGCGTCTGAACCTGGTGGAAGACTGTTTTGAGGCATCTGGACCTGATGGAGAGACTATTTTGAGGCGTTTGAACCTGATGGAGAGACTGTTTTGAGGCATCTGGACCTGATGGAGAGACTGTTTTGAGGCGTCTGGACCTGATGGAGAGACTGTTTTGAGGCGTCTGAACCTGATGGAGAGACTGTTTTGAGGCGTCTGAACCTGGTGGGGAGACTATTTTGAGGCATCTGAACCTGATGGGAGATTGTTTTGAGGCATCTGAACCTGATGGAAGACTGTTTTGAGGCATCTGAACCTGATGAAGAGACTGTTTTGAGGCGTCTGGACCTGATGGAGAGACTATTTTGAGGCGTCTGAACCTAAAAGGGGTTATTTTAAGGTCTCTTGACCTAAACGAGATCATTTGAAGGCATATCAACCTGAAAGGGATTATTCGAAGGTCTCTTGTCCTAAAAGGATCATTTGAAGGTCTCTTTGACCTAAAAGGGATTAATGCTTCTAGTAAATTAATCGACTGAGATATGCTTTCGTACATGTGCTGTGCTCACATGTAGCTGCCGGAGGGATTGATGCTACGGTTTATGCTGCTGGGGATTGATGTAGCAACCGGAGGGGTTGATGCTACTACTGCTGGGGATAGGTGTAGCTGCCGGAGGGGTTGATGCTACTACTGCTGGGGATAGGTGTCGCTACCAGAGGGGTCTTAGGCTATAACTGTTGTTGGGAGGTAGCTTTCTAAGGTCTCATGCTACCATTGGTTCTGTTGGGGATAGGTGTAGCTATCGAAGGGTCTTAGGCTATAACTGCTGTTGGGAGGTAGCTGTCTAAGGTCTCATGCTACCATTGGTTCTATTGGGGATAGGTGTAGCTGCCGGAGGGTCTTAGGCTATAACTGCTGGGGATAGGTGTAGCTGTTGGAGGGGTTGATGCTACTACTGCTGCTGACAGGGACTCTTGCTTGCTGGGCAGCGACTCTTATTGACGGCTGTTGGTGGGGCTTATGGCTTTTGACGTGCTCTAGGAGATTCAGGTAGGCACGTACTTTTCCATCTCGGTTCTGCTTTGAGGGGCAATCTTTGAGATTCAGTGCAGCTCCATTGATCATTGGACTTGCGGGGGTAGATGTGGCTGCCGGAGGGTCTTAGGCTATAACTGCTGTTGGGAGGTAGCTGTCTAGGGTCTCATGCTACCATTGGTCCTACTGGGAAGGTGTAGCTGCCGGAGGGATCTCATGCTACTGCTTATAATCATGGCTGCCGGAGGGACCTTTACCACTGGTCGACGCTTGCTGGGTGGTCGTTCACGGGGCGGTCTTTGCAAAATAGTCTTTGAAGTAGTCAAGGCTGGTGAGCTTTATTGTCTGGATTCTAGGGGCAGCTGGAGCTCTTCTTTCTTTGACAAGCACTGCTTAGGGGCTGAGGCAACTGGGGCTCTTTTATATGATGCTGGTGAGATCGGATGGCTGGACCTTTGGAGAAAGGATTCCTACGTATCCCTTAAAAAGGGAATCAAGCCAATTCGTAGTTCTGGGGCCTTTTGATAAAGGCAGGGTCTGCCACCTGCAGGATTTAGAATCCTTGTCCAAGATTGTGATCCGAGGGGAAATCCTCACAATCAAATTACGATCACCTGATTATTGTACTCTGCGGGGGGAGACACAACACTACTAGGCACTTTGCATTTTATTAGTCTCTTGCTTATGCATTATTAATCTTTTGTTGCACAAGTCCATCTCAGCTGGGGAGAATAGGGAAGTAGGGGTTTGGCACGGCTTGATGAGCGGATATGTAGGTAGCCATTATGCTATGAGGGGTCGTGTATAGGACGAAAGTGTTTATAATGAGGTGGACCCTCTCCCGTGAGGTGGAAAAATGATATGGCGCGGCTAGGCAAGTCGGGGACGCTCCCGAGAGTACAGATTGCAGCAGGTCCATTGCTGGTGAGGACAGAGTGCATCGCGCGTCTGAGACAGCAAGCAGCAGAGGGGGGCAGAGAGCGATCCTGGCTTGGCGAAGCCCCAGTTGACAGTGCAAAGCAATCTTGGAGGGAATCGGGTAAGGAGAGCCGGAGGGATACCTTAACCAAAGCCCCAGCTTGAGGACATTCCATGCAGCTTCATCGTAGGCAGAGTCATCTTGTGGCCACAGAGGCAATTCATCATTTCAAATCGCAGTCAATCAGTCGCTGGACAAGACTCGGAAATGTATGCGTGCAGGGGCATATCTTTCGAATGGTGGGAAATGAATCCCGAGCTTCTGTATGACACTCTCGCTTTAGGTTTGACTCTTTTGGGAGAGTATAAGCATCGCAAGGTGTGGAAAAGTGTATGGAAGCCCCTGCTGACCGAAACGGTGTTTAGCTCTATCTTCCTATTATGTAGAAAGAGAAGACTTGTCGAGGCACTTGAAAACCTGTCTTATTCGTGATGATCACAAAGCTGCTTAAAACCCTTTATTGATGTTCGGGTTAGTCAACCGCCAAAGCCGATATGAGCAAATATTTTCATTAATCCTGAGGAGAAAACCCACTGATATCGAGATCGAATTTGGAAAGACTGAACGAAGGATCTGTGTATAGAGACGGCCCTTGAGGAGACCAGGTTTTCTGAGATTTGCTCGTATTTGTGACCGGGCCATTTCTTGTTGCCTACGTTACCCCCCCATGGTGAGGAGCTCAGGTCATCGTAGTTCGGGTTTATCCCAAATGAAAAGAATGAACGGTGAAATTCGGGGATCTGAGGACTTTTGGGGATTTTTAAGAATTGCAAAACATGTCCTCTTGGAGTGTCGCTGGGAGACACAGATGTGAAGCCTCAGTGGGACGTCCACGGCAGGTGTTTGTGGATTAGAAATGAAATATGCTCACATGCGACGTCGAATGAACGGATAGAATTTGCACAATCTTTGCTTGACGGTCCTTTGAGCCGGGATGGACTTGGCTCTTCTTTAAGCAATAATCTGTTTTAGATCTCGACGATGTTGGACTGAAACTGCTATCCGGTAGGAACTACGATTGGGTCTCGGGGTTTCGATCGGTCTTTGGGTAATTCGGGATATCATGACCTCTTAAAACGAGAGGTCGGCTGGGCTTTTTATTGACTGGACCTCTAAAGATGAGAGGTTGGCTTTTGGGTATGTGTCTGGGATTTCTAAGGTGAGGATATCTTGTGATTGCATCTTTAATGCCTCTAAGAATGAGAGGTCAATCTTGGCTTTGGCTAAAGGCAAAGGTAAGGGTAATGGGAATGTCCTCTAAAATAGAGAGGACGGCTTGGGATCGGTTAGAGGTAATGGTGAGGGACATCTGTGCTGTGTCTTTATTCACTCTGAGACTTCTCTTGAGTAACGACCGGATCCTTTGACTTTTGCTTTTTTTGAGAGAATCACTGGGGACTAGGCTCTCTTTCTTTTTTTTTCTTTTTTTTTGTCTCTCTCTCTCTTTTTTCCAATTTTTTTCTTTGAGAGGATAATTTCAGCTAGTCCCCAGGATGGATCATTGCTTTCCGTTGTTCTTGAGCTTGGAGATGGTCGATCTTCTTTTGCATCGCGGGAGCCTTAAAGATAGTCCCTCTTCTTTTGGTGATGGCTGAATGGGTTTCAAAATGTGCCGATCTTGAACTGAATGAGTATTATTTAGTGAGGGTAAGGTGATGATTTTCCTAAGGGTGAAGGTTTCAGCTGTAGCCCCTACCGGATAGTCTGAACGAGATTGAGTCTTCATTGCTTTCTTAAGCTTACTCTGAGAAAGATCCGTGCAAATTCATTGAGAAACGAGATAGCGAGGACGAAGGAAAGTATGTGAGCATATGGAAATCGAAGTGGGGAATTGGTAAGCCCCACTCTGGGAAGGATATCAGCCGATTTTCTCACTCTGATCAATTTAAATATTAGTCATTTCAAAGCGTTGGTCGGTGTGCAACACAAGTGATCATTTGGAATAAGACCATTTCAATCGAGTGTAACGTAGGTGTGCTAGTAATGTCTCGAGTCTAGCAAGAATAGAAACAAAGATTTTATCACTGCAAAGCAAAAACCGGTCCAACTTGGACTCGACAGACTCATGTCCGAAAGTGGACATTCTAGATCCTACGAGGACTGATTGACTTCTTCAACATTGGATGGACGGAAGAGCATCGTTGCCATCGGTGCGGTGAGGACTCTTCTCAATTGTTCAATCCTTCATAAGTCGCTCTCCTTATCTTTAGCAATCTGAGCAAACAACCGGACCTCCTGCTTGCGAGGAAAAATGGCTTCAAGGGTAGCCCGCAACTTTTCAATGGACACACCATTTGCACTCTGCTGCTGACCCGTGGGATACGAACCTCCAGACTGGTGGGCCATAATCTTCTCTACACCGAGCGTTTTAGATTCCGAATCAGATGGACGACCGCTCGGGCGCTTGAACTGCTTCCGCCTCGGGAATATGGACCAATGAGCGCCGGGAACGAGAGCGCACACCCAACTTGCCATAGCCTTGCGGAGGTGAAGAGGTAAGAGAGTGTATAGACGGAGGATAGAGAACTTTGAGAAGGTACGGGAGAGGGAAGAACGGGGAAGGAGATGGACTCATGCAACACTTTATTAATCTTCAAGTAGAAATCGGTCTTTTAAGTCCTAGAGACGGTTGGGAAAGGCTAATCCTTTATTTCACGCAATCTAGATCTCGGGGGGACCTATGGACACATCATTCACAAATATAACAAATGCGTTGAGACAAAATTAATAATAGGCAATCGTACCTAAACAAAACCAAAGCATTTATGGGACGGACGAGCAGCCCCAATTTCTGGAGAAATTTGGGCAGCATAACGGGTATTCCTGAAGAATTTCAAGGAAAAATCCGGCATGACCTCTCGTCGGTGCACGTTGACAAAGCGACATGATCTCTCGTTAGAACATGCCGTGGGAATGACATGTCCTTTCGTGAAACCATGTTGCGTTTGGCAACATGCCCACACGTGCTAGAGTTTGGGGGAGGTACGAAGGTTTATTAAGAATTTTGAAACAACTCATTTTAGTGTATTTGAAAAATGGCGTGTCAAAAACCAACCGTTTTGGGTAAGGTTTAAATGTGTGGTGCCACCTATAACGCGCTAGGGGGATGGGTTTGACATTAGGCGCTCAAGCGTAGGCGAATATTATCACCGTCCGCGATGCCGTCAATCGCACCCGAGGTTCTAGATCTACGTGATGTAGTGTGCGGGATGGCTATGTTCCTTTATTTGCAAAAATGATTTTTTTATTTATTTATTTTTTATATTTTTTTTTTGAAAAAAAGAATGAAGAAAAATAACACACACCCCCACAGAGTACAATAATCAAGGATCAAGCAATTTGATCACGGGGCAGCCCCACAATCACAACCTGTACAAAGAAATCAAATCCTGCAACTTGGCCACTTCTGTAGCGTGACACAGAACAGCCATGGCATATTATGTCGCGTGACAGAAGAGGTTACTTCCAGAATCTGAACCAAAGAATCATAACCAGCCCCAGCCTCCAAGCAAATGCAATAACTTAGCCCCAGCACCAGCACAACACAGACAACAAAAATGGGACACAAGGAGGGAATGGAATAAAACAAAGCACTAACATGCATTTATGCACATATAAAGTCACACAACCAAGCACACACAAATGAATGAAATAGATGTTGAACAATCACGAAAGTTTGACCCACTTTTGAAAACCAAGTTTCATATCCCCAGCAGAGTCGCCACTGAATGTGCGCTCGCCGAAAAAAATAAAAAGGAGAGTCACCACGCCATTTTTAAGAGGAAACATTGAAAACCTTTTTGACAGAGAAAATGGGTTCGGGGGTCAGGTTACGTGTTGGGAAGAAGCGAGAGTTCACCCAACACGCCTCGTCCGTAGACGAGTCTTTCAATTGTTCAACATTCGAATCATCCAAAAGTGTGTGCGAAGTGTGTATGACAAACTATGTATAAAATGCATAAAAGTGCTCTGTTTTATTAATCAATCAAGGGGGATTACAACTTGTAAGCGATTGACTCTGGGAGGCCACGTCCCATTTACAACTAGGAGATACAATACTTACAACTGAAATTGAACCTACTGTAGAGGGCTCATTGTGTCGCGTGACACAGGATCTGAGGGATCAAATGTGTCGCGTGACACAACAAAGCAATCTGCAGAGGTTTTACAGAACTCACACTGCAGCAACACCAAATGGTCACAACACCACACAACAATCTAAAATGAACAAAATCAACAGCAAGCAAACCCAAGGAAACGGATTACAACTGAAATAGAAGTCTCTGCATAGGCTTAGTTATGTTGCGCTACACAGGACGGATAAGACCCGAAGTGTCGCGTGACATAACCTTACCATCTGCAGAGACTTTACAAATTGAGCACAGATCCAACAGAGAACCAAACAAATCCCAACACAATACCAATAACAAACTCAGAAACAATGAATTCACAATGGATTGACCAAGGGGACGTGGATATAGGGAGATCCACACTCCCTTGGCCAATAAACAACAAATACCACAAATCACATTATGAATATCAACAATACCAAGCAAGGCTAATTAAACAGATTAAACAGAGAGATCGGAAGTTGGGACTTGATAATTGGGGGACGGATGGAGTCTAATTATCAAGTCCGGGGAATAATGTGCAATGAAACAAGTAAACAGTAAATACGAGAGAGATAGAAATGGATCGTTACCCTCGTAGTCCACTAATTCTATACCACGTTAGGTATATAATTCTTCAATCAGCTTCGGAATCGGATCAAAGCTCAGCTCCCAGATTGAATGCAACGATCAAGCTCTAGACGTCTGTGTGTTAAATTGACACTGGAATAGGGGAGAATTTAAGGAGGACTCGAACACTTGCTTCCACTTTGGTGCAAATCGGAGAGAGAGAGACGCAAAGGGATCAGAAGAGGCGGCGGACTCAAATGGTGGTGTAGCTGCGGCGGTTACGGGCTTGGAAGTTTTGATAGGCGTTGAGGAGCGGCGGTGGTGTTCTGGACAGGGGAGGATGGTTTCGGAGGTTGGAGAGACTGGTCATTGAGGTTGAAGGAGAGAGAAGGTGGGTTAAGTTCCGGTGAACTGGTATTTGGGGGAGAGGTCGCCGGTGAGGGATTTGGTGAGGGAGACGGTGAGGGAGTAGATCGGTGATGGGTTTAGGGATGACGGAGGGATGGTCGGAGCGATTGGGATTAGTGGGCGTTGATTGGAGTAGGTGGTTGTTTGGGTAGAGAGATAGGACGGGAAGGAGCTTGGTTGAGGAAGGATTGGTAATAGGTTCGGCCGGAGAAGACGATGGTGGGCGATTGTGGGGAAGCAAGGTTGTCGCCGGATTTGGTATTTAGGGAGAGCTCTGTGGTGGTTATGGGGATTGAGGAAGAAGGAGATGCAGGGAGGGAGCAAGGTGAGGACGGTGAGGACGGCAATGGAGGATTTCTTCTCTTTGCGTATAGAGAGAGAAAGGAGAGAGAGAAGGCGTGAAGTGTGTGAACTGTGTGTGAGATTGTGAGAGGCCTCCTTTTTACAAATGAGTGGATTTGGCATTTATACGTAAATGGGAAAAGGAATTAAACTGTCGCACGACCTAACGCTTCCACTTTCCATGCTTCAAGCTGTCGCACGACGGGCCACATCCATAACCGATTCTGGCACCAAAACCAGATTCTGGAACATTCCGGGTTAATTCCCAAGAGGTCCAAACTGATTTATTCCTTTTAGGTCCTTTTGTCCGGGAAAAGTACTAAAAAATACTTCCTTCGCGAGAAACATATGAAATGTTTCCGGAAGTCTCGGAATGGACCGGGAATTTACCAAAATGCCCCTAAATGCCATTTTATTACTTAAAATGCATCTGAAAAGGTCGCGAATTTGGATTGGCGTACTTACAGTTTCATTAATCACGATAGTAGATTAATGGCCTACGGATGTTCCTTGAATGAAAAGTACGTAGACTTTATATACGTTAATTGATTCTTACTAATTATGGGCCATCGAGAGATATGGCATAATTAGTGAAGAATACAAATATTACTTGCTTGATTGTGAGAAGTAGTATAGGCTGAATGTACCATCCTTGATTTTTTATGAAAACTTTTATTCAAAGGCATGATTATTTGATGAATAAATGATTGCTCGAGTCCCAACCCCGAGAATACCTATTGGGTTTTGGGGTTACAAACGCAGCGGAAAATAATTTATACAACAAAAAAACCCTAGCCCTAAGATCCGTCTAGCATGAATAGATTAGAAACATATGAAATAGATTTACATACCTTATTGCGATGAAGTTTAACAATGTAGATCTCAAAATTCAAGCCTTGAACTTTGATGTTGAATCTTCTAATTTCCTTCTTCGAACTTGGTGATGAAATCAACAATGGAGTTTCAAGCTTTAGGAGATAAAGCAACCTCCCTCTAATGGTGAATCACACGCGAATGAACCAATAACTCTTCTTGTAGGATTGCTAGATAATCCTCTTGATTATTGAATCAATATTCAATAATCAAAGCCAAAACAATGGAAGCCTTTTGATTCAAAATCAAAATCACAATCTAGAGTTTCATAAACCAAGAACAATGATGTATGTGAGAGAGAGATTGATAGTTTTTGGCTGCACACGGATTTCTATTTATACATGGGTATAAATCCCTAACAATTAGGGTTAAATCCTTGACAAACACAAAAACCTCATCAACCAAGGAAATACGTACGGACAGGCTAAGTATGTCGCGCGGTGTATCATGCCATTGGCTAATCTGTCGTGCGGTACCTCGAGCCAGTTCACTAGTTCCTCAGACCAAAGGGCACGAGTAGTGCCTAAGGGCACTAGTCGTGAGCACGACTCATCCCATAGGGCATGAGTCGTCCCTAATGGACCTCTCTCTGATTCTGTCGTCCCTTCATAAGGCACAACTTGACTCAAGCGTGACGAGTCATCCCTCATGGCTAAGTATGTCGCACGGTACATTAAGCCAGAATACGAATTTTCCAGGCAAAGTGTGTCGCACGGTATACAAAGCCAGAATTTCAAGTTTCAGCCAGAATTAAATTCGTTCTTTGTGTGTGACCCAAAAGGAATTATATTATGTTGGTAGTGAGTCAAAACATGACCTCACAAGACATAAGTGGTTTCTAGCAAACCATTATATCCACCCAATTAATATAACATCAAAGCTTGATTCCTTGATAGATCAAATGTCATAATTCCTTTGTCCACGATGTTCGATTGAACATGAGTCATGGTCTAAGTCAACTCATTCCGTTCAATGCTTTCTCGATTTCGAATATGTTGATAATCCAAATGCATTTGATCTCTATCAAATCACTTGAGTGTGGCCACACATTTCATCAACATCATTCATCGAGGGGCCCAAGCAAACATCTCTCTTCATAAGAGGGACAAATCCCATCTTGACTTATCATTCTTCCCTACATTAATCCAATCGTGCCAACATAGCCCTTATTGCTATCCGATTAAAGATAGTGTTATATTATATCAAATACGATCTTCAACATGTGGAAGACGATGATAATCTCAGGTATAAAGGATTCAATAACACGACTATCATGAGATTTAATCATGACAATAGACCATGTTATAAATCTCATAAGTAGGTCATGTCCAATACTTGTTCTCTAGCAAGTATCCATAAGTGTAATATGCATCTCCATGCATATAATCATCTCCATGATTATCCATTACCAACTTATACTAGTTGTTCACAACAACTAGGGACGCAGTTCAATATAATAAACATGTAAAACATATAATGAACAAAATAAAAATGCTCTATAATAAATGATAAAGATGATACATAACGGTTCAAGTCAAACATAACTATAGCCTAGGGCATTACACCAACAATACCTTCTTCTTATAAGAGTTCAATTAAAGTAATATGTGCATGTTTCTAGTATTTTTGCAAACCAAAACATATTTCCCCCAATCTTATTTGTATAATTTATATAAAAGCAAATATTTTTCTAAGTAAACCCTGTCTATGTGGGATCGACCTGTACTTGTACTTGCTATACTTTTTATAACATGTGCACTTGTGGTATAAAAAGAACCGTTAGGTTTTGAGACAACAGAAGATGAGCTCAAAACTCACGTTGGAGAGAACGATCACCTGATAGACGAAGACGACCAGGAAGAGCAGCTTGATTGCCCCATTTACTGCATGTATTAAAAATCAAGCCCCTCAACCTGACTTCAAGCCTACGGATTTCCAGAAGTATACAGGCGTCAGAATGCTCCTGACCACATATACTCTTTCAAGGCGACCATGACACAGGTAACAGACGTCAATCATATGCTCAGCAAGGCCTATGTCAGCACCTTGAATGGTCCTACTCAGGGGTTGTTCCACTCGCTTGAAGAGGGTAGTATAGACAGTTGGGAAAAGTTACAAGATAAGTTCGTGGAAAACTTCTCTACTGCAGGCGCACACAAAAAAGACCCACCGACCTAACCGTCATAAAACAAGGAGAGCACAAGTATTTGATGGACTTTTATACAAGGTTTAGAAAGGTTGTTGATCAGATTGAAGGGATTGCCGACGAGATGATAGGGGTATGTTTCAAAGCGGGCATGAGATCGTCCCAACTTCAATACGAGTTCAATCTATAACCCATGGGAACAAAGGGATATTTGTAAGAGCGCATATTTAGAGTAGCCATAGTCGAGTTAGCCGAGAACAAGGGAACCTGCGAAGGATGACGAGCGGAAGTGTGACATCACATATTCACGCGATGGTAAGAAAAGAGTCCGAGGGATTGAGTTCCGAGAACAGGTTCGCAAAGCCCCCATAGAAGATCGAAGAGAGCATTGAGCCAGGGAAAATCAAGGGAAACAGAGGAACATGATATACAATGATGAGCTCACCCCTTTGAGAATGTCATGAGGAGAAATCATGGACCTCGTGGACCTCACAGCCCCATAACTGCTTCCTCGTGAGACAGCTGACTCAAGGGAACATACAGGAAGATATTACACCTACCACAAGGATTATGGGCATCTCACAAAGAATTGTTGAGCGTTGAAGATGGTTATTCAGGAAAAGGTAGACCGAGGGGAAATAGATCGTTACATTGAAAGAGAACACCCGAAGAGGAATAGGGAAGAAGACCATGACCCTGAACCTAGGAGACGAAGCAAACCTGGTGGTGAGAAAGGACTTGAACATGATACAAGACTTAATTCCATCAATATCATCTTTGAAGAGTCAAATTGTTTTCCTCATGAAGGTGCCTATTGTGCCTGCATAGAATGCCAAAAGCGAAGAAACGATTTCTTTCTCTCCTAATGAGCTCGCCTCTAGCCAGATTACTCGTGAGGAGCCACTAATTGTGAAGGGTAGGCTAGATAATTGCAAGGTGTAAGTACGCCAATCCAATTCGCAACCTTTTTAGATGCATTTTAATGTAATAAAATTGCATTAAGGGGCGTTTTGGTAAATTCTCGGTCTATTCTGAGACCTTCGGAAACATTCCATAAGTTTCTCACGAAGGAAGTACTTTTTTGTACTTTGTTCATACCAAGGGACCTAAAGGGAATAAATCTATTTTGGACTTTTTGGGTATTATCCCAGAATGTTCAGAACCAGATTTGGCGCCAAAAATTGTTGGTGGCACTTCCTGTCACGCGACAACTCGAAGCCTTGGAAAGTGGTTACAGAGTGCCGTGTGACATAATGTGACCATGATCAGCAGCTATAAATAAGACCCTCCCCCTCTCAGAAATGGATCCCAATTTTCACTCCCTAACGTCACTCTGCAGAAATCATCCCAGAACCTCTCTCTCTCCTCCTCCCACACAAAAAACTAACCAATTCCCCTCCAATTCCTTGATCCTTCATACATCTCCTACCCAATTACTCCCATAATTCCTAAAAACACCTTGAAGACATCAATCCAGCTCTCCATCCGTGTCTAAATCTCCATTTCAGAAGCTAAATCGAAGACTTTTGCACCTAACTTGGTGTGGAAGTTGAGGACTACAAGGGTAACATCTCATTCTCTCTCTCTCTCTCTCTCTCTCTCTCTCTCTCTCTCTCTCTCTCTCATCTATTTGTTTCATTGTGATTCCTTCCCCTCCACTTGATAATCAGGCTCCATTTGCCTCAGATTATCAAGTGGCAACTGCAATCTCTCTGTTTAAATTGTGTTTGCTTGAATCCAATTGCATGTTCATGATATGATCTATTTGTAATTGTAATTTGGATGTCAAGGGAGTGTGGATCTCCCATATCCACACTCCTTTGATTGATCTGTCTCTGATTCATGTTGTTCTGATTGGCCTTGGTATAATTGATTGATCTAATTTGGTATCTGTTGAATCTGTTTCTCAGTTGTAAGGTTCCTGCAGATGGTAAGCATGTGTCACGCGACACACTTGGACATGAGGAGTCCTGTGTCACGCGACACATCGTGCCCATCTGCAGGGATCATCCTTCTGTTGTAAGTTGTTAGCTAGTTTGTTTGTCATTCAGTTGGGGTGACTATGCTGCTTTAATGTTCAATCTAGTTTGTAATGGTGTTTTGTGTTCATTGAGATTGATGTAATCTGGGTGTTGTAAGTCTCTGCAAGGTGACCCTTGGTGTCACGCGACACATTTGGACATGAGGAGTCCTGTGTCACGTGACATAAATGGCCCTTTGCAGAAGACTTGGTTTCAGTTGCAATCTGTTCTCCTTGTAGTAAGGGGATGTGGCCTCCCTGATCAATTGGTCTACAAGTTGTAATGATCTCATTTGTTTAATAAAATTCATGTTCATCGCACTTGCCTATTATCATTGTTTGCACATGTTTTGATTTATTTGGATGTCTAATTAGAAAGACTCGTCTACGGACGAGGCGTGTTGGGTGAACTCTCAGTTCTTCCCAACACGTAACTTGACCCCCGAACCCATTCTCTTTCAAAAGGTTTTTCAAAGTGTACCTTTAAACATGGCTTGGCGACTCCTAATCTTTTTCATTTGAAAACCGAATTTTCATTTCGGGGCGAGCGCACATTTAGTGGCGACTCTGCTGGGGACACACTTTTGAAAACTTGTTTTTCAAAACTAAGAGGGTCATGCTTTCATTCACTTAGACATCTAATGTATTCATCTTATGTGCATTTTTGATAATCTTGTGCGGTACATACATTTTTATGAGATTTTATGACTTGTGTGCCTTTTATGCGCTACCTTGTGGCTATTGTAGTATGCTTTGTTGTGTTGCTTTGTTCCTTGCCGAGGAGAGGCAGGGGCTGACTTCATTTTGCAGGAATTCTGGTTCAGTGACTGCCCTGGTCGTGCGACAGCTTTGCTCCTTGCTTTCCTGTGTCACGCGACAGGAATGGCCACTGGACATGTTTCAGGTGCTGGTTTGAGGGCAGTCCCTTGAATCAAAGTTGGCTCAGTTGATTGTTGTTCCCCTTGTTCCCTGTGAGAGTGTGTGTGTTTTCTCTTTTTCTTTTTTCAAAAGTAAATAAAATAATAAAATGAAATTTTTTTGATTTTTCGTAAATAAAAGAATATAGTCATCTGCACACTACACCACATAGGTTTAGAACCCTAGGGTGCGATTGACGGCATCGCGGACGGCCATGAATTTGGCCTACGCTTGAGCGCCTAATGTCAAACCCATCCCCCTAGCGCGTTATAGGTGGCACCACACTTAAACCTTACCCACGGTTGGTTTTTGGTACAACGTTTTAATCACACCAAAATGAATTTTTTTTTTTTTTTGAAATTTACGATAGGTCCTTCTACCTTCCCCAAAACCTTGCACCTTGTGGGCATGTTGCCAATGCAACATGGTTTCACGTAGGGACATGTCACTCCCGTGGCGTGTCCTAAACGAGAGATCATGCCACATTGTCACCGTGCACCGACGAGAGGTCATGCCAAATTTTTCTTGGAAATTCTTCGAGAATACCCGTTATGCTACCCAAATTTCCCCAGAAATTTGGACCACTCGTCCGTCTCACATCGTGTTAGGTCTTGTTTAGGTATCATTACCTATTATAATTTCAAATACAAAGCATTTAGTGTAATTTGAACGTTGCGTCCCTAGGCTTCCCCAAGGTGTAGTTTGCGTAAATAAAGGCTTCTCCTTTCCCAACCGTACTTAGGATTAAAACACCGATTTATACTTGAAGATAAATAAATTATTTACGCGAGTCTGTCCCCCCTTTTCCTTTCCCTCTCCCGTATTTCCTCAAAAGTCTTCTTCCTTCCCTACCTTATAAACCCGTACCTACCCCTGCAGCTATGGCGAGTTGGATCCGCTCACCTGTTCCAGGAGCTCGTTTGGTCCGGGCTGTCAAAGAAGTTCAAACAGTTTCCGAGACTTCAGTCGGTTCAGTATTAGATATGGCCGGGAATGGTGATGTGTTCGCTGCTCAGTCTGCTATAGGTTCGATTCCGATGGGTCAACTGGGGTTGAACGACATGTCTACAGAAGAGTTGAGAATAACTTTGGAGGCCGCTTTAGCCAGGGAACGTGAATCCCGCTTGTTGGCTCAGAATGCCAAGGCCCGAGAGGAAGAAGCTCATAACCGCTTTGTTGAGGCCATGAGGGCCCGGGGAATCGCAGTACTCCATCGAGAAGATGGTTCCTACAAGGAAATTACTGAAGACAGTAATAATGGGATCGGATCTGCCTCTCCTTCCCAGCCTGCTCAGCCCAGCTACAATGCTATGCCTCCTCCCGTGAGCTATGCCCCGCGCCCTGATCAAATGCCATCTCCGGGAATGGTTGTGAACGCTCAAGGAAGATTTCCTCCCCCATCCTCTCAAGTGCATAACCAAGTTGCTCAGCATGGTCTTAGCAAGAGTGGCGGCCAACCATCAAACTTCTTCGATCTCACTTCATCTCCAGCTCCCAATGCCCCAATGCCGCAGGTTCAGTACGGATCTCAGTTCCAAGCAAGCTATTCCCAACCCCAGTTCAACAAGTACCCCGACAGTTATCAGTGTGGTCAGTCTAATCTACAGCAGAATGGTCAGTATCGTCTTTCAGGAAATCAAATTTGTCAAGACAGTATTCCACAGTATTCGCAGTCTCAGCTCCAAAGCAACTTCCCTCTGCCCACAGTGTGTTCTCCTCTCACCCAGCATCTGTATGGTTCCACCCCGTATTCAGCTCCTTGCATCAGTACTGGATTTTCTACCCTTGGCTAGTTTGGAGGTCAGTCAGTGGAGTTCAGTCCCCAAAATCCCAGTGTTCAGTTCAATGGTTATGACATGTATGGGAACAAGATTCCCAGCTCAGTCAGTTTATTGGATAGCAATATCAGTATCCCCAATACTTTCGGTCTTCCCTCGGCTGCCTTGCCTATTAGATCTGCTCCTGAATTCCCAGTACCGTCTTCAACTGTAGCTCCTGCATTCCCCAGATTCCGGGTTTGACTCCAGAAGTGACAGCTTTACTGAAGCAGATGCAACAGCAAATCGATAGATTGACTGTGGGTTCTAGTGGTCTCAAGGTGGTGGACCCGGCTCAAGTAACTCCCCTGCCCCAAAAGTTCAAGATGCCAAAGATGGATTTTGATGGTACGTCCTGACCAAAGACTCATGTGGATACATACGTCATGACAATGGGGGCGATGGGCTGCACGCCCGAGTTTATGGCTTCTCATTTTCATCTAACTTTGAAAGGACCTGCGCTCACTTGGTTTTTGGCTCTCAAGCAAGAATGCCGCTCCACCTGGAGCCAGATCACAGAGACTTTCTTGGAGAAGTATAGAGGCAATCTAGAGTGGCGTACCACCCGAGATGACTTAGTGGGGACCATTTAGAAGAATGACAAGTCGATCACAGAATTCTATAAGCGGTGGAATGCCAAACTTAACGAGTTATCGGAGCCAATCTCCCTTCAAGATCAGAAATATATCTTCTTGTCATGCGTGAAGCCGGTGCTAAGGGAGGCCATCGGAAAGGGTTGGTACCCAGATCTCAGGGAGATGGTTGGAATGGGCGCTCGCAGTGAGAACAGGCTTTTTAATCAGACTCTGGGTGTGAATGCTAGCAGTAATAGCGGGAATGGAGGATTCAGATATCGGACAACTAACCCAGTCTCTGCCATGGCACGGAAGGGAAGAGAAGTGGTTAAGGATAACATCGTCAATAATCTGCAAGGAGGAGGTAATAATGGGCCCAATAGTGGGAGATTCCAGCCGAAACAGCAACGAAAGTTTGATGACTTGGGTATGACTATGGAAGAGGTTTACAATGGATTGCTCAGAACTGGTATGATAAGGCCGCTGGAGAACTACAGTCCTGATAATCCCAATCCCATTCTTGACATAAGCAAATATTGTCGATTACAACAATACCCGGGGCACACCACCAATACTTGCTACACCCTCAAGAAGATTATCCAAGGGCTTGTAGATGAAAAGAAGATTGAAAAGTCCCCTCGTCCTAACGTCGTCAGCAACCCTCTGCCCAGCAACAACGTGAATCTCATCGACTTCGGTCAAGATTACTTCGTCAATGTAATAGAGTTTGGAGAGTCTGTAAATGGAAATCTTAGTGGTGATTGTAATGAGGTTGTTACTGATGTAATTCCTTGTTCCAATGAAATGAAAGAAAACTTTTGCTACGTCTTGTATCTTGATGATTTGTATGATTTGAATAATGATGTTGATTATGATGATTATGAAGAGCGTTTGGTTGTCAACGCTATATCCTCTATGGTTCCTAGAGATTCCCCAATCTCTTTGGAGGAACTCAGGATAGCAGCTAATGTGGAGGCGCTATTGTCCGTGAATGAGATAAGACAGGCAGCGTGGCCATATTGCACTCGTCCTGCTCCGATTACGCTAGCCGAACTCAAAGAGGCCAGTAAAAATTTTGTGGTTGAAAATGATCAAGAGGTTAATTTGTTGACTCGATCTGGAAGAATGTTGGGAATGGATAGCGCTGATCCATCTAGGAAAGGCAAGGGAGTTGCAGTTTTGAATCCCCAGGCCTCTCAAGACCCTGCAAATCAGCAGGAAGTGAGAAAATCCGCGAAGACCCGATTTTGACGCAGTTAAAGAGAACCCAGGCTGATAGATCTTTATGGTCTCTGCTCACATCCTCCTACCCCCACAAGCTAAAATTGGAAGAGGCTCTGTCCAAAACCAAGGTGTCTGTCTATGCCACTCCAGATGAAGCCTGCCAATTAATCGGAACGGCCCAGTATGGAAACATTATTACTTTTACAGACCTTGATCTGCCTGCTTACGGTTCGAAGCATAATGAGTCTCTACACATCACTGTGCCACTGGAGGGGCGTCGAATCCCCCATGTGTTGGTGGACAATGGGTTGGCCATGAACGTGCTTCCCGCCAAAATGATGAGTATGCTAGACATTGATGCACAGAACCTTAAACCATCCAACCAAACCATAAAGGCCTACGATTCGACATCCAGAGCAGTGTTGGGGATGGTCTCTTTGAATCTATTATTTGGGAGTAAGGAGATGGCAGTAGAGTTCCAGGTTATCGACATTCCTGTCACGTTCTCAGCGCTATTGGGTAGGCCGTGGATTCATGAAATCAGAGCAGTAGCATCTACCCTCCACCAGTGTTTGAAGTTTGTGCAAGACGGAGTTTTGACAACCATTTATGGGGATAGCGTCACTATTGGGGAGACCAGCGCTAATACCATGCCAGTGATGTAAATCAAGCTTGACCGGGAGAACCTGATGCTCAATGGTTTCACTATAGAAAAGCCTAAAGGGCAGGTATGCACTATAGATTTGACAACCTCCTCGAACAAGATTCCCCCTGTGTTGAAAATGATGAGAGGCATAAGCTACATCCCGGGCCTGGGGCTAGGGAAGTGCCAACAGGGACCGTGTAAGCTTGTGATGCCAGAACCCAAGAGAAACAGGCGAGGCCTGGGATATGTCATGACTGGAGAGGACAAAGCGTATGATAAAGCTTAATCGATTAAGGAAAGGATGACCTTAGCTGCCGGCAAGAGATACAGAAGGCCCGACATGCGTCCTTATAGCTGGTCTCTAAACAGGCACTTCGTTAAGGAGGATGGGGAAATGTTTGTTTGCCCGGAGCCGAAGCTGAGCCCAGCGGAAGAAAGGTTGAGAACAATTCGATGGTTTGCCACCAGTCAGAACCCAGTAAAGGAAATGCTGGTAAATATGCCCAGAAGACCCGGTGTCACTGCCACATATGAGAACAACTACCATTTCTGGGGGTCCGATTATGTCAACCAGTTTGAGAAGCTTGCTCTCGATGAGCCCGTCATACACAAGATTCGCGGTGCAGACCCTATAGATATGGATGGTGACTTGGTGAATCTGTTTGAAAATCAGGGGCTGTCAGAGCCTGAAAGTGGTGTGTTTACAGAGGAGATACCTGCAGAAGGGTTTGTTGTTTCTGAAGAGCCCGGAGATTTGATTGAATTTTCTTCTGACAATGAGGTTGTGGCCATGTTGGAATTTGAAAAGGAGCCTGTTGTGAATCTGAACAGTTTGGAGACCGTTACAGAGAGGCCATTGTAGAACTGGACTTCATTCCAAGGACCGGTCGCTGACTGGGAGACTATGATCAAAAAGCTTGGGCTTAAGCCACGTCCTTGTCCCTCTGCATCTAAGTTTGTCCCCTGTATCCTGAGTCATTCCCCAGAGTCCCTTGTAATTGAGTTTGAGTCCTTCGATCGGTCTGACGTCCTCACGACGGAAGACCGTTGTCGTGTTGTAGACACTGTTTTCCCGTTCGCTCTGAATAAAATGTTCGATCTTTCTGAGTATCCCGTGATTGCAAATCTAACAATTGAGCGCTTAACCAAGAATAATCATCAAGATTTAAAAATAATTAAGTCAGATTCAATTGAAGATAATACGGACTTAATAGATGAGCAAATTTTAGAAAATAATTCAAAACAAGTTTGCGAGCAAAAGGAAAGCCGGGCCCAAGCTGCCGATGAGGTATTGACAACAGTGAATCTGGGAACAGCTGAGGAACCCAAAGAAACGCAAATTGGTAACTTCTTCTCTGGAGATGAGCGGGTTGCCCTGATCGAGTTGCTTAAAGAATTTGTAGACGTCTTTGCCTGGTCCTACAAAGACATGCCCGGATTGGATGCATCCATCGTGGAGCACCAGATACCCCTAGATCCAGAGATTAAGCCGATCAAGCAAAAACTGAGGCAGATCAAGCCCGAGTGGTCCTTACAAGTCAAAGAATAGATTGAGAAACTCCTACGGGTGGGCTTTATCAAAGTGATCGAATACCCAACTTGGCTGGCAAACATTGTAACAGTCACAAAGGCAAACGGAAAAGTATGGGTTTGTGTAGACTTCCGGGATCTCAACAAGGCTAGTCCCAAAGATGACTTCCCCTTGCCGAACATTGACATGCTGGTAGATGCAACAGCAAACTATGAGGTCAAGTCCTTCGTCGATGGCTTTGCGGGTTATAACTAGATTAAAATGGCCGAGGAAGATCAAGACAAGACAGCATTTACCACTCCTTGGGGCACTTATTGCTACACTGTGATGCTGTTTGGGCTGAAGAATGCAGGGCTACCTACCAGAGGGCCGTCACTACCCTATTTCACGACATGATCCATAAGGAGATTGAAGTGTACGTTGATGATATGATTATTCACTCAAAAGGGTCAGATGGACAGCATTTCACTGATTTAAGGAAGTTCTTCAACAGACTTCGGGAGCACTCCATGAGGTTAAATCCAGCTAAGTGCACCGTCGGGGTTATCCGTGGCAAGGTCTTGGGGTATATGGTCACAGAGCGCGGCATCGAAATAGATCCCAGAAAAGTCAAGGCAATTTTTTAGATGAAGCCACCTAGAACTGTCTCTGAGGTGAAGGGTTTCATGGGCCGTCTACAGTACATCAGCCGATTCATCAACCAGCTGACCTCCATGCATGAGCCAATCTTTAAGCTATTGAAGAGGAATCAGGAAGTGATTTGGAACGAGGAATGCCAGCTAGCTTTCGAAAGAATCAAAGCTTATCTCGTTAATCCTCCCATCCTTCCATGAGATTTGACTCAAGGCATAGATGAGATTTAAAACATGTTTTGACATAAGATGTCTAAGGAAATCTCATAAAAGATCTAAGAGTCATATAGTGATATGATTGATGCTTCTACCTAAATAGCTTGATTTCGGGCATTGACTCAGTTAAACCGGAATTAAGTGAAATATGAATCTTAGCCTAATATGATTATATGATACATGCTTGTATTTGAAGGTATATAATTTAGTGGGAGTATTTATGAAATGCATTATTTGCTCTTAGATGATAAATGTGTTGATACTTATGTGTTTCATTGTTTGCATATTTTATTGTAGAATGGCTAATCACAATAATCAACCCCTGTCACTGCGTTCTGTCCTTGAGAAGGAAAAGCTTGAGGAGAACAGTACAAACTATTCTGATTGGATCAGAAGCCTTAGAATTGTTCTAAAGCAAGAGAAGAAACTGTACGTTCTCAATGAACCCGTTCCACCTCAACCTGCTCCAAATGCTTCTAGGGCTGATAGGGATGCACATAAGAAACATAATGATAATTCTATAGATGTTGCATGCCTTATGCAAGCCACTATGTCTAAGGCTCTTCAGAAGGACCTTGAGCACATAGATGCAGCCTTTGATCTTGCTGGGCGCTTAAAGGAAATGTTCCAAGTGCAAGCAAGAAATGAGAGGTATGATGTGGTTAAGTCCCTAACTGCATGCAAGATGCAAGAAGGGCAATCGCTGGGAGCTCATGTCCTTAAGATGAAGGGTCACATTGAGCGTCTTGAAAGGCTTGGAAATCCGTTGAGTTTGGAACTCGCCACGGATTTGATATTGAATTTATTGCCTGAAAGTTATAGTCATTTTATTATGCACTATCACATGGCTGGCATGGATAAGAATCTCTCAAAATTGCATGCGATGCTTAAGACCGCAGAGATGAATATCAAGAAGCCTAAAACCGGTACTGTGTTAATGGTTAACAAAGGCAAAGGGTTCAAAAAAGATGGCAAAGGTAAAGCAAGTGTTGCTAAGCCTAAGGCAAAGGTTGCCGTTGCCGGAGAGGCTCCCAAGGCATCTCAAAAGGATGTGGTTTGCTACCATTGCCAAGAGGTTGGACATTGGAAGCGCAACTGCAAGGCTTACAAGGAAGGCCTAAAGGGGAAGAAGGGCAATACGATTGTTGCTAATTCAGGTATCTATATGATAGATATTTTCCTTTCTGTTTCTAGTTCATGGGTATTAGATACCGGATGTGGATCTCACATTTGTTTAAATGTGCTGGGACTGAGAAATAGGAAGCTACTCAAACAAGGTGAAGTTGACCTACATGTGGGGAATGGAGCAAGAGTTGTTGCATTAGCCGTAGGGACATATGATGTAACTTTACCTAGTGGCTTAGTACTTGTTTTAAACAATTGTTACTATATTTCGGATTTGAATAGGAATATTATTTCTGTTTCTTGTTTGGATAATGAGGGGTATAATTTTATTATTGCGAATAAGAATTTTTATATTTATTTAAATGATATGCTTTATGGTATTGCAAATTCATTTAATGGCCTTTATGTTCTTGATGTTGATGAGAAACAAGATAGTGTTGAAAATGTTTATCATGTGGACAAGAAGTCTAAACTGAATGAAGTGAACAACTCGTTCATGTGGCATTTCCGGCTTGGTCACATAAACGAGAAATGCATTTCTAAACTCCACAAATATGGAATGTTAGACTCACATGATTATGAATCATATGAGATATGCGAATCTTGTTTATTGGGAAAAATGACCAAACCACCCTACACTAAGAGTAGTGAAAGGGCTAGTGACTTATTGGGCCTAATACATACTGATGTATGCGGGCCAATGAGCAGCATTGCTACGGGAGGATTTGGTATTTCATTACATTCACCGATGACTTATCTAGATATGGCTATGTCTATCTAATGAAGTCAAAGAGTGAATCGTTTGAGATGTTTAGAACATTTCAAAATGAAGTACAAAATCAACATGGCAAAACAATTAAAGCACTTTGATCCGATCGTGGTGGTGAGTATTTGAGCCAAGAGTTTGACAATCATCTCAAAAACTATGGAATTGTTTCAGAGTTGACTCCACCCGGAACGCCACAATGGAATGGTGTTTACGAGAGGAGGAATACAACCCTATTAGATATGGTTCGTTCGATGATGAGTCAAGTAGACCATCCTAAATCCTTTTGGGGACATACATTAGAGACTGCTGCGTTTACACTGAACATAGTCCCTACTAAATCGGCTCCTAAGACCCTACATGAGATGTGGCATGGAAGAAAACCTAATTTATATTTCATGAATATTTGGGGTTGCAAAGCTTATGTGAAGAGACATGTCTCTGAAAAGTTAGCACCTAAATGTGACAAGGTTATTTTCGTTGGTTACCCTAAGGAAACCAAAGGGTATTACTTTTACAACTGCTTTGAGAACAAAGTGTTTGTTGCTCAATATGGTACTTTTCTTGAGAAACAGTTTCTCAATAAAGCATCTAGTGGGAGTAAAATTGATCTTGAAGAAGTTCAAGAACCCAAAAATAATGTGAAACTAGTAGTAGAGAC
This sequence comes from Adenophora triphylla var. japonica, assembly GCA_022495995.1. NCBI lineage: Eukaryota > Viridiplantae > Streptophyta > Magnoliopsida > Asterales > Campanulaceae > Adenophora > Adenophora triphylla. The sequence goes on along the minus strand of JAFEMH010000127.1, from coordinate 526,636 downwards.
TGAACCAAGACCACAAGAAATTGTGGAACCAGTTTAAGATCCACAAGTCCATCGTAGATCGGATAGGTTACGATCCGCACCTGAGAGATATGGATTTCTCGTGTTGAAAAGTAATGAAGTGGAAGTCATTGAGAATGACGAACCTACTTCCTATCAAGAGGCGATGTCCGATCCCGATTCGGATAAATGGTTAGAAGCCATGAAATCCGAATTGCAATCCATGTCGGATAATCAAGTTTGGAACTTGATTGAGCCACCCGAAGGTGTAAAAACCATAGGGTGCAAGTGGGTCTTCAAGAAGAAGACTGACATGGATGGGAAGGTGCATACTTATAAGGCTAGGCTTGTAGTAAAGGGATATAGGCAAACTCATGCAAGCCGACTTATGATGAAACCTTCTCGCCTGTTGCCATGCTTAAGTCTGTTAGAATTTTGATTGCCATAGCTGATTATTATGACTATGAGATATATCAAATGGATGTCAAAACCGCTTTCCTTAATGGAAAACTGCTTGAGGATGTGTATATGACACAACCCAAAGGTTTTGTAGATCCACGAAATTCTAGTAAGGTGTGCAAGTTGCAAAGATCCATTTATGGATTAAAGCAAGCTTCTAGGAGTTTGGAATCTTCGGTTCGATGAGAAAATCAAAGAGTTTGGTTTTGTCAAGAACAAATATGAACCTTGTGTATACATAAAATTCAGTGGGAGCGTTGTGCTATTTCTCTTATTGTATGTTGATGATATCTTACTCATTGGAAATGACATTCCTGCGCTTGAGACTGTCAAGTCTTGGTTAGGGAAGTGTTTCTCAATGAAAGATATGGGCTAAGCCGCTTATATCCTTGGTATCAAGATCTATAGAGATAGATCAAAGAGGATAATTGGTTTGAGTCAAAGTACCTACATTGACAAGGTTCTTAGAATATTCAAGATGGAAAATTCTAAGAGAGGCAACTTACCAATGGGTCATGGTGTTACTCTTAGTAAGACTCAGTATCCTAATACAACTGATGAGCGAAAGAGGATGAATGAAGTTCCATACGCTTCGGCTATTGGTTCTATCATGTACGCTATGATTTGTACTAGACCTGACGTCTCATATGCTTTGAGCATGACGAGTCGATACCAATCTGATCCTGGTGAGAACCATTGGATGGCAGTCAAGACAATCCTAAAGTACTTAAGAAGGACTAAGGATGAGTTCTTGGTATTTGGAGGGATGGAAGAAGATTTTGTTGTAAGAGGTTACACAGATGCTAGCTTCCAAACCGACAAGGAAGATTTCCGATCGCAGTCGAGATTTATGTTTATGCTTAACGGAGGTGCGATATGTTGGAAGAGTTCCAAGCAGAGTACTATTGTCGATTCTACTACTGAGGCCAAATATATAGCGGCATCCGATGCAGCTAAGGGGCAGTTTGGATCAAGAAGTTCATTAGTGACTTGGAAGTTGTTCCAAGTATCACTAATCCGGTGGAACTTTATTGTGACAATAATGGTGCCATTGTGCAAGCAAAGGAACCAAGGTCACATCAGCGATCCAAACATATACGTAGACGTTTCCATCTCATTCGAGAGTTCATTGATCGGGGAGACGTTAAGTTATGCAAAGTATCAACCGATGATAACATTGGGGATCCGCTTACAAAGCCCCTCGCACAAGCTAAGAATGATGGTCATGTGAGGTCCATGGGTATTAGATACATAGATGGATCCTAGTGCAAGTGGGAGATTGTTGGTGTAATACCCTAGGCTATAGTTATGTTTAACTTGAACCGTTATGTATCATATTTATCATTTATTATAGAGCATGTTTATTTGGTTAATTATATGTTTTGCATGTTTATTTTATTGAACTGCGTCCCTAGTTGTTGTGAACAACTAGTATAAGTTGGTAATGGATAATCATGGAGATGATTATATGCATGGAGATGCACATTACACTTATGGGTACTTGCTAGAGAACGAGTACTAGACTTGACCTACTTATGAGATTTATGACATGGTCTGTCGTCATGATTAAATCTCATGATAGTCGTGTTATTGAATCCTTTGTACCTGAGATTATCATCGTCTTCCACATGAGGAAGATCGTGTTTGATATAGTCTAAAAATATCTTTAATCGGATAGCAATAAGGGCTATGTTAGCACAATTGGATTCATGTAGGGAAGAATGATAATTCAAGACGGGATTTGTCCCTCTTATGAAGAGAGATGTTTGCTTGGGCCCCTCGATGAATGATGTTGATGAAATGTGTGGCCACACTCAAGTGATTTGATAGAAATCAAATGCATTTGGATTATCAACATATTCGGAATAGAGAAAGCATTGAACAGGATGAGTTGACCTAGACCATGACTCATGTTCAATTGGACATCGTGGACAAAGGGATTGTGACATTTGATTATCAAGGAATCAAGCTTTGATGTTATATTTAATTGGGTGGACATAATGATTTGCTAGAAGTCACTTATGTCTTGTGAGGTTGATGTTTCAACTCACTACCAACATAAAATATAATTCCTAAAGGGTCACACACAAAAAAAGGGATTAAAAATGGCTAAAAAGGTGAATTCTGGGCTCTAGGGACGACTCTGGCACGACTAGTGCTTGAGGGGATGACTCGTGCCCTATTGGCCCAAGTCGTGCCTTAAGAAGGGACGACTGTATGAGAGAGGGGTCACTTGAGGACGACTCGTTCTCTACAGGATGAGTCGTGCTCACGACTCGTGCCTTTAGGGACGACTTGTGCCTCATTGATCTTACAACCTGGAAAAGTGTCTTGGTATGTCGTGCGACAAGATTGGCCATAAGGCACGACTCTTGCCCTTGGGGACGAGTCGTGCCAGCGGCTAAAAACTGGTCCGTACGCTTTTCCTTGGCAGCTTAGGTTTTGATTTTTGACAAGGATTCTTTCCCTAATAGTTAGGGATTTATATTTGGTATAAATAGAACCCTTTGGTCAGTCAAAATCACAAGGATTTTAGGGTTTATGAAACACTAAAATTGGGATCTAGATTAAGAATCAAAGATCAAACACCTTTTAGCTATTGATTTTTGAAAAGCGTTTTCAATAATCGGGATCATCTAGCAGTCAATCAAGAAGCATTCTTGGTCCGTTTGAGTGTGGATTACCGATAGAGGGTGATAAGTTAATCACCAAAAGCTTGAAGCCTTCAATCATCGATTCTTCACAAGGTAAAGAATAAGGAGAAGATCAAAACCTTTATCAACGGTTTTAAGATTCGGTTTTGAGATTCGATTTTCAGATTCGAATTCAAGCTTAACAAATCACATTCAAGGTATGTAAATTCTATTTCATATATATATATATATTTAATCTCTTCATGCTAGACGGATCTTAGGGCTAGAGTTTTGTTGTTTTATAAATTATTTCCCGCTGCGTTTTAACCCTAAAACCCAACACTTTTGCATCATGCAATTGCACATACCTTGTACCTTTGTTTTTGTACTATGTACCTCTACTGCACATATTCTGCTCAAAATCTACCCCTCACAAAATCGGCACTGCACTAAAATATGTACCGCACCGTATCGCACCGCGTCATACAGTATTGTACCCTAACGTACCGATGTATCAAAATCTGCATCGAATTATGCCTCTCATGAAATATGCAGCGTACCGTACTATTTCGCATCGCACCGTACTCCGTATGACAATTGCACACGGTCCACACCCATCTTATCCTAGAAACTTACATGTTCTTTCTTTTCATAACTTTCATATCTCTGGATTCGTTGCCCATGTTGGTCCAACTCAACCCATCTTCGATGCTCCCACCAAATCTTCAATAACACCAGATTCACCTAGATCTATATAGCCCTGACCCCGTTGTAAGTACCCAAATCTGGCTCATGCCTTCCGGTTAAGTATCCCGGCAATTTCCTGGACTTTCCTAAAGTTCAGGGGCAATTTGGGAACTTTTCCAAACCTTCCGAGGGACGAAGGACTTGTTAGGAATTAAAATTCCACGTAGTCCCTCGTTGGAAAAGAGCTTCTAGAATGCCAACTTGCATGGTTCTAGAAATAGGCTGAGTCACTAATGGATAAGACCGTACGGCTTCATTAGCCAAAGGTTACAGCCGCACGGCTTCATTAGCCAACACCAGACTACCTATAAATAGAGGCCTCCTCTACCCATTTTGATGTACAATTTTTGGCACTGTTACTCTGCCAAAATACAGCCACGAATTTCCAGAGAACAAAAGCCTCCCAAAATCACCTCCCTCCTCTTCAAAACCTCTCCAAAGTTGATCCTTCCTTAGGAAATCTTCAAGGGAGATAGAGGAACACCACCATTGGTAACCTCTCCTCCTCTTCTCTTTAAAATATACTTGTAATACTTGCTATATTGATCTTTGCTACTTATATTGCTATCTACTTGCTTTATATTTGATTTGTTGCTAAAAAAATCAAGTCTTTAGTCATGTAGATCATAATACCCCCATTCCCCCTATCACATGGGATTCATGGAGGATCCATCCCAAGGATGAACAATAAGACCTCAAATGGCTTGTTCTAGGGTGGATCTCTCACATGATGATGTGAAAATAACATCTTTTTCATATAAAAATGTCATCTTTTATATTAAAAATGTCATCTTTATTTATGAATGTCATCCCCCTTCCCATAGACCTTGCTTCCAAGGATTGTCCACCTAAATGGTTCTTAAAGGACATAGGAAAGCCATAAGGGTCCTCCCTTTACATTCCTAGTCTTTGCTTGCAGCATGTTCATTACATATGTTAGCATAAAAATGTCATCTTTACTTTAAAATGCATTCCCCATGTCCCTCATGGTTGGATCACTCTCCAAGGATTGCCTAGTGACCTTCTTAAGGCACAAAAAGGCATAGGATGAGTATAAAGATCCAATCTTTATACCCCTCCCCTTTGTTCCTTTGGTACTTGAAGCATCTCTTGGGACGTAATGGTGTAAAGGTCCTATCTTTACATCATTTCCTCCACATAAAGATGCCATAGCCGGAAATCCCTTTAGAAAAGGATGAGCTTGAGCCCCTACATCTCCGATCATCACTTGAGACGAGTATAAATGTCCCGACTAAGCTCAAATCGTCTCAAGATGTAGGATTGATGGGCAAAGGTCCTTCCTTTCTAAAGAGTCTCATCCTTTGACTATAAAAAAGGTGTCCCTATCTTGATCACATGTGACCCAAGGTCTCATAATGATGATCGTAAGTCCAAGATGAGACCGGGATCAATGTCCCGAACATATAAAAATCCAAGGAATCCCGAGCGATAACCAACTCATGGTTTATACGTCTGGAAGACTACTTGGCACATTCCCTCCTTTATCAAAACATATCCCACACACGAAAACACAAAGGCAAGCATGAAAATCGGATCTTGAAAGACTTGCTTCGGCATGGCTCCTTGGGTGAACGTCGATCCGTTCTTCCCAAGGGGTAACTTAACCTCCGGACCCAAATCCTTTTTTTCAAAGTTTTGAGGAAATCAAAATGGCGTGGCGACTCCGTTTTTCAATTTAAACCGGATGTCTTCAAACCGATGTGAGGCGGTGACCCCCTTACATGAGAAAGCGGTTCCAAACACAAAAAATAATACGCCGCGATCTTGGGCACCATATTCACAATTTGGCGACTCCACTGGGGAGGAACAAAAAGGCTTTCATTTAAAATAAAAAAAATGATACTTGGTATATAGGTGAAAACCATTAAACTTCCCGTTATCGCCTCCTAACACGAGTCTGGGATAAACTATGATCTAACAATGCCACGTACCGGTATCTTTTCGGAAAAAAAAAAGAAAAACTTTTTTTGAGTGGGTTAGCCTTCCGCCGCGGATCCGATTCTCATGCTTGCTTCCTTTTCCTTGCCTTTTTCCATGCATTGTTGGTTATTGGGATTGTGCATATTCTAGATATTGAACAGGGAGCATTCTGAAGCTGAAAAGGTGCCAAAACGTTCGGGGAACAACTTGCAAATGAAAGAAAATGGAACCTGGAAAATTGATTGATGCAGCCGTACGGCTTGATCCTCCTTGGATCCTAGCCGGGCGGCTTCATTGGCAATTCCACCAGGACAAAATTTGAGGTTAATCTGGCAGCTTAGGTAGCTTGGGGCTATTCAGTTCCAAGACTGACCGGGCTCCAGAAAATTTACGTGCTTACTTGCTGCATTTCCCCCGTCCCGAAAATCATTCCTTTAAAACACATTTCTGAAAATTTCTGTTTTAACTCAAAAAGGAACATTTTTAGGAGGCCGCACACTACGCGCACCTTATATATCCTGTACACTTTGCACGCACGTCCCTTTAACCCGGGGTGGTTGTTCAGCTGCAGTCACGGACAGTATTACGATGCTCCCGGGCGCGCACGGAATCATCCCAAACTCCCCATGGCAGCCAGTGTCGACCAATGCACAGTCCATGTCACACATTTTAAAACCGTGACTTTTGGTTGGTTTTTGGTCTAGACCGTGTCATATAGCCCAGTTGCATACCCCCGTAAAGGTCAAACCTTAGCCCATGTCGAGAGTCGAGATCCTTCGCGCAAGCGAAACTCTGCCGAAATTCCGCCAAGGAAAATTGGCAGAATCTTGACTCCGGCATTGACTTTGACTTTGACCCGCACGGGATACGTAAAGGTCAAACCTTAGCCCATGACGGAAGTCAGGATCTTTCGCGTAAGCGAAACTCTGCCGAAATTCCGCCAAGGAAAATTGGCAGAATCTTGACTCCGGCATTTACTTTGACTTTGACCCGCACGAAATACGTAAGAGTCAAGCCCGAGTTCGTGCCAAAAATCAAAAGATCTTTCGCGCAAGCGGAGCTCTGCCAAAATTTTGACAAGGAAAAATTGGCAAGATCTTGACCCGGCATTGACTTTGACTTTGACTCGCACAACGTATGCAACAAAGTTCAATGTGACACTGTGTCATCCGGCTTTTACCTTCCGACCTATGCCTATTATCTTCCTGGACAATGCCAAAAGACAAAACGTCAATCACGCAAGCGAAACTCTACCGAAATTCCGTTAAGGCTGAAAAATGAGACTTTCCCGGCATTGCCTTGACTATAATCCGCATCGCTCGCGCGTTAAAAGTTCCTATGACCCACTAGACCCATTAGGAGTGTTCTTCTCTCTCGGTCGGTGGGATCCGCGTGCCCTATAGGACCCTCGCCCGGGGCTGTCCACCCTGGGAGGTCGAAATACAGGTGGAATACGAGGGGCTTATAGACGTAGTGACGGAACCCACTGATCCAGGATCTAGAGTAGTTGCGAATAAGAAGGGCAACCCCTTTTCCAACCAAATAGAAATTAATAAAAGACACTATTTTAAGTAAACTGGAAGATTCTTAATTTGCATATTGCTTGAGCCTTCAGCCTAAACACCTACCCCAGAGTCTAAACCTCGCCTATCCCTTTCCCGCAGCGAGAAAGAAGTGGGTGAGAATACCGGGTCAGCGGCTTGTCAGTGCAGAATTCTCAGATAGCTCACCGGAATCCTCAGTTTTGTCAGTCCAGAGAGTCAGAATGGCAGATTTGACAGAAAACAGAAGTGGTTTGGGTAACCAGATGACTAGGGAAGAAGAGCTAGCCTTAGCCTTGGAAAACAGTCGTAAGTGTAAGTACCCAAATCTGGCTCATGCCTTCCGGTTAAGTTTTTCGGCAATTTCCCGGACTTTCCTTAAGTCCGGGAGCAATTCCGGAACTGTTCCGAACCTTCCGAGGGATGAAGGGACTGATTTAAATTAAAAGGGCACGTTTTCCTTAATATGGAAAACCTTCTAAAAGTGCCACCTTGCATGATTCTAGAAACATGCTGAGTCATACATGATAATGCCGCACGGCTGCATTAGGAGGGGACTCCTAGCCGCACGGCCTCATTAGCCTTATCCAGACTGCCTATAAATAGAGCCTCCTCTACCCATTTTCACACACAACAATATACCACATTCAGCACCAAAAACTCTATTCAAGCACTGCTGCGAAAATCTAGGAAGTTGAAGAGTGCCAAGAGCCACCTCCCTCCTCCTTGAAGCCTTCCAAGTTGGTCCTTCCGCTAGGCAAGATCCAAATAAGAAGAGGTCACCACCATTGGTAACCTCACACCCCCTTACCTTGCATTATACTTGTTCTATGTGATATAATTGCTCCTTGCATTCATATATTACTATTATCTTGCTTGGGACTTGGTATTTGTTGTTAAAGATCCTATCTTTATTCATATAAACCATACCCCCTCCCCCTTTGCATCCTTTGCATGAAATAAGCATTCTTTGCCCATAAAAATGTAATCTTTGCATTAAAGGTGCATCCTTTGCACCTAAAAATCCCTTTTTTACATAAAAATGATATCTTTATGCATCCTTTGCATATAAAAATGTAATCTTTATATTCAAATTGCATCCTTTGCACCCTAAAACTCATTTTCACACATAAAAATGCATCTTTTACATTAAAGATCATGTCTTTGCATCAAAGATGCATCATTTGCCTAACAATACTATTTTCCTATAAAAAAAATGCATCATTTGCATAAAAATCCTTTCTTTACATCAAAAAGCATCCTTTGCACCCAAAAATGTCATATTTTCACTAAAAATGTCATTTTTAACATGCATTCCCCTAGTCCCCAATTGGTACTTGATGCAACCTTCGGAATGGACCGGTGTAAAGATCCTATCTTTACATCGTTTCTTCCATTAAAGGTGCCACAATCTCTTTAGAAAGGGATAAACCTTGAACCTATATCTCCGATTATCGCTTGAGACGAGCATGATAGCTCCAATATAAGCTCAATTGTCTCAAGGCGTAGGATTGATGGGCTAAGGACACTCCTTTTCTAAAGAACCCCATTTTGGACTATAAAAGAAAGTCCTTCTCTCGATCACGCAAGACCCAAGGTCAAATAGCGATGATCACAAGTCCAAGATGAGGACGGGATCAAAGTCCCGAACACATAAAAATCCAAGGAATCCCGAGCGACAACCAACTAAATGGTTTGTACGTCCGGAAGACAACTTGGGACATTCCCCCCTCTCTTTTCAACACATGCACACAAGAAAGCACACAAGCAAGCACGAAAAATGGAATCTAGGGAGACTTGCTACGGCAAGGCACCTTGGGTGAACGACGATCCGTTCTTCCCAAGGGGTAACTTAACCTCCGAACCCTAAAATCCTTTTTTTCAAAGTTTTGAGGAAATCAAAATGGCGTGGCGACTCCGTTTTTCAAATTAAATCGGATGTTTTCAAACTCGCGTGAATCCAATCTAAAAAAAAACAAAAATTAGAATTTGGGCACAAATTCACAGTTTGGCGACTCTGCTGGGGATATCTCAAAGGAGAAAATCTTTCATTTTCAAAATAAATGATACCCGGTATATAGGTGGAAACCATTTAACCTTCCTGTATCGCTCCCTAACCCGGGGCTTGAGATAAACGGTGGTTTAACAATCCCACGTACCGGTATCTCTTTTCGAAAAAAAAAAACTAAAAAGAAAGCCTTTTTCCTTTGAGCGGGTTAGACTCCCGTCACGAATTCCAATTATCGTGCTTGCTTTCTTTCCTCGCATTGCATGGCATCATTTGCATCTAGGGAATTGTGCATACTTTGAACAGGAAAACCTAATGAAAGGTGCCTGAAATGTTCGGGAAGCAACTTGAAATTGCAAAGGAGTGGAACCTGGAAAATTGATCCATGCAGTCGTACGGCTCATCCTCCTTGGATTCTGACCGGGCAGCCTCAGTGGCAATTCCACCAGAAAAAAAAATTGAGATTAATCTGGCAGCCTTGGCAGCTTGGGGCTATTCAGTTCCAAGACTGACTGGGGCTCCCAGAAAATTTACGTGCCTTATCTGTTGCATTTTCCCCCGTCCCGAAAAATCATTCCTTTAAAACACATTTATGAAAAATCTCTGTTTTAACTCAAAAAGGAACATTTTTAGGAGGCCGCACACTACGCGCACCTTATATATCCTGTACACTTTGCACGCACGTCCCTTTAAACCCGGGGTGGTTTTTCAGCTGCAGTCACGGACAGCCTTACGATGCTCCCGGGAGCGCACGGAATCACCCCAAACTCCCCATGGCAGCCAGTGTCGACCAATGCACAGTCCGTGTCACACGTTTCAAAAAACCATGACTTTTTGGTTGGTTTTTGGTCTAGTCCGTGTCATATAGCCCAGTTGCATGTCCCTGTAAAGCTCAAGCCTTAGTCCATAACGGAATTCAAGATCTTTTGCTCAAGCGAAACTCTGCCGAAATTCCGACAAGGAAAAATCGGTAGAATCTTGACTCCGACATTGAATTTGACCTTGACCTGCACGGAACGCGTAAGAGTCGAGACCAAGTCTATGCCAAAAATCTAAAAGATCTTTCGCTCAAGCGAAGCTCTGCCAAAATTCTGACAATGAAAATTCAGCAAGATCTTGACCCGACATTGAATTCGATTCTGACTCACGCACGGCGTATGCAACGAAGTTCAATGTAACACTGTGTCATCCGGCTTTTACTGCCTGACCCATGCCTATTATCTTCTCGGACATTACCGAAAAGTCAAAACGTCAATCGCGCAAGCGAAATTCTGTCGAAATTCTGTTAAGGTTGAAAGACGAGACTTTCCCGGTATTGCCTTGACTATAATTCGCATCGCTCGTGCGTTAAAAGTTCCTATGACCCGCTAGACCCATTAGGAGCGTTCTTCTCTCTCGGTCGGTGGGATCCGCGTGCCCTATAGGACCCTCGCCCGGGGCTGTCCACCCTGGGAGGTCGAAATACAGGTGGAATACGAGGGGCTTATAGACGTAGTGACGGAACCCACTGATCCAGGAACTAGAGTAGTTGCGAAAAAGAAGGGCAGAACCCCTTTTCCAACCAAATAGAAATTAATAAAATACACTGTTTTAAGTAAATTGGAAGATTCTTAATTTGCATATTGCTTGAGCCTTCAGCCTAAACACCTACCCCGAGTCTAAACCTCTCCTATCCCTTTCCCGCAGCGAGAAAGAAGTGGGTGAGAACACCGGGTCACGACTTGTTAGCGCAAAATTCTCGTACGCTGCCGTAATCCTCGCTTTGTCACCCAGAGAGTCGAATGGCCGATTTGACAGAGAACAAGATCTGGTTTGGGTAACCAGATGACTAGGGAAGAAGAGCTATCCTTAGCCTTGGAAAACAGTCGTAAAGCCCATGAGGAACAGCAAACCATGCTTATCGATGCGCTCAGTCGTCATGGGGTCCAGATAGTGGTAGAGCCCAACGGTTCCCTGGTTATGGTAGAAGATGAGACTCCAGAAGTAACCATCTCATCTCCCCTAGCCTATAACCAATGCCCTCCTCCATCCACATACGATCCATTGCCAAAGACTGTCCCTTTTCAGTCCTTCCCAATGTCTCAAGCCATCAGGGTCCCTACACCCTCTCCTCCTCAGATAAGACCTAGCTTTGTTTCCTACCAACAGAGAGCAAACGCCACAGCTATCCCCGTAACGCAGCCTCTGCACTACCCCGTGGGATTCGCTCCCTCTCCCCAGTATGGGCCATCCCAGACAATTTCTAGGCCTCAAAATCAATCGAGTGACCTTTTCAATCTATGCCCTTCCACAGCAGATCTTCCACCTCCAACCTTGCCAACAGGATCCCATGAAGCTCCTTTTTCCTACTTCGGCAACTACGAGCCTAATTCCTATGCCTCTGGCCAGCCTCACGGAAACACAGGACCAGGGCAAGTTTACACTTACTTCCCTTCTAAAGATCCCCAAGCCACGGTACTGAAGCCTTACCACAAAGGGCACCCACCGGTCCCGCCACTCAAATCCGATAAGCCCGCTTCGAATCGAACAATCCTAAACCGTCACTCCGACCCCAACATGACTTGGTTGATGGAACAAGTTAAGTCCATGCAAGAGAAGTTTGGGAGCCGAGCACCAAAAAGGCAAAGATACTGCATCACCGATCCCAGCAAAATTGTCCCTCTTCCTTCAAAATTCTGAATGCCTGAGATTGAAAAGTTCAATGGCACCGATTGTCCCTGGACTCACATTGAAAGCTACCTTCTTGCCATGAGAGCCAAAGATTGTACACATCAGCAAATGGCCGACCATTTTCAGTTGTCATTAAAGGGTTCAGCTCTTAGGTGGTTCCTGCATGTAATGCCAGAGGCCCGAGCCACCTGGGACCAAATCAAGGAAGCATTCCTGGAAAAGTATAAGGCCAATTTGAATTGGGAAACCAGCAGGAATGACCTACAAGGCACTCTACAATACTGGATGAACCAAGAAGTGAATTCTACAAGAGATGGAATTGGAAGCTTAGTGAAATGATGACCCCGCTGAATGAAGAGGAACAGATGGAGATCTTCCAATCTTGCTTGAAACCTCAACTAAGGGTCCAAATTGGCAATTACTATTATCCTGACCTTCGAGCAATGGTAAATGCCGGCACCAAGTTTGAAAATGCCTTCAACATGGCCCCGGCCATAGGAACAGCCAACTCCTATCGCTACAAAGCACCAGTTTCAAATGCCACAGCTGTTACTATAAAAGGAAAAGAAGAATTTGGCGCCGTCAATTATATTCGTAATGAGAGGGTTGGACAAAATTCAAGCCAAGTCGCCGCGAAGCCAAGGCCTCGTTCCTATACCGCCGAAGATTTCGAATGCCACTAGAAAAGGTCTTCGACGGTTTGGTAGCCGAAGGACTTATCAGACCTGGGAAAACTCGGAAACCAAAGAACCCTAGTGTCAGGATGGACGAAACCAAGCACCGCCGCTTTCACAAATATCATGGGCATAACACCAATGATTGCACCTACCCGAAGTTCCCGATCTCTCGCCCGATTGAAGAAGGCAACCGGAGCCGCCTCGGGGTCCCAATGTGGTCAAGAATCCTCTCTTCCCTGCTAACAATCAAGTCAACGTGATCGAGTTCGGAGAAACAAATGCAGCCGGTTTGGGAATCCAAAGATCATAGACATCCCGAAATTCAATGTTCCTTATGCCGAATTACAAGGAAAGTGGAAAGATCTCGATTAATGCCGCCACCATGGAAGGACGGTTGGACCCATAATAGGAACCGATTTCGTCAATGTTGTCGAGCCCGACCTCTCTTTTATGATATCGAACCGGTGACCATGGTCAAGATTACAGAAGAAAGGCTCACTTATGAAGATTGCGAGTTTGAAGTAAAACAAGCTATGTTAATGAAAGTCTCTTCGGAACCCTTCATCACCCACGATGAGCATAATGTGTTTGTGATGGCTCTTACTATCCCTGAAGATCAGTCCCAACCCCCTGTTTGGGAAAAGGTGGAAAGAAGAGTGAACAAGCCAGAAGACTTTTGTGATGAAAAAAGCTGTCTCTCAGATGTCGAAAGTACAACTGGTCCTACTACCCCAGAAGTACCGATGGATACAGTCAGATTCGGAAAAGAGATTGCGCCAGATCAGTCAGGCATCCCCCATGGGAATGGTGTCAGCAAAGGCAATGATGGTCAACAGGATGCACAACTTTCTGAAGAATGCTGAAAAGACTGCTACTCCCCAGGGCAACAGCAGGAAAGAGTAAACCCAAGTCCAACCCGCGTCAAACACTTCGAGTCAATAAGTAGTGTAGGGTCCAGAGTCAGTAGGGTCAAGAGTCAGGAATCTTTGAATTCCAGTCCTCTAAGTCGTCCGAAGGCCTCACGCCTGAGGATTATGAACATGTAATCAATGTCATCTTTCCCCTTGCTTTGAATGAAATGACAGATCATTCTGAGTATCCTCTTATTGCCAACTTAATAAATGATAAATTAACTCAAAACTTAACAACAGTTAATAATGAATCATTTGAACAAGATGCAAATACACTAAACGAACAATACATTAAAGAAATCTTTAAGCAGGTTACAGAAAAAGAGGAAAATCGGGCCCAAGCTGCCGAGGAGGTTTTGACAAGTGTTAACTTGGGTACTGTCGAGGAACCTAAAGAGACACAGATTGGAAGCTTTTTCCAGGGGGTTGAAAGGGACAGATCAAGTTAATCCGTCGTAGAATACATGGACGTCTTTGCATGGTCATACAAGGATATGCCGGGGCTAGGCAGCTTCAATAGTAGAGCACGTAATCCCTCTAGCACCGATGCTAAGCCGCAGCGTAAACCGAGAAAAATCAAGCCAGAGTGGTCTCTACAGGTCAAAGAAGAAATTGAGAAGCTACTGCGGGTAGGATTCATCAGAATCATCGAATATCCGACATGGTTGTCCAATATTGTGATCATAACCAAGGCCAATGGGAAGGTGCGCTGCTGTGTAGATTTTTGGGATCTGAACAAGGCCAGCCCCAAAGACGATTACCCCTTTCCAAACATAGACATCTTGGTGGACTCCACTACCAACTACGAAGTCAAAACCTTCATTGACGTCTTTGCAGGCTACAACCAGATCAAGATGGCCGAAGAAGACCAAGAAAAGACAGCCTTCACCACACCGTGGGGAACTTACTGCTATACAGTAATGCCATTTGGGCTTAAGAACGCCGGGGCTACTTATCAAAGGGCAGCGACCGCTCTTTTCCATGACATGATCCACAAAGATATTGAGGTCTACGTCGACGACATGATAATCCACTCCAAAGGCGAGGATGGGCAACACTTTGTTGACCTGCGAAAGTTCTTTGAAAGGCTGAGACAACATTCCATGAGACTGAAACCCTGCTAAATGCACCTTTGGAGTGACAAGGGGAAAAGTGCTTGGGTATATGGTCACGGAGCGAGGTATCGAAGTCGACCCCCGAAAGATCAAAGCCATTATGGACATAAGGCCACCTCAAACCCGCATTAAGTCAAAAGCTTTATGGCAACCGCAAGACATCACTGCTTTCACAACCAGCTTGACTACTATGTGCGAGCCCATTTTCAAGCTCATGAAGAAGAATGTAGACACAGAGTAGACCGAAGAATGCCAGGATGCCTTTGACTGCATCAAGGCGTACTTAGTACATCCTCCGGTACTATGCCCCCACATAGACGTAAACCTCTTCTCGCTCTATCTCACTGCCACCGATACGGCGCTTGGGGCTATGCTTGCTCAGGAGAAGAAAGACTCTCGGGTAGAAAATGCCATTTACTTTGTCGCCGAAGTCGGAGGGAAGTGAGCTCAATTACTCAAGCATGTGAAAAGACTTGTGCAGATCGGTCCGGGTAGTCGGTAAGTCAAGCATTATATGCAAGCCCACCCTGTGAACTTGGACTCGAAAATGGACCCCATCAAGTACATCTTCGATAAGCCTTCCCTCTCGATGCGTCTAGCAAAATGGTCCTTCTTCTTAGCTGAATACGACATCAATTACGTGACCAGAAAGGCCATCAAGGGTCAAGCATTGTCAGACCATCTGGCAAATTTTCCCAGTAATTAGGACCGTGGGCCTGAGCCCCAATTCCCAGATGAAGGGATCTTTATAGTCGAGTCTGAGAACCGATGGCAGCTCTTCTTTGATGGAACCGCTAATAAAAGAGGAAATGGCATAGGGATGCTATTGGTCGATCCGAAAGATGAGCACACGCCCATAGCCCTTAAGTTGAACTTCCCTGCCACAAACAATGTTGCCGAGTATGAGGCCTGCATTGCTGGTTTAGAAGCTGCCTTAGAAAGGAATGTCAAGGAGCTCAAAGTTTATGGAGACTCAGCCCTGATCATCAACCAGGTCTCCAACAAATGGAAGACTGTGGACCCTAATCTTAAGCGGTATCATGCCCATATGGAGGAGTTGACTGGACAATTCAGAGAAGTGACTTTTCACTACTTGCCAAGGGAAAAGAACAGATTTGCAGATGCCCTAGCTACTCTAGCCTCACTGGTAAAGATTCCCAAGGGAAAAGCCATAAAACCCTTCAGAGTGGGTAGAAGAGAAGCCCCGGCTTTCTGTTGTGAAGTAGACTTGGGACCTGAGCCTATCAAGGAACCCTGGTACAATCAAATTTACCAGTTCCTCAAAGATGGAGAGTCAGCTTTCAGAGACGAAGAAGGTAGACCAAAAGAAGGTGTCAAAGCCAAGAGCTTGAAAGCCCTGAAAAGGTTGGCTTCCCATTATGTCATTCTAGGAGGCAACCTGTACAAAAAGCGGTACCAAGGACCACTCCTCTTGTGCGTCACTCAAGAAAGGGCCAGAGAGCTGATGACTGAAGTCCACAATGGTCCCTGCGGTCCTCATATGAATGCTAGAGCCATGATGCAAGTGATCCTCAGAATGGGTTACTACTGGATTTCCATGGAGACAGACTGTGTCCAGCGTGTCAGAGCGTGCGACAAATGCCAACGGTTTGCCAACCTCAACCATCTCCCACCTCATGACCTGTACTGCATGACGACTCCTTGGCCATTTGCAACATGGGGTATTGACGTGATAGGGAAGATAGCCCCGGCAGGAAGCAATGGGCATGAATTTGTGTTAGTAGCCGTCGACTACTTCACCTAGTGGGTAGAGGCCAAGTCCTACAAGGTCCTCACTTCCAAGAAGGTGGCCCAGTTTATCAAGGAAAACATAATGTGTAGATATGGGGTGCCCAATGAGATCATTTCGATAATGGGTCGCACTTTGAAGGAGACTGCGATAGGTTACCGTCGAATTCAGAATCACTCGCCACAAGTCGTCCCCATACGCACTCGTACTAACGGAGCCGTGGAAGCCGCTAATAAGACGCTCGAACGGATCATCCGGAAAATGGCCACCCGTGGTCGTGATTGGCCCGAAAAGCCGCACTCCGGCACTCGGGGCTGCGTAACGTCTGTCGAATGTACCACAGAGAAACTCCTTTTGCCTTAACCTACGGGATGGAAGCAAGTGTTACAAGTGGAGTTGAAAATCCCGTCATTAAGGGTCCTCCCGGAAAACAAAGTGTCAACGAAGTAGAATGGCTACGTGCCGGCATGATGAGTAGGCCCCGCTCGATGAAAGAAGGCTAAAAGCCATGGAGCACACCCGAGCCTACCGTGAGGCGAATGGCCGAGCATTTGACAAAAAGTCAAAGCCGTAGACATCAAAGAGGGTGACTTAGTGTTGAAAGTGAAGCCCCTACGAGAGACAACCCCGGGAAAATGGGAACCCGTTTGGATCGGCCCGTATGTGGTGCGTAAGATACTATCGGGAGGAGCCATGAAGCTTGCAGCACTGGGACGGCAATCCCTTTGTCCACCCACCAACGGTGATAAGCTCCGAAGGTACTATGTCTAAGAAATTGAAAAAAAAAAAGAAAAAAAAAGAAAAGAAAAAAAATCTTAGTGCAAAAAGAGTAATACCCACTAGGTCGAAAACCCAAAAAGGGCGGTCTAGGCAAAAACAGGTTGCACATAAAAAAATAAAAAAGAAAGAGAAAAATCTTAGTGCAAAGAGTAATGCCCACTAGGCCGAAAACCCAAAAAGGGCGGTCTAGGCAAAAACAGTGGCCGCACATAAAAAAATTTCAAAAGTTCACCAGAATGAACTACGAAGACCTGAGCCCCTTAGTCTTTCTTGTAAAAGGGGAACGTAGGCAGCCATTTATGGTTCGGTCTAAACAATAAAAAAGGGCGATTAAGTCTCCATGAAATGCGTTCTAAACAATAATAAAGGATATTCAAGTTTTCATAAAACGGGTCCTAATCAATAAGATATTTGAAATTTCCATGAAATTGTGTCTTGATTAATTTCTAAGATAATATCTCTTGTTCATTACAAGTTAAAAACTTCTTGATGAGTTCAAGCACGGTCTACTCTTGACTCTGCTAACCTGCTACAAAGAACTAAAATACAATAAAATGCCTAATAAACTACTATGTTTGCAAAATGGCAATAAGGGAATCCTAAGAAAAGATCTGTCAGCTATCATTCACTGAGACTTCTTTGGTCTTCTTCCCTTTACCTCGACCCCGTCGAGTTTTCTTTCTCTTCTTCTCCAAGATGTCAGTCTCCCTCATCCCGATCTTCGGTATCCTCACTGGAGCCTCCATCAAACCGGTGTCAATAAGTGCCCTATCAACACGGGCACGAGTCCGCACTTCCTCCCTCTGAGCCTCAGTCAAGGGAGCGACTTCAGAAAGCCTCTTATATCGAGCCTCCATATCTGTGATAAGGTCACCTGACTGGTTATGGTGACTCTCCTTAGCTTCGCCTCCTCGTAGTCCCGCTCGAGTTGCGCCGCCCCCCAATAAAGCTTGACGCCTCTCTCCCAATATGACTTGAGTCGCTCCCATCTCCCTCTCGTACCAATCCAAGTAGACCGTAGTCAAGATGGTACTCTTCCTGCTCCTGAGGATAGCCCTGGGTGGGAAAACGATGTATGTCCAAGCCCTCGAGAAGAATGAGAAGCTGGTCGGATCCCTCATATCTAATGGCACCACCTCCATGGTACGGATGTCCTCCCAATTGCCCAACGGCTCCGTAAGGCCCCGAACCGCTCGGGATACCAAGCAGGTATGTAGAAGGATGACCAGCAGTAATCCTGGAACCCTCACTATATAGGACTCCCGAAATGTCCTCCCGGGTCCGCAACCTCCAAAGCGAGGTACCCACCAGCCGAATATCCGAAGTGGATAACCTAGCCATCATCGCCTCCCACCACCCCGGTCCCGCCGTCTGAGGCAAACCCCTACGAGAAATCACCCAAGGACACCGAGTCGGTAAAGCCCCTGGCAAAGCCCCGAGCCTTTCCCCGCAGCCACAAAGTCAACACGGCCGGACTCCTGCACCTCATGAAATGGTCTCCTCTAGCCATCCTATCGATACCATGCATGGTCTCACCCAAAACCAATGGGACAATGTCCTTCCCACCGCCGCAATCCCTAACCATGTCCAAGAGACCACCATGACAGATCCCCACGGACTCGGTGAACAGAGAAGAGAATATGCAGAGGATAAAGGCATCCATAGCCACCGTGGTCGTAGCCATATCCGGAGACCCAAACTCCGCCCGGATATCGTAAAGATCAATCCTATCCGGAGCTATCATCATCCCCTCAGCCTCTACCAGAGATATGTGCAGAAAAGATGCAAGCTTTGCCGCCACCGGCACATCTTCGATCAGAGGAATCGATATAGCCTCAATTTCTAGACCCCCAATCAAGGCTCGGAAGTCTTCATAGGTTGGGACAATCTCATTGTAAGAAAAGCAGTAAACGTGTCTCCGGACGTCCCTAAACCTTGCTGCTGCTCTCAAAAGGTCCCAATCGGGCGGGATATCCCTCAAATGCCATAAAGATTTGATCTTGAAAGAAGAATCAAATAGCCCCTTGTGAGATTGAAAGTTATATCTCACCGAAGATTGAAGATCGGACAGAAAGCGATCTCTTTTCCCCCTTTGTAACGGGTTTCTCCATTGCAAAATGATCAAAGTTGACGTCTTTAGGTCAAATATGTGCTCTGGGAATAGTTGGGACGAGTCTAGAGTGAAAATGAAATGAAATGGCCAAGCCTTGATTTTTTTTTGAAAAAAAAAAAAAAACCAGTCCAGACAGAACTGTGAGCCGCACGGCCTCTTTTGCTCCAGAGACCAGACCGCACGGCTTCATTTGCCTGATGTGGAAACCAAATCTGCAGCAACCAAGTTGCTGGCCAAAGGGAGTTTTCACCCCACGTTTCCAACAAAAACCTGTACAAAAACATATCCAAACACTAACCATGCAGTTATGTGTCATCACAAATCATTTTGGCCCAGTTTCAGCCCCAATTCCAAGCAAAAAACTGCCCCGAGGCTCAAGTAATATGTAAATTCATAAAGCATAAATTTAAAAAGTAAATAAAACATTAATACATTGTTTTCGCCCCATCGACGACCAAATAAAGCAAAAAATAAATAAAGTGTGCATAAAATTGTTCATTGTTTGTTTTTCCTCCTAAATCAATTCTAAAGACCTCCTAGGCCTCCGATTCCTCCTCATCACTACTCAGCTCATAGAAGCTCGCCTCTCTCATCAAATCCTCGCTGTCGCTCACATCGGAAAGATGAACATTCACATGTTCATATTCAGCCAGATGCTCCAGGATGCCGGCGTTGGGTCCCCGTCCCCGAGGCATGGCGCTAGAGGAGTACTCTGAAGCCGATGAGGTGGATGTCGTGCCCCCTACGTGCCTCCTTTTGCACACAGACTCCTGCACGTTCGCTGCAGCCTTTGAAGCGCAAGCCAGCTTCTTCAAAAGGGACCGGCATACATCCTTCCAGCCCCTATTCTGCCTGACCAAGCCATCATAAGTGCGAGCTGGAACCTGAGAAAAAGAGAAGAAAATCTCAGAAAAAAATCTTGAAATTTCAAAAAAAAACAAAGAAGTCTAAAAAAGGGAAAAGACCCTAAAGTGTACTTACAAAGGTCTTTGTCCGTGCGGCCAGAGTATACCGAGGCTCCCTAGTGTCGGGACAGGGTATCCCGAACCTCCTCGGTACCCCATTGACCACATAAGAGAGATGAGCAGGAGGCATCGGCGGGTCAGTAGGCTCGGCCTCCCCATACCCCTGAGTGACAGCCAGCTTCACTAGCTTCTGTGGCGTCCTCAATCGCTGCTCCACAAAAGTAGCATAAGGGGTAGCCATGTCAAAGTACTCCTCCGCTACGCTTTGCACGATATCTCTCTATATCATCCGCCGACCAATCCCTGGGCTGCAGCATCCGTGCTGGAGGATCATGAGGGGTAATGGCATCCAATAGAGGGATATGGCCATGCTGCCTAGAGAAACGATCCCCCAGATAGATGACATCGCATGTCAGCCCGGTTAACCATCGCCTCTGCCTCGTCGCCTCCACGGCCTCTCCTAGCAAAATCTTTGGATACCTCCCCCAAGGGTAGAAATCCACTCCATCGTACCCATCCCTGTTCATGACTGGCCTCACCATCTTGTAATTAAAGGTGATCTGGGTTTTCCCGGTGAACTTGTCTCTCGCATCTCCCCTCCAGCGGATCATAGCGGGAAAGATGGTAGCATCACTCTGCTGGTTCCATGGAAAGAACCTGACCACCTCGCAAAACCAGACCTGCATGTTCAAAACATAAAAAGGGTCATATTCCGACTGTACATGTCCAGGGAGAAGTAAAGCTCCGCCAATCCGGCCTCGCCCCAAGAGACCGTCCCAATCCCATCAACATCCTCCAATGAGTCAAGAAGGCAAGTCATATCCAGCGTCCCAGAATTGGCAAAAATGGTGACTGACAGCATCAACCACACAAAAGCCCTCGCAAGCTGGTAGGCAGTCACCTCATTAGCAACAAATTCCTGCATGCAGTTCTGGACTGCCACCTCGACATTCCTAGTCTCCATCCCGAGACCCTTAGGAATAAGCTCAAATCCAACCAAAGCTCTAAACTACTTCTCCGTGATATGGTTCCTCCAGGTCACAGGCCTCCAGGTGAACTGTAAGCCAGTGATTGCAGTGAAATCTGCGTGCGTCATTTGTCGCCTCCCCGCCTAAGGTGAAAGCTGTGGGTGGTGTCCCACCAGAACTCCGAGAGGGCCTGGATCAAGCCCTTGCTCTTCGAGGTAATGTGAATACCTCTGCCGATAGCCTCAATAAATAAATCCAGGCCGGTAGCCCTCACTAGCTGTTTGGGATTCAGCCCATCCTTCTCAAAATCGGGCATCCTCTGCCATAGCCTCACTGCAATCTCGGAAGGCCCCCTAGACTTGTTCTCCTGTAGACAAGCACAGCAAAAGAAATATGTCAGTCCTTCACCTCATTTCAAAAGCATGCATACATTCAAAAGTGCGCATATTTTCAAGAGAAAAGCATTCATAAAAAAAAATTTCTAGCATCCTATGCATAGAAAACGTGTCTTTCATCACTTGAAACGCACCGTGTCAAGCACATTGCTATCCAAAGCACAAAATCACAATTTTCAAAATTATTTGCACATAAGCATTAATTTTTCTCAAAAAATGGCATGCATGAATCCTTTTCATCATCCAAAATCCCGTTTTAGCATCCATGATCAAAAATTGACCTAGTTCTAGCACATGCAAGGACTCCGTCACATTTTAGACAATTATTTTCTCAATTTATTTTCAAAAAATGGGTCATTCTCATTATTTCTTAAGAAAATTGCACATGCATGTCCGTTAATCTTCTTAGCCTCATAGGTTAATCATTAATATTCCAAAATTGTCATCAAAAAAATCCTAGGAAAATTCGAGAAATTCCTAAAACTCGAGTCAAGCCCTAGAATCGATCAAAATTCAATCAAAATCGACGGAATTGAGCAAATTAAGAATGCTTACCCCAACCGATTGAGGATTCGTCGATTTGTGCTCCATCCTGCCCGAATAGAGCTCCGATGGAGGCGTAAGGAAGTCATACTTCCTCTCCGTGCGGACGAGCTCTTTCCTCCTCCTTCGAGCGGCCTCGGAGATGTTCCTCCTTGCTTGCCTTGGCATAGGATTCCCCTCCAGATCCATTTTAATCAATAGAAGCAAGGGAATTGAAGGATTTTGAAGAAATTCTCTCTCTCCTCTCTCTCTTCCTCGGCAATAGATGGGCGGCAACAATGCCCAATGCCCGTTCAAATCTGTTTTAAATAATCTGGAAAAATCAGACTTCTAGCCGTGCGGCCTCTTTTGCCCCCGTCTCATGCCGGGTGGCTTCTTTTGCCCTGAGCAGAAATTACAGTTTTGCCCTTGGACTTTCCACTTGGGCATATAATTCCTGTTATCCTTTAACTAGGATAACGTCGTTTTCCAAAAGATATTCGTTATCTCCTAAGAAAATAGACTTTCCTCCCCAGTCGCCTCCGTTACTTCCGTTATAACGGAATGACGCTAGGTGACAACCTCCGAATTGTCAAAACTCCAAACTTTAGCTACCTCTATCACAGATTGAGAAGTACGCTCAAGTTCTCCAAACTTAAGCCACCTCTATCACGAATAGAGAAGTACGCTCAAGTTCTCTAAACTTTAGCTACTTCTATCACGAATAGAGAAGTACGCTCAAGTTCTCTAAACTTTAGCTACCTCTATCACGAATAGAGAAGTACGCTCAAGTTCTCCAAACTTTAGCTACCTCTATCACAGTTGAAATGCCGCTCAAGTTTTCCAAACTTAAGCTACCTCTATCACAGATTGAGAAGTACGCTCAAGTTTTCCAAACTTTAGCTACCTCTATCACAGATTGAGAAGTACGTTCAAGTTCTCCAAACTTAAGCTACCTCTATCACAGATTGAGAAGTACGCTCAAGTTCTCCAAACTTTAGCTACCTCTATCACAGATTGAGAAGTACGCTCAAGTTCTCCAAACTTAAGCTACCTCTATCACGAATAGAGAAGTACGCTCAAGTTCTCTAAACTTTAGCTACCTCTATCACGAATAGAGAAGTACGCTCAAGTTCTCCAAACTTTAGCTACCTCTATCACAGATTGAGAAGTACACTCAAGTTTTCCAAACTTAAGCTACCTCTATCACGAATAGAGAAGTACGCTCAAGTTCTCCGAACTTAAGCTACCTCTATCACAGATAGAGAAGTACGCTCAAGTTCTCCAAACTTAAGCTACCTCTATCATAGATTGAGAAGTACGCTCAAGTTCTCCAAACTTAAGCTACCTCTATCACGAATAGAGAAGTACGCTCAAGTTCTCCAAACTTAAGCTACCTCTATCACAGATTGAGAAGTACGCTCAAGTTTTCCAAACTTTAGCTACCTCCATCTCCTCAATAGTGACATAAGCTTTAGTCACCTCAGGTGACAACCTCCATTAATTGTCAAAACCTCAAGGATCCTAGACATCGTTCCTAACTATCTAGTGATGCTTGAACTACGATCAAGGCTTGATTCCTCCGGGATACGTAGGTAGCCTTTCATAAAAGGTCCAGCCATCCGACCGCAGTGGTCACCCTCTTCCATCACCGCTCCTCAGTGGTGAGGCAGCCTTTTATAAAGGTCCAGCCATGAGACCATATTGGTCACCCCTTTGTCATTCATCACTCCTCAGTGGTGAATTAGCCCCTCATAGAGGTCCAGATATTCGACCACATCGGTCACTTCTAGCATATCCCCAGTATGATCAATCGCCTGACCTCCTAGGTCACTTTCTCATCTATTTTCCCAGCAAGAGACCAGTTTCTCTCCGCCATTCCCCAGCGGATCTTTTCTGAACTACGGCCTGGCTTGATTCCTCTGGGATACGTAGGTAGCCTTCCAAAGGTTCAACCACCCGACCACCTTGGTCACCCAATCCGTCTCGGCATTCGCCAGATTGGATCCTTTTCTATCGACAACCCCACTCGCCCTGCAAGTGACGTTGCTGAGGGGCTTCTGTAAGTACCCAAATCTGGCTCATGCCTTCCGGTTAAGTTTTCCGGCAATTTCCCGGACTTTCCTAAAGTCCGGGAGCAATTCTAGAACTGTTCCGAACCTTCTGAGGGATGAAGGGACTGATTTAAATTAAAAGGGTACGTTTTCCTTAATATGGAAAACCTCCTAGAAGTACCACCTTGCATGATTCTAGAAACATGCTGAGTCATAAAGGATAATGCCGCACGGCTGCATTAGGAGGGGACTCCTAGCCGCACGGCCTCATTAGCCTTATCCAGAATGCCTATAAATAGAGCCCTCCTCTACCCAATTTCACACACAACAATATACCACATTCAGCACCAAAAACTCTATTCAAGCACTGCTGCGAAAATCTAGGAAGTTGAAGAGTGCCAAGAGCCACCTCCCTCCTCCTTGAAGCCTTCCAAGTTGGTCCTTCCGCTAGGCAAGATCCAAAGAAGAAGAGGTCACCACCATTGGTAACCTCTCACCCCCTTACCTTGCATTATACTTGTTCTATGTGATATAATTGCTCCTTGCATTCATATATTACTATTATCTTGCTTGGGACTTGGTATTTGTTGTTAAAGATCCTATCTTTATTCATATAAATCACCCCCTCCCCCTTTGCATCCTTTGCCCATAAAAATGTAATCTTTGCATTAAAGGTGCATCCTTTGCACCTAAAAATCCCTTTTTTACATAAAAATGATATCTTTATGCATCCTTTGCATATAAAAATGTAATCTTTATATTCAAATTGCATCCTTTGCACCCTAAAACTCATTTTCACACATAAAAATGCATCCTTTACATTAAAGATCATGTCTTTGCATCAAAGATGCATCCTTTGCCTAAAAATGCTATTTTCCTATAAAAAAAATGCATCCTTTGCATAAAAATCCTTTCTTTACATCAAAAAGCATCATTTGCAATCAAAGAGCATCCTTTGCACCCAAAAATGTCATCTTTTCACTAAAAATGTCATTTTTAACATGCATTCCCCTAGTCCCCAATTGGTACTTGATGCAACCTTCAGAATGGACCGGTGTAAAGATCCTATCTTTACATCGTTTCTTCCATTAAAGGTGCCACAATCTCTTTAGAAAGGGATAAACCTTGAACCTATATCTCCGATTATCGCTTGGGACGAGCATGATAGCTCCAATATAAGCTCAATCGTCTCAAGGCGTAGGATTGATGGGCTAAGGACACTCCTTTTCTAAAGAACCCCATTTTGGACTATAAAAGAGAGTCCTTCTCTCGATCACGCAAGACCCAAGGTCAAATAGCGATGATCACAAGTCCAAGTGAGGACGGGATCAAAGTCCCGAACATATAAAAATCCAAGGAATCCCGAGCGACAACCAACTAAAGGGTTTGTACGTCCGGAAGACAACTTGGGACATTCCCCCCTCTCTTTTCAACACATGCACACAAGAAAGCACACAAGCAAGCACGAAAAATGGAATCTAGGGAGACTTGCTACGGCAAGGCACCTTGGGTGAACGACGATCCGTTCTTCCCAAGGGGTAACTTAACCTCCGAACCCTAAAATCCTTTTTTTCAAAGTTTTGAGGAAATCAAAATGGCGTGGCGACTCCGTTTTTCAAATTAAACCGGATGTTTTCAAACTCGCGTGAATCCAATCTAAAAAAAAACAAAAATTAGAATTTGGGCACACATTAACAGTAAGGTCCATGAAGAACAGCAAGCCATGCTTATCGATGCACTCCGTCGTCATGGGGTTCAGATAGTGATTGAGTCCAACGGTTCTCTGGTTATTGTAGAAGATGAGACTCCAAAAACAGCAATCTCAGCTCTCCCAGCCTATAACCAATGCCCTCCTCCATCCACATACGATCCCTTGCCAAGGACTACCCCCTTTCAGTCCTTTCCAACATCCCAGGTCATCAGGGTTCCAACGCCCTCGTCTCCTCTGATAAGACCCAGCTTTGTTCCCTACCAACAGAGAGCAAATGCCACAGCTATCCCAGTCACTCAGTCTCTGCATTATCCCCTAGGAATCACTCCCCATCCTCAGCATGAATCAAATTTCCTTATCCCGAAACTCCAGTATCAACCTGACCTTTCCAACTTCGTCAACGCCTGTGAATTTGCCTATCTCCCAGACAGTGACAGCGAGGAGTCAGTCGGAAATGAGAATAGGAATGGATGGATTTACAGTGATGATGACAGTTCAGTAGAAGGAATGAACATGGAGCCAATGGAAATGAAGCCCAGAGGACCAGATAGGGTAGAAAATCACATACCTGAAAGGGGGGACTGTATCACCTCAAAGTGTGTCTGTCACCTTTGCAAGGACTCGAAAGAGAAAATGGATACGATCTCAGATGAGGCAGAGTATGAATTCCACATCCTAGAATTCAACACTCCTTACAAAGACTTGGTTGGTGAATGGAGAAACTTGATCGAAGCTTTAGCTGAAAGCGGGAAGTGGGCTCCACCAGCCGATCTAGAACACGTAAGCATCATTGAGGCTAAACCCCCATCGGGAAGAGTAGACTCCATTGCAGTGTTGAGGATCACCCCTGAGACTTTGTCCGAAGAAAAATGTATGGAAGCTCTGGAAAGGGTCTTAAAGTTTGAAGCGACCCCGGTCCCCTTCCTATCTTATGACGAAAGTGATATCTTCTTGGTAATCCCTAAGTCAGGGGAAGAATCCAGAATACCCCTTATAAGGCGCCAAGTATCCCGACCTGCTTTTGCCCTCATTGGTCATCAGAGTCAAGATGAGAATTCCCATAGGAGTTACTGTAGTGAGACTGAGGAGGACACAGTCGAAATGCCGGAAGGAACGGTGGAAGAGTGGTTAGCCCAGAAGCCAAAATCCCAGAAAACCCTCCCGTAAGTAAAGAACAGGAACCTGCCATGAGGTTTGACCCCGCAAAAATCCTTATCGATGATGGAATCTCCCACTTCAGGAAGTGTTTGGCCAATGTCAAAGATGTCGTCAGAAGGTTGACCCCGAGGGAGAGAAGGGATATGCTTGACAGTGATGAGGAATATGACCCTGCTTTGTTGAAGAAGTTGCTATGTCAAGATGAGAAAGCCATTAGCAAACCTCCAAACCTTGGGAGCGATAATTCCTGTTGCATGTTGACCCTGAAAAGCCTGAATGAAACTGTCAAGGCCTTGAGTGAGGAAGATGAAGCTGAAATCAGCCAGTTGCTAAGCCAATTGGGAAGTCAGAATTCAGAAAAGGCCAGAAAGCCGGTGACCTGGGATCGGATTCGGGAAGCTGCCTATGCCTCTGGTAGTACTGTTAATCAAATTAACCAGCAGAGTTGGCCATACGCCAACAAAAGCCCGCCTCTGACCTTGAAAGAGCTGAAGGAATCCTCCGATAGGACTAATGACTCGGAAAAGTCTAATGTCTATGTGATGACTCGGTCTGGACAGATGAGTGTGGAACAGCCTAAGGGTGACAAAAGAAATGCCGTCTCCGAGCCCAAGACAGACAAAAGACCTTACAAGCCAGATGCAGACAAACCAAACCCCGAAAAAGAGGATCCGGTGCTGACTCAGTTGAAGTGTACTCAAGCCAATATCTCCCTGTGGTCCCTGTTAACCTCCTCATACCCTCACAAACTGAAGCTAGAAGAAAGTTTGGCCAAGACCATGGTGCCCATAGATGTCACCCCAGATGAGGTCGTCCAGATGATTGGAAATATCCACTATGGAAATATCATTACCTTCACTGACCTGGACCTGCCAAAATATGGGGCTAGTCATAACGAACCCATTTACATCACAGTCCAGTTGGAAGAACGCTGATTACCAAGGGTATTAGTTGACGGGTCTGCAATGAACGTCCTGCCAGCAAAAATGATGGATTTGTTGGATTTGAAGCCCACAGATTTGAAGCCTTCCAGTAAGACTATTAAGGCCTACAATTCCACTGCTCGGTCAGTTTTGGGGATTGCTACTCTCAAATTGTGGTTCGGGAAAAAGGCCATGGATGTAGACTTCCAAGTGATTGACATTCCATTTCATTTACCGCTCTGCTGGGATGGCCTTGGATTCACCAGATAAACAGGGTAGCCTCTACTTTGCACCAATGTGTCAAATTCCAGTCAGGTGATGGGACTATCACTACTATTTACGGAGACAGTGTCACCGTGGAAGGAACTAGTACTGGAGGCATCCCAATACTGGAGATCAAGCATGATGATGAAAGGTTTGCCTTGATCGGATTCTCTGTAGCCTCCTCCAAAGCGCAAGTGTGTTGCACCGACCTCACTGCTACCTCTGACAAAATACCTCCTGCCATGCGAATGATGAGAAAGATGGGTTATCTTCTGGGGCTTGGACTGGGTAAAAGACTTCAGGGTCGCAATGCTATCATTGATGTAAAGGAAAAGACCACCCGACACGGCTTGGGATACAAACCGAATTCTCAGGATGACAGAAAATCTAAAGGAACAGTTTAGGAAAAACAAGGTGAAGGGATCCGTCTCCGTCCTTACAGCTTGTCTCTAGCCCAATACTTCACAAGAGGTGGAACTCAATATGATGAAAGTGATAACCAGATCTCCTCAAGAAAAACTCTTCTGGAAAACCTTGAGAAAGTTTGGGGAAAACCAGCAAATCCTGTTCGGAGAATGTTCCTTGACTTGCCGGACATTCCTGGGGCTACCACTACTGTTCAGAACAAGTATGCCTTCAAAGGAAACCCAGACAGCTTCAAGGAGTCAGCACCTTTCCCATTAGGGGTAATGGATTTCTCCGCCTTCGAGTTAGCTCTTTCAAAGATCAGCCAGATAGAAGCTGCCATTAGTGAAGACAGTGAGTTGGGTTTGCAGAAGCTGTTTGATGAAGAAGCACAGATTCCTGACTTGATCGACTTCAGCTCAGATGACGAGGTACTTACCGTAATTGGAGACGATGGAGAAGAGCCTTTTGATCCCCACACTTTGGTGACTAAGACAGAGATGCCTTTGAAAAATTGGGAGACATTCTCAGGACCGATAGCCAGCCGACAGCAAATGATCATGGAGCTCGGAGTGGTCCCCCATCCCTCTCAGACCGGTCATGTCAAACACCCTGTTGTCCATACCATTGAGTCAGGAGACTTTGAATTCCAGTCCTTCGAGTCATCCGAAGGCCTCACGCCTGAAGATCATGAATATGTAGCCAATGTCATCTTTCCTTTCGCTTTGAATGAAATGATAGATATTTTCGAGTATCCCCTTATTGCCAACTTAACAAATGATAAATTAACTAATAACTTAATAACAGTTAATAATGAATCATTTGAACAAGATGCAAACACACTAAACGAACAATACATTAAAGAAATCTTTAAGCAGGTTACAGACAAAGAGGAAAACCGGGCCTAAGCTGCCGAGGAGGTTTTGACAAGTGTTAACTTGGGTACTGTTGAGGAACCTAAAGAGACACAGATTGGGAACTTCTTCCAAGGGGTTGAACGGGATAGACTGGTCAATCTGCTCAGAGAATACATGGAGGTTTTTGCATGGTCATATAAGGATATGTCGGGGCTAGATAGTTCGATTGTGGAGCACAGAATCCCTCTAGCACCAGATGCCAAGCCAGTAAAGCAAAAACTGAGAAAGATCAAGCCAGAGTGGTCTCTACAGGTCAAAGAATAGATTGAGAAGCTACTGCGGGTAGGATTCATCCGGGTCATCGAATATCCGACATGGCTATCTAACATCGTGATTGTGACTAAGGCCAATGGGAAGGTGCGTTGTTGTTTAGATTTCTGGGATCTGAACAAGGCCAGCCCCAAAGACGACTATCCCTTGGCAAACATAGACATTCTGGTGGATGCCACTGCTAACTACAAAGTCAAATCCTTTGTTGATGGCTTTTCTGGCTACAACCAGATCAAGATGGCCGAAGAGGACCAAGAAAAGACCGCCTTCACCACACCGTGGGGAATGTACTGCTATACGGTGATGCCTTTTGGGCTTAAGAACGCCGGGGCTACTTATCAGAGGGCAGCGACCGCACTTTTTCATGACATAATTCACAAGGAAATTGAGGTCTATGTCGATGACATGATAATCCACTCCAAAGGCGAGGATGGACAGCACTTTGTCGACCTGCAAAAGTTCTTTGAAATGTTGAGACAGCATTCCATGAGATTGAACCCTGTCAAATGCACCTTTGGAGTGACAAGGGGAAAAGTCCTAGGGTATATGGTCACAGAACAAGGTATTGAAGTCGATCCTCGAAAGATCAAGGCCATTATGGATATGAGGCCACCTCGAACCCAGACAGAGGTCAAAAGCTTTATGGGTAAATTACAGTACATTAGTCATTTTGTCAACCAGCTGACTACCATGTGCTAGTCCATCTTCAAGCTCATGAAAAAGAATGCAGACACAGAATGGACTGAGGAATGCCAGGATGCCTTTGACCAAATCAAGGCATACCTAGTACATCCCCCGGTACTATGTCCCCCACATAGACAGAAACCTCTTCTGTTCTATCTCAATGTCACTGATACGGCAGTTGGGGCTATGCTTGCTCAGGAGAAGAAGGACTCTCGGGTAGAAAATGTCATTTACTTTGTCAGCCGGAAGCTGCAAGGAAGTGAGCTCAATTACTCAGCGTGCGAAAAGACTTGTGCAGGATTGGTCTGGGTAGTCGGTAAGCTGAAGCATTACATGCAAGCCCACTCTGTGAACTTGGTCTCGAAAATGGACCCCATCAAGTACATCTTTGACAAGCCTTCCCTTTCGATGCGTCTAGCAAAGTGGTTGTTCTTCTTGGCTGAGTATGACATCAACTATGTGACGAGAAAGGCAATCAAGGGTCAAGCTCTGTCAGACCATCTGGCAAATTTCCCTAGCAATGAGGACCGCGGGCCTGAACCCCAATTCCCAGATGAAGGGATCTTCATAGTTGAGCCTGAGAACCGATGGCATCTTTTCTTTGACGGAGCTGCTAACAAGAGAGGAAATGGCATAGGAATGCTACTGGTCGATCCGAAAGATGAGCACACGCCAATAGCCATCAAGTTGAACTTCCCTGCCATGAACAATGTCGCTGAGTATGAAGCTTGCATTACTGGTTTAGAGGCTGCCTTAGAAAGGAATGTAAAGAAGCTTGAGGTCTATGGAGACTCGGCCACGATCATCAACAGGTCTCCAACAAGTGGAAGGCTGTGGATCCTAACCTTCGGAGGTATCATGCCTACATGGAAGAGTTGGTGAGCGGTTCGGAGAAGTGACTTTCCATTACTGTCGAGGGATAAGAACGAGGTTCGCGAGATGCCTTAGCTACTCTAGCCTCATTGGTAGAGATCACGAGGGAAAGGCCATAAAACCATTCGAGTGGGTAGAAGAGAAGCCCGGCTTTTGTTGTAAAATAGACTTGGGACCCGAGCTGTCAAAGAACCACAGTACGGTCGATTTACCAGTTCCTCCAGGATGGGGAATCAGCTTTCAGAGATGAAGAAGGTAGACCAAGGGAAGGCATCAAAGCCACTACTAAAAAAGTCATTTTTAGGGACATCAATTTTTGGGACGGGAAAAATTACTTGTCCCTATTATCAACTTAATAAGACATTCAACTTTAAGGGCTTAAAAAAGGACACTGCTTTAAATAAAAAGCTTTAAAAAAAAAAGGGAAAAAGAAAGGAAATAAGAAAATAAAACTGTTCGCCCCTGTTATCCCTATTCTCTCTCCATAATACGCTGCGATCAATCTCTTCTCGCTGTAAACCCTAAATTCAATCGGTGTAAACCCTTCGCCCTTCCTGTTCTCCCTATTTCTCTCCCTCTAGCAAATCAATCGGTGTAAACCCTAAATTCAACCACGTTCGGCAATCAATCTCTCTCAGGTTCGGCGATCTCTCAGTTTGTATTCTTCATATTATTAGTTCACTTCTTCAATTTTGAAACATAATCGGGATATTTGCTATTATTGGTACCTTAAATTCGGTTTTCTTATTTCCAGGCGAGAACGATTCCTCCAACATTTTTTCGATTATCTGTCCAACCCAGGTACGATAAACTTTTCATTCAGTTTGTATTCCTGAGATTAAGTCTACCGTAATATTGGTCTCACTTGCGTTGTTGGATTTGTGGTGAGGGCTAAGGTTTGGATTTGTGGTGTTGTTTTGATTTTGTATCTGTAATTTCGATTTGGTAGAGCAACCCCCAACTCCCTTTGCCTTCTTCGCCTCTCCTTAAAGCCACTGGGCTAAAATCAATTCTGTCTAGAGAAAAAAAATCTGTTCCAATATGGTTTTGGACGATTTGGTGTGGTATAGCTGGCTCGGAGGCATTATTGTTGGAACTATGATCGGTTCCAATATGGTTTTGGACGAAGTCAGCAGAGCTGGTCCTCATAATGTTGTCATAACTGGAAGGTATTAGGCATTTAGATGTCTCGAGTGCCTTATTTTGTAGTTCATTATTTGCAATGTGCATTGCTAGCAGCCATATTCTTGTTAATCACATGTATCAGATGTAGAGAAGCAATTGACTCTCTCTTGAAACCAACTTCGCCGGTTTTTGAGATCATAATTGGCATTTTGTTATGGTTTATTATTAAAGTAAGCAATGTAGGCTGCTTTGTATTTGGGATTGCTTACTATTTTAATTCTGGCCCCTCTTTATGTTAACAGATATGCTTTTGTATGCCCTGGAAATGATTATACTTGACCATGTAAAAAAAAAGGAATAATAAAAAAAGTAAATACTTGACCTTGTAAGATGCATTCATGATTTAGAGTTTTGTAGCATTTTATTCACTTTTGGCTTCTCGTTGGATCATTACAGCACCAGGGGACTTGGGAAAGCTCTGGCTCGTGAATTCTTACTTTCTGGAGATCGCGTGGTTATTTCTTCTAGAAGGTAAATTTTAAACCAATGCACTTTTTTATCAGTTACTTCAATTGCTAGGAGTCACAACCCAACCACCAACACTCTTATTAACATATTACTATCAAATGCTGCATGTTTTTCATTTTCTGTGGTACATATTTGCTCAGTAATATCTTCATTATATTGGTTTATAATTAGAGACGCACAACTGATTTTTAAGGACAACAAAGCTAGTCTTTTAATTGTGCAAAACCTTTTCTTTTTTGGAACTTTTCAATTCCCTCTTATGACATGTTATGTTGAATGATTTACTTTTTATTTGTGACAGTGCATTACAATGGTTATGGATAAGAGTTGGATTGTACTACGAAATAGGACTTCTAAGCAATACAAAGATGGGGTTGAAGCTTTCTTAACCTTTGCTTGTAGAGAGAAAATACCACTGCAGATGTGATTTACTGCCCATGTAGTAAGTGTCGCAATCGTTATTACCACAATCTAGAGATGGTAAGGATACATATAGAGATGCATGGGTTTGATAAAAGTTACTTAGTTTGGAATCGTCATGGAGAGAACTTTGTGAGTGAGTTGAATATAAATTCTAATACTTCGGAGGATGACATGTTAAATGGTGCTACAACAGTTGAGGGTGCTATAACAGCCAATATGATCTCTTTAGTCCATGAGGGAATGGGGGTTCCACCAGTATCCAATGAACAATCGAGTAATGATGAGCACGTAACTCATGATGATGTTAATTTTGAAGATGCTTTTGAGCATGATGTTATGGGGTCTAATGAAGATGTCATAAAGTTTTACAGACGCTTAAAAGATGCCGAGAGTGAGCTTTATGATAACTGTCCAAAAGGAGTAACAGAACTCTCATTTGTCGTTGAACTCTTAAATATAAAGCAAGTCAATAATCTAACAAATGCAGCAATTACACAAATCTTGAAGTTCTTGAGAAAGATTTTCCCAATGGCTAGAATTCCAAAATCTTATTATTTGGCTAATAAGCTAACTTCAGACTTGGGGTTCAATTATGTGACTTGGGATGCGTGTCCAAATAGTTGCATGCTTTTTCGTGGTGAAGATGCAAATCTAGAAAACTGTGAAATTTGTGGTGCATCTAGATATAAGAACGGTGGTGCAAGTCAAAGTGGAATTGTAGGTGAAAGTCAAGGAACAAGTGAAGGTGCACCAAGTAAGAGAGTACCTGAAAAACAAGTTAGGTATTGGCCTTTAAAGCCAAGATTGCAAAGACTGTTTTGGTGCTCTCATACAGCTCCACTTATGAAATGGCACGAAGAAGAACGTATTAAAGATGGTGTAATGAGGCATCCAGCAGATTCTCTCGCTTGGAAAATATTTGATGAGGACAACCCTTCTTTTGCTAGTGAAAGTCGTAATGTTAGGCTTGGACTAGCAACTGATGGCTTTAATCCTTTCGGAAATATGAGCATCTCTCACAGTACATGGCCTATTGTTCTCATACCTTATAACTTA
Organism: Adenophora triphylla var. japonica; assembly: GCA_022495995.1. Taxonomy (NCBI): domain Eukaryota; kingdom Viridiplantae; phylum Streptophyta; class Magnoliopsida; order Asterales; family Campanulaceae; genus Adenophora; species Adenophora triphylla. The sequence continues at coordinate 492,053 of JAFEMH010000127.1, read as the reverse complement.
CCTCCATGGTTGTGCATGAAAGAGTCAAACTTCATCTTGTCTATTCTCATTGATGGGCCTAAGGGACCTTTAGATAATATTGATGTTTATCTACAACCATTAGTTGAGGAGCTAAAAGAATTGTGGGAGGATGGCAACTCTACATACGATGTATCAACTAAAAACTTCTTCCAATTGAAATCATCCTTGTTATGGACAATTAATGATTTTCCTGCATATGCTAATTTATCTGGTTGGAGTACAAAGGCAGAATTTGCATGTCCTAATTGCAACAAAGATAATCAAGCAACAAGATTGAGTCATGGTGGTAAGTTTTGTTATTGGGGTCATCGCAGGTTCTTACCTCCTCGCCATAGGTTCAGGAATCAGAAAGATGCATTTGATGGAAAACTAGATACTAGACCAGCCCCTCCTAAGCTTACTGGATCTCAGTTGTTAAAGCAGTTAAATGACGACGCCATCGAAACTGTGTGCAAGAAAGAAGATGTGTTCAGAAAAAGAAAGAGGGAACAAAGAGAGAAAGAGCTTTCCAAACGGGCAAAATCATAACCTAAGAAAATACATAACTGGAAGAATAAAAGTATATTTTGGGAATTACCATATTGGAAGAATAATGTAATTCGCCATAATCTTGATGTTATGCATGTTGAAAAGAATGTATGTGATAATGTATTGTTCACAATATTAGGTGTCAAAAAGAAAACGAAGGACAACTCAAATGCAAGGAAAGACCTCAAAGCCATGAATATTAGGCATGAGTTGCATCTCATTCCACGAGGGGAAAGTAAAGACTATTTCCCTCCGGCAGAGTATACAATGACTAATAGAGAGAAGGAAATATTTTTAAAAGTGTTGAAAGATGTTAGAGTCCCTGATGGTTACTCTTCGAATATCTCACGATGCGTGCACCTCACCGAACGCACAATTTGGGGGCTTAAGAGCCATGATAATCATATATTAATGCAACAACTACTTCCCATAGCCGCAAGAAAGGCTCTACCAAAGCATGTTGTACAAGCATTGATTGAGTTGAGCAATTGTTTTGCAGTATTATGCTCAAGTGTGAATACTTTGGCTGATCTAAAGAAATTTGAAGATCGCATGGCACTTACGCTTTGCAGTCTTGAAAAGATATTTCCACAGAGTTTCTTTGATGTAATGGATCATTTGCCTATACATTTGGCAGAAGAGCTTTGTTTAGCAGGGGCCGTGATCTACTGCTAGATGTATCTAATCGAAAGATATCTCCATACATTAAAGCTCTATATGCGTAATCGAGCTCGACCAGAGGCATCAATTGCTAAAAATGTCCTTTTACATGAATGTATGACTTTTTGTACAAGGTACATGGATGATAGTGTGGAAACAAAGTCTAATCAGTCAGCTAGAAATGATGATGGAGGTGAAGAACATGGTCATGGATTAGGGAAGAAAGTTGATGTTGAGCTTGATGATATAACATTCACACAAGCACATCGATATGTTCTTGGAAATGTTGCGGCATTGACACCATTCATCGAGTAAGTTTATTTGAATATAGAAATATAAGTATATAATTGAGTGTATTTAGAAACTAATATTATTTATATTATATTGCCAGAAAACACATAGCTGAGCTTACCTTAACGTACCCCCACAACTCACAGAAGCATCTTGTTAACCGTAAGCATAATGAAGAGTTTCATTTATGGTTACGCAATCATGTAAGTTAATTTTATATGGTCAATAACCCTTTTTATTCGTGTAGGTAATTTAAAATTTATTTATTTTTAATGAGTGTAGGTCAACGAAGCTATTAACGATGACCAAATTACAGATGAAATAAGGAGTTTTGCTCTAGGACCTCGAAGGAATGCATATCGTTATAAGTCATACATAATATCTGGCTTTCATTTTCGAACCAAAAAGCTCGATATGAGTAGGAAGACACAAAACAGTGGGGTTGTTCTAAAAGCAATTCAAATGAGTTATTCCAGTAGTAGAGATTCAAATCCTCGTGCAGGGGATGTTCTCTATTATGGAGTATTAACTGATATCCTTGAACTTCATTATCTTAATGGTATGAAGTTTGTGTTATTCAAATCTGATTGGGTTAATTCAAGAGGAGGAAAGATGGTAGATGAATTCAATTTTATGCTTGTGAACTTCAACCATTTGCTATATAAAGATAATCGTGTTAGCGATGAGCCTTACATATTAGCATCTCAAGCAGAACAAGTCTTTTATGTGCAAGATCCTATAGAACCGAATTGGCATGTTGTTGCTCGAATGACTCTAAGAGATAGGTTTGACAAGTACTCAGTAGTTGAAGATGAATTGGAAGTCTCTCGAGTAGAGCCGTTCGGTAAACCTTGATTAGAGCAAGATCAAAACATTTCCTGGTTGCGACAAGGTGTAGATGGAGTTGTGATTGACACAACCATCCCCGGGGATGATGATGTCGAAGAGGATGAGATAGAAGATAACTGAAAATCTGATTAAGCTTTATTAAGTTTTCTTTGGATCAATCTCCCATTGCTCTCCTTTGGGAAAGGGTGGTCTTTGTTGATTCTCTTTTTCCTTTACTCTGGTTGCTTTATGTTGTTTGGCGATTTCTGAATATTGACAGGAGTAGTGCTTTGATGGTTTTGTTATCATTTCTTAGTTATTGTATTTTTTTTCTAGGTGGACTATAATAGTACCTTCTCATTTATTTTTTGCAGTCAAAATGATGATTTTGTTCTAATATTTTGTTATCAAATGTAGTAATATCTAATGACGCCCAAAATAGCAATGACACATATAATCAGCTTTTTTTTTTTGCTTTATGGCACATATAATTACCAAAAGCAGTTGTCTCTGTATATCATTTAATTCTGACTAATACCCGTGAAGTTGCTACAAAGACAATCATCATCTGCATCTTACTCCCATGAGATACTAACACCAAGTAAAGGGATACATTAATATTTTCCTTTTAACTTTGCAGACTGCAATATAAGCTCTGAAGGATACATTAATTCTTGCTGCTAACTTCAGACTTGCCGCTTTAAGGTTCTTCTGCAGTTTGTCCTTTTGATTTATTTTTTCTAAATATATATGTTTATAAGTATGGTATTATTTGTTCTGCGCTCTCAAATATGTATATATAATGAAGTATCTGTATAGCTTGATCACAATGACATTGGATTAAGATAAATTATGGTTTTCTTGTGCTTATTTCGGGACTCAGGCCACTTGTTGCTTATAATCTTGTAGTGAACACACTGTTCAGTCCATCTTACTTGATTTCCATTGATCGAACACAGAAGTAAAGAAGTTGAACACCTCCGCAAGTGTGCCGCCTATTACAAGTCTCAGGTTTTCGTTAATCATCCCCTCTCTCTCTATTTTTGCCTAGCATTGATAATCGAATTGAAAATGATTTATTTCTGGAAATGTCCAATGTCTGTCACTTAAGATTTAAATATAAAAAGATTGAGAATATTTCTTGCGATCATGGAGGAGAGAGAGTTGCTTCACCTTCAGAGTTCTTCCAGATATAAATGAGACACCAACTGGATAAGAGATGAAACAAATTAAGCTTACCATATGTGCTGCGAAAGAAATGGTCATTGGGGAATGAATTCATTGGTCATAAACAACTAGCTTGGGAGTGATGTAAAAAAATATAAATTGACCAAAGTGCTCTTAAAAAGATCAAATATACTCCATAAACATCAGCTCTAAAGGTATCATGTTTACGTATTCACCACAGATTCACCTTAGATAATCTAAACCATCCAGCAGCATTCAGTACCCACTTAGGTCTCAAAAACACTGGCAAGAACAACATAGGCCAACTAACAAGGAACATTGTTCGAAGAAAAAGATCTAGTTCTTCCAGCTGTCCACTATAATTTCCATATAAATTTTTTGAAAGAGCATACTAACAGGCAAAAATAGAAAACATTGGTCTGTCAGCTTCTCTTCTGACATCTGTGCTGCCAACTACATTAGAAAATATTCTTGCTCTTGGCCTTTGTTCTGCTGGAGGGTACCGATTCTTGTACTCAATATTAGATTACTTTATTGTGTACAGTTCTCCCGAAGGATTCTTGGTTTAAATCAAATTTATTGTGTGTTGATATTTGATTTTTAGCTCACAATGAGGAATATAACTTCTCAGACAATGGGAAACCATGTAGCAAATGGAGGATCAACAGGAGGATCCTCGGGTGGATCATCTATACGAACTAAGCGTCCAAATGGATGTGCTCGTCGTATGAAAGAATTAGTTGATGAATGGGAAAATGAGCATGGTCCTATAATTCCTAGACATGCTTATAATAATGTTTCTTCACAATCTTTGCCCGAGGATAATGAGCTTAATGATGATTCATCGGGTAATTCCTTTTTATAGTAACTTCATTTTTCGCATTCATAATTTTCTTTGTTATTTATAAATGTTTACTTAGCAGAAAGCTTATGTAATAAATTTTATTCTAAATTTAACTATTTAATTAAATATAATTTTTTTCTTGTCTTTCTAGATGATAATGACGCTGACTCCACTACTAAAACAAACGGTAGAGGACGGGCTAATCCATGGGAGAATTGGGGTAAGGAAAAGAAAATAATCGATTGGGACAAAAATTTTAACCCTCTCGGTACTAATGCTGCCAAGTTGGCAAGTCATCTTGGAACCTGTGCGAGAAATGGCAGATGGTTCCCTTTATATTGGACTTCATGGGATGGCATGAGAGATACAGACCTTGAAACTATTTGGAAAGATGTTAAGGTCAGCAAAAATTTTAGAAGTGTATTTTTGTTCTATATACTTTTATGTACTACAAAATAAAGTGTTGGATTTATAAGTAATTTAACATTTTTTTTCAGGCCAACACCAATGCACCCGATGGATTTAATCCAATTTGCTTTAAAAAAATTAAACAAGTCTTGGAAATCTTTCAAGCATGAATTGAAGAAAAAATACTTTTTGCCCTTTAAAGATGATCCGGAATGTCTTCTTGTAGTACCTCCTGAGGTGCAACATGATCAATGGCCAGAATTAGTGAGCTACTGGAGTATGGAATCAACTAAAGTATGAAATTAATTATGGATATGTTATGATCTATTGTTTTTGAACATTTTATTTTCATCACATGCCTGAGTATCTTTACAGGCAATTGCAATGAGAAACATGGACAACCGGGGTAACCTTCATGCCTATCCTAGAATTGGGAGGAACTCGATTCCTAATATTGTTGATAAGGTTAGTATTATGTTAATGTGAGCAGTTTATGCAACTGTTTATCTAAATATATATGTAACTAGTATTCATTTTTTTCAATTTTTAACAAATGCATTAGAGAAAAAAAAATAATGAGCCTACAGATAGAATAAGCATTTGGAGAGCAACTCGTGCCAAGAAAGGAAAATATACCGAAGATGATGGAGCTGCTGGCATAGATGTAATACATTAATTATGCATGTTCAATATTTATATTATTCATCTATTTAGAGAGTACACATATTCTTTTTATATTTTATTTATTCCAAAATATTTTCTTTACAGCAACAATTTCAAAGGCGTCTTGATGAGCTACCTGAAGAGGACAAGGAAGATCCAGAGGAAAGAGAAAGGATTTTCTCAGATGTAATAGGAAGTGATGGACATGGGAGAGTTCTGTGTGGTGGCATAGGTACTAGACTAGGTTATACATCATCAAATGGGACTTTACCATCCGAGGATATGGAGGCTATTGAGGCTGAACTTGCAAAATCAAGGGAAGAAGCGGCCGAATTTAAGGAAGAGATTATCAAATTAAGGGAAGAGATTACAAAATTAAGGGAAGAGGCTGCAGAGCATGACCCTCGTGAGGATGAGAGGGATGGAGAAATTGCTGCGTTGAAGGCCTTAATACAAGTTACTCAGCAATCTGCTACTCAGCAATCTGCTATAGCTGTCGAGGCTCGGGTTATTCAAATGTTCCATAGCTCAGGGTTCAATACCAACCTAATGTTTGCTTCAAATCCAAGCACCAGGGAGTCGAGCGGTAATGGGTCTAACTCCAGAAACTAGACCAACTTATCATAAAGTTCTTACATGCGATTAATGGTACATGCTCGTTCCTTCTTACTTCTTATATAATTATATAATTATATATATTAGAATCTGTAGATTATGTTTGCTGATATTTATGCATGATATAAATGATCTCTTTAAGGAGGGTGTAGATAAAGGACTGTATTTAGGCCTAGAGAATCTGATTTCGGTTAGAAGATTTCAACATTAATTTAAGGAATTTCATCATCATTGACTCATCCTTACCTCTCCATCCCATGTCAATTGTGATCCTGGTTTTTATTATTATGAGACTGATAAAATATAACACTTATTTGGGATATCTTAGGCTCATAGCACACTTAAATCAACTAGGACTTCTGAATTTATGTGTTAGACTAATAAGCTTTGTAGTGTTCGTTTGGGATGCTTACCAAAAAGCTTCCACATGTTGGAAGGAGTCAGATTCATATGCTAGACATCAATTCTGGTACTCCCTCTATCCCAAAATGTGTTTTCCTTTGTGGTCCGTTTTAAAATAAATGACACGTTTCTATAAAGGAAGTTCCTATAAAGGATATAGTTGGAATTAAATTTTGGTAGTGTTAAGGGAGGATTAGTTCCTTGCCAGAGTCTTATAACGTGTAAACCTGTATCGCTTTTCTCGATCGACAGTTGGGCTTATATTCTTGCAAAAAGAAAACAATAAATCTATATAGGTAGATGAGAGATATACTGACATGAGAAAAGGATGGCTGACAGAATTTGTTACAGTTAATTCACAACCTAATGCAATCTTCTCAAGATGCCTCTTTGGCATTACTGTACTGTAAAGCCATTTGTTTGAGGAATTTATATTAATGTTAGTTGGCTTCTACTGAATAGTCAAGTAGTTTTTGGCTGAAAAATACAGAACTTATAATTATCTGAGATGAGCTTGCAAATTTATTTAGCTTTCTGCATATTAACATAAAAATGTTTCTTGAAGCACCAATATCATGCCCGGGTCCAAAACATATTCATAATTTAGGTTGGATATATTTACACAATTAGAAAATGTATTGATAAGATGTATGAGATGGAGGAGTAGCTTTTACATCCCGGAAATAGACTGAATGTTTTATCAACAATATGGCAGGTAGATATGTGCAAATTTCAGGCTATTTTTATGTTAAAACCCCATATATGCTTGAGTTATTTGAATCCGCTTCTCTAACTTTAAATATTGAACAAAATCATTATCCTTGGCCCAAATCCTATAAAATGTGCAAAAAAACTGAGAACGAGAAACAATGGTTAGTTGTGATCACTGTGATTAAGTAAAGGTTTAATAGCTGAAGTTGGACTTCAACACTGGTGTTTAAGTAGAACATATATTTGCTTTATATCAATGCATTGCACTTCAGAAGTTTAACTATGTTGTCCTCTGCTCTGCTAATGCCTTGACATAGCCCCCGAAAATAATCTCCAAAATGTTGCTGCACTTAAAATGGAATGTTTATAGTTCGTGATCACGAACACAATCACTGCTCAGTTTTACCACCATTGTCTCTTTATCTCATATGTCACTTGCTCAAAAATATATTAAGATATGTCATTGTGGTTAGTTATTTCTTCGTTAACATAATATTTTTATTTTTTACATGTTTCATTGCTTAATAGTTGCATATTGGTTTATATGAAGAGCTTGATCAAGGAACGATATGATGAAGAAGCAATTTTTTTGGAAAATGCTTTGTTTGACTGCATCATTTGCAATTTAGATGATATGATTAGAACTAGTTAGAAACTTATTTAGTCAAATTATTTCAAATAGAGATTCGAACTACTAAAGAATCTAATTTTGTTTTGGTTAATTGATGACTTTATTTAGATGATGTAGATGATTAGCTTTGGTTAATATACTTGATTTTGGTGTTGTCGTATGCATGCGTTTGTGTGCGTTTATTTATGTATTTGGATCTTGTAAATTAGGAGATATTATTAGTTATTGAATGATAAATATTTTAGATTTTGACTTTTTGGGCGACATTTTAATTAACCCAAAATGACATTTGGGACGGGGACCAGGTCCCTAATTATTACCCGCCAATATTTTTTTCTGGCGGCAAATATTATTAGGGTCGGCTTTGCCGTCTCAAAAAATTCGTCCCAAATATGTTTTACCTCCAAAATTGACCCGCCAATTTTTTTTTTGCCGCCAATTTTTTTCCCGCAAAAAATAAATAATAAATTTTTATTTAATAATAAATATTATTAGGGACGGCATTTACCGTCCTTTAAAACTTACAGGGACGGTGACGGGGGTCCCTAAATCATTTAGGACACATGTTAATTAGGACCCCTTATTCCCGTCCTATATACCGTCCTTAAAAGTATTAAGGACGGGAAAATGACTTTTTGGGACGGGGTTTGGCCGACCCTAATGTTATTATTTCTTGCAGTGAAGCTAAGAGCTTGCAAGCCCTGAAACGGTTGGCCTCCCATTATGTCATTCTAGGGGGCGACCTGTACAAAAAATGGTACCAAGGACCACTCCTCTTGCGTGTCACCCAAGAAAGGGCCGGAGAGTTAATGACCGAAGTCCACAATGGTCCCTGTGGTCCTCATATGAATGCCAGAGCATTGATGCAAGTGATCCTCAGAATGGGCTACTACTGGATTTCCATGGAAACAGACTGTGTCCAGCATGTCCGAGCCTGCGACAGATGCCAACGGTTTGCCAACCTCAACCATCTTCTGCCTCATGACTTGTACTGCATGACGACTCCTTGGCCGTTCGCAACTTGGGGTATTGACGTGATAGGGAAGATAGCCCCGGCAGGAAGCAATGGGCATGAATTTGTACTAGTGGCAGTCGACTACTTCACAAAGTGGGTAGAGGCTAAGTCCTACAAGGTCCTCACTTCCAAGAAGGTGGCCCAGTTCGTCAAAGAAAATATCATGTGCAGATATGGGGTGCCCAATGAGGTCATTTCTGATAACGAGTCCCACTTCGAAGGGGACTGCGGTAGATTGCTGTCAGAATTCAGAATCACCCGCCACAAATCATCCCCATACAGACCTCAGACCAATAGAGCCATAAAAGCCGCAAATAAGACGCTTGAGCGAATTATCCGAAAAATGGCCACCCATGGTCGTGATTGGCCCGAGAAGCCGCATCGGCACTCACAGGGGCTGCTGAACGTCTGTCGAATGCGGCCACGGGAGAAACTTCCTTTACCCTAACTTACGGGATGGAAGCAGTGTTGCCAGTGGAGTTGGAAATCCCGTCACTAAGGGTCCTCCTAGAAAACAGTGTTAATGAAGTAGAGTGGCTACGCAGCCGGCACGATGAATTGGCCCTGCTTGATGAAAGAAGGCTAAAAGCCATGGAGCACACCCGAGCCTACCAGAGGCGAATGGCCAGGGCATTCGACAAAAAGGTCAAGGCCAGGGACATCAAAGAGGGTGACCTAGTGTTGAAAGTGAAGCCCCCCACCAGAGACCACCCCCTGGGAAAGTGGGAGCCCGTTTGGATCGGCCCGTATGTGGTACAGAAGATACTATCGGGAGGAGCGATGAAGCTTGCAGACCTGAACGGCAATCCATTTGTCCACCCAGTCAACGGTGATAAGCTCCGCAGGTATTATGTCTAATAAAAAAAAAGAGAAAGAAAAAAAAAACATGTAGTGCAAAAGAGTAATGCCCAGCTAGGCTGAAAACCCAAAAATGGCGGTCTAGGCAAAAAACAGGGCTGCACATATAAAAAAAAGAAAAGAAAAATTTTAGTGCAAAAAGAGTAATGCCCAGCTAGGATGAAAACCCCAAAAAGGGCGGTCTAGGCAAAAGACAGGGTTGCACATAAAAAAAAAAAGACCAAAAACAAAAATCCTGATAGTTCACCGGAATGAACTACGAAAGCCCCTTAGTCTTTCTTGTAAAAGGGGAACGTAGGCAGCCAGCAATGGTTCGGTCTAAACAATAAATAAGACATATGAAGTTTCCATGAAACCTGTCTTGAATAAGTTCTAAGATAAATATCTCTTGTTATTTACAAGTTAAAAACTTCTTGATGAGTTCAAGCACGGTCTACTCTTGACTCTGCTAACCTGCTACAAAGATCTAAAACAAAATAAAAGGCCTAGTAAGCTATTGTGTTTGCAAAATGGCAATAAGGGAATCCTAGGAATAGACCTATCAGTTGTCATTCACTGAGTCTTCCTTGTTCTTCTTCCCTTTACCTCGACCCCGTCGAGTGTTCTTCCTCTTCTTCTCTATGATGTCGGTCTCCCTCATCCCGATCTCCGGTATCCTCACTGGAGCCTCTACCAAACCCGTGTCAATGAGTGCCTTCTCTACCCTGGCACGAGCTCGTACCTCCTCCCTTTGAGCTTCAGTAAGGGGAGCAACTTCTGATAGCATCTCATATCGAGCCTCCATATCCCTGATAAGGTCACCCGACTGGTTATGAGAGCTAGCCTTGGCCTCAGTCTCCCTCAGAATTCTGCTCGAGTCACAGTCAGCCCCCAATAAAGCCTGATGTCTCTATTCCAAAATGACCTGAGTCGCCCCCATCTCCTTCTCGTACCAGTCCAAGTAGGCCGTGGTCAAGATGGTACTCTTCCTGCTCTTGAGAATGGCCCTGGGTGGGAAAGCAGTGTATGTCCAAGCCCTCGAGAAAAATGAGAAGTGGGCTGGATCCCTCATGTCAAAAGGCACTACCTCCATGGTACGGATGTCCTTCCAATCATCCAATGGCTCCTGCAAGATCCCAAACTGCCTGGAGACTAAGCAGGGGATGTAGAAAGATGACCAAGACAGCCCTGGAACCCTCACTACGTAGGACTCCTGAAACGTCCTCCGGGTCTGCAACCTCCAATGAGGCACCCACCAATGAATGTTCGAGGTGGACAACCTAGCCATCGTCAGCTCCCAGCTACCCTGGTCATGTTTCCTAGGTGCACCCCTCTGAGAAATCACCCAAGGGCACTGAGTAGGCGAAGCCCCTGGTAAAGCCCCAAGCCTCTCCTGCAACCACAAAGTCAGCACTGCTGGGCTCCCAGACCTCATGAAATGGTCTCCCCTAGCCATCCTGTCAATGCCATGCAGAGTCTCGCCCAGAACGAGCGGAACAATATCCTTCCCAACCATGCAGTCTCTAACCATGTCCAAAAGGCCACCATGACAAACCCCTACAGACTCGGCAGTGAACAGAGATGAGAACACGCAAAGAGTAAAGGCATCCATAGCCACCAGGGTCGTAGCCATATCCTGAGACCCAAACCTGCCCAGGATATCAGAAAGGTCAATCATATCAGGGGCTACCATCATCCCCGGCCTCTTCCAGAGAAATTTGCAGAAAAGATGCCAGCTTTACAGTCACCGACACGTCTCCGGTCAGAGGAATCGATACGGACTCAATTTCTGGACCCCCAATCAATGCCCGTAAGTCTTCGAAGGTTGGGACGAGTTCATTGTAAGAAAAGCTGTAAACGTGTCTCCGGACGTCCCAAAACCTCGCCGCGGCTCTCAAAAGGTCCCAATCGGGCGGGAGATCCTTCAAATACCATAAATATTTGATCTTGAAGGTGGTATCGAACAGCCCCTTGTTGGATTGAAAGTTGTGTCTCATCCAAGATTGAAGATCAGACAGAAAACGGTCTCTTTTCCCCTTTTGCAATCTGATTGGTTTCTCCATTGGCCGTGATCAAAGTTGATGATTTTGGTCAAAAATATGCTCTGGGATCAGTTGGGACAAGTCTAGGGTGAAAATGAAATGAAAAGGCCAAGCTTTGATTTTATTTGAAAAAAACAGTTCAGACAAAGCTTCCAGCCGCACGGCTTCATTTTCCCAGAGACCTAGCCGGACGGCGTCTTTTGCCTTCTGCAGAAAAAAATCTGCAGCAGCTCTTGCTGCTGCCCAAGTGGAATTCTCACCCCACTTTCTCAATGAAACCTGCATAAAAACATATCCAAACACCATTCATGCAATCATATATCATCACAAATCATTTTGGCCCAGTTTCAGCCCCATTTCCAAGCAAAAAAGTTGCCCCGAGGCTCAAGTAATATGCAAAAATATAAAGCATAAATAAGAAAAGCAAATAGAATATTAATACATTGTCTTCGCCTCCTTGGCGCCCAAATAAATCGAAAAATAAACAAAATGTGCATAAAATTGTTCATTGTTTGTTTCTCTCCTCTCCTAGGTCAACCTAAGGAATCCTAAGCCTCCGACTCCTCGTTGTCGCTGCTTAGCTCGTAGAAGCTAGGATCCTTCATCAAGTCTTCACAATCACTCACATCAGAAAGATTGACATTCACATGCTCATACATCACCAGCTTCTTGGGGTTCACCCCATCCTTCTCGAAGTTGGGCATCCTGTCCCACAACTTCACAGCAACCTCAGAGGGTCCCCTCGACTTGTTCTCCTGTAGGAAAACACAACAAAAAATGTGTCAGTCCTTCATCTCATCTCAAAAGCATGCATATATTCAAAAGTGCACATATTTTCAAAGAAAAGCATTCATAAGAGATTTCTAGCATCCTTTGCCTAGAAAACGCGTCTTTCATCATTTGAAGCACGTCATCCCGAGCACATTACTCTCAAACACAAATTTCCAATTTTCACAAAAATTCTTTGTACATAAGCATTAGTTTTTCAAAATGGCATGCATGAATCCTTTTCATCGTCCAAAAACTTGTTTTCCCATCCATGATCAGAAATTGACCTAGTTCTAACACATGCAAGGACTCCGTCACATTTTAGACATCATTTTTCTTACTTTATTTTCAAAAATGAGTCATTCTCATATTATTTTTCAAATAAATTGAACATGCATGTTCATTTATCTCCTTGGCCTCATAGGTTAATCATTAAAATTCCAAAAAAATCATCAATAAAAATCATAGGAAAATTCGAAAAATTCCTAAAAAATCGGGTCAAGCCCTAAATCAATCAAAATTCCAATCAAAATTGACAAAATCAAGCAAATCAAGAATGCTTACCCCAATAGATTGAGGTTTCGTAGATTTGTGCTCCCCCTACCGAGATAGAGCTCGGAAGGAGGCGTGTTGAAGTCATACTTCCGCTCCGTTCGAACGAGCTCCCTCCTCCTTCTCCTAGCGGCTTCCGACAAGGTTCTTCGCGCTTGCCTAGGCACTATGTTCCCTTCCGGATCCATCCTAAGCCAAGAAAGCAAGAGAATTGAAGAATTTTGAAATTTTCTCTCTCTCCCCTCTCCCTCTTCCTCGGCACAAGCAGCAAGCAATGTTGTTTGCCTGTTTCAAATGTTGTTTAAATAATCTGGTGAAAATAAATTCAAAGCTGTACGGCTTCTTTTTCCCCACCTCATGCCGGGCGGCTTCATCCGCTCTGAGCTGTATTTACACTTTTGCCCCTGGACTTTCCACTTAGGCATACAATCCCCGTTATCTCTTAACCAGAGTAACGCTGATTCCCAAGGATATCCGTTAGCTCTAAAGAGAATAAACTTTCCTCTCGAAGCGCATCCGTTACTTCCGTTATAACGGAATAACGCTAGGTGACATCCTCCGTATTGTCAAAACCCTAAACTTTAGCTACCTCTATCTCATAGATAGTGAAGTACGCTCAAGTTCTCCAAACTTTAGCTACCTCTATCCTATAGATAGTGAAGTATGCTCAAGTTCTCCAAACTTTAACTACCTCTATCCCATAGATAGTGAAGTACGCTCAAGTTCTCCAAACTTTAGCTACCTCTATCCCATAGATAGTGAAGTACGCTCAAGTTCTCCAAACTTTAGCTACCTCTATCCCATAGATAGTGAAGTACGCTCAAGTTCTCCAAACTTTAGCTACCTCTATCTCATAGATAGTGAAGTACGCTCAAGTTCTCCAAACTTTAGCTACCTCTATCCCATAGATAGTGAAGTACGCTCAAGTTCTCCAAACTTTAGCTACCTCTATCCCATAGATAGTGGAGTACGCTCAAGTTCTTTAAACTTTAGCTACCTTTATCTCATAGATAGTGAAGTACGCTCAAGTTTTCCTAAGCTTCAGCTACCTCTATCTCCTCGATAGCGACGTAAGCTTTAGTTTTATCAGGTGACAACCTCCATTAATTGTTAACCAGGTGACAACCTCCATTAATTGTCAAATCAGGTGACTCCTCCATTAATCGTCAAAACCTCAAGGATCCTAGACACTCTTCCTAACTATCTAGTGAGACTTGAACTACGACCAACGCTTGATTCCTCTGGAATACGTAGGTAGCCTTTCATAAAGGTCCAACCATCCGACCACAATGGTCACCCTTTTCATTCATCACTCCTCAATGGTGAAGTAGCCCCTCAGAGAGGTCCAGATATCCGACCACATTGGTCACCTCCTTCATCTGGCATATCCCCAGTAGGATCAACCATTTGACCTCCTGGGTCACTTTCCTTCCATCTTCCTAGTAAGGGACCAGTTTCTCTTCGCCATACCCCAGTGGACCCCGAACTACGACCTGGCTTGATTCCTCCGGGATACGTAGGTAGCCTACTTTAGGTTCATCCAATTCGTCACATATGACACCCCTTTCCCCGGCAGATCTTTTCCGAACTACGATTATGGCTTGATTCCTCCGGGATACGTAGGTAGCCTTCCAAAGGTTCAGCCACTCGACCACCTTGGTCACCCAATTCGTCTCGGCAGTTCGCTAGATTGGATCCTTTGTTATCAATAACCCTACTCTCCTTGCAAGTGACGTTGTCGAGGGGCTTCTGTAAGTACCCAAATCTGGCTCATGCCTTCCGGTTAAGTTTCCCGGCAATTTTCCAGACTTTCCTAAATTTCAGGGGCAATTTGGAAACTTTCCCAAACCTTCCGAGGGACGAAGGACTTGTTAGGAATTAAAATTCCACATAGTCCCTTGTTGTAAAAGAGCTTCTAGAATGCCACCTTGCATGGTTCTAGAAATAGGCTGAGTCACTAATGGATAAGACCGCACGGCTTCATTAGCCAAAGGTTACATCCGCACGGCTTCATTAGCCAACACCAGACTGCCTATAAATAGAGGCCTCCTCTACCCATTTTGATATACAATTTTTGGCACTGTTACTCTGCCAAAATACAGCAACGAATTTCCAAAGAACAAAAGCCTCCCAAAATCACCTCTCTCCTCTTCAAAACCTCTCCAAAGTTGATCCTTCCTTAGGAAATCTTCAAGGGAGATAGAGGAACACCACCACTGGTAACCTCTCCTCCTCTTCTCTTTAATATATACTTGTCATACTTGATATATTGATCTTTGCTACTTATATTGCTATCTACTTGCTTTATATTTGATTTGTTGCTATAAAAATCAAGTCTTTAGTCATGTAGATCATAATACCCCCATTCCCCTATCACATGGGATTCATGAAGGATCCATCCCAAGGATGAATAATAAGACCTCAAATGGCTTGTTCTAGGGTGGATCTCTCACATGATGATGTGAAAATAACATCTTTTTCATATAAAAATGTCATCTTTTACATTAAAAATGTCATCTTTATTCATGAATGTCATCCCCCTTCCCATAGACCTTGCTTCCAAGGATTGTCCACCTAAATAGTTCTTAAAGGACATAGGAAAGCCATAAGGGTCCTCCCTTTACATTCCTAGTCTTTGCTTGCATCATGTTCATTACATATGTTAGCATAAAAATGCCATCTTTACTTTAAAATGCATTCCCCATGTCCCTCATGGTTAGATCACTCTCCAAGGATTTCCTAGTGACCTTCTTAAGACATAAAAAGACATAGGATGAGTATAAAGATCCAATCTTTATACCCCTCCCCTTTGTCCCTTTGGTACTTGAAGCATCTCTTGGGGCGTAATGGTGTAAAGGTCCTATCTTTACATCATTTCCTCCACATAAAGATGTCATAGCCAGAAATCCCTTTAGAAAATGATGAGCTTGAGCCCCTACATCTCCGATCATCACTTGAGACGAGCATAAATGTCCCGACTAAGCTCAAATCGTCTCAAGATGTAGGATTGATGGGCAAAGGTCCTTTCTTTCTAAAGAGTCTCATCCTTGGACTATAAAAAAGGTGTCCCTATCACATGTGACCCAAGGTCTCATAATGATGATCGTAAGTCCAAGATGAGACCGGGATCAATGTCCCGAACATATCAAAATCCAAGGAATCCCGACTGATAACCAACTCATGGTTTATACGTCCGGAAGACTACTTGGCACATTCCCTCCTTTATCAAAACACATCTCACACATGAAAACACAAAGGCAAGCATGAAAATCGGATCTTGGAAGACTTGCTTCGACAAGGCTCCCTGGGTGAACGTCGATCCGTTCTTCCCAAGGGGTAACTTAACCTCCGGACCCAAATCTTTTTTTTCAAAGTTTTGAGGAAATCAAAATGGCGTGGCGACTCCATTTTTCAATTTAAACTGGATGTCTTCAAACCGATGTGAGGCGGTGACCCCCTTACATGAGAAAGCGGTTCCAAACACAAAAAATAATACGCCGCGATCTTGGGCACCACATTCACACCCGTCACCATCTTTGCAACCCTAATCTTAAATCTATGCCCTAATACTGATTGAATCCCTGCAACCCTGATTTGAATCCCTGCATTCCCAGATCCATAAGAATTTATGAAACCTTGATCCTATTTGGTCTAAGTATCATAAACTCATCTGAATCTCTGCAACTCCTAATTCTGATCCCTGTTCTTGCAGCCCACATCCAATCAATTTCGAGCAGCCCTGATCCTCCAACTGAAGCTCTAACACCAGTTGTTAGGGAATTGATGGTCTACGAGTAGTACTTATCCCATACCAAGTGCACAAGGAAACAAACAACAAACAACATGCAACAATATCCATAAGAAAGAAATAAATGACAAGAACACGATATTTGTTCACCCAGTTCATCCGACAAACGGACTACATCTGGGGGCACTACCAATACAGGATATTCAATAATAACAAATTTGTTGTGTTAAATTCAAAGCTCATGATCTCCCTTTTGAGTCATCTCGTCTATCTATGTAAACCCACATCACCCATACAACCCCTAGCATAACCTAGGTCATCCATGGAATGCCCATAAGAGCACTCTAAAGACCTATCAATGTCTTTGACTCTCTTTGCGTATCTCACAAATTCTCTCTAACCAATTTCCCTATCACACAATAATATTGCCTGTCACTTGATTTATATAGCACCATAGGAACAAACCCTCCAATTATTTCAACCATGGCAATGATTCTCCTATTTAGTGATTTCTTTCTTCCAAATTTACCCTTTATTTTAATATCCTAACAAGGAGAGGGAGAGGGAGAGGGAGAGGGAGAGGGAGAGGGAGAGGGAAAGGATATTTGCTGCAAGAATTTTCTCTATTAACCCAGAAATGTATCTTTTGAACGTTTTAGTTAACTAGTATTACACACGTGCGTTAAACGCACAGATAAAAAACTATTTCAAAGAAAGTTAAAAATAATAGGAGAAGTTCCTCTCCATAGAGCACGTCCACACATCTATCCCTTTTATTTTTTCCATTTTTATTTATAGCAAGTCACTATCTTACAAATGTGAAATGACAAAATCGATCAAGTTTCCAATTCCAAAATTGGCTGTGAGCGAAAAACGAAAATGGAAACCTTTCTTGAGAAATTAAGGAGCTATGAAAAGTCTTAGTTAAGGAGCCATTTGGCGGTGATTAGGCGCCCTAGGCGTGACCTTGGCGCCTTAAGCGTGACCTAGGTACGCCCAACGCCAAGAAAGCTGGTGTACACAAAGAAGCCAAAGGCCCCAAAATTTATACCAAGGCCTCTCATTTGGTTTTCAAATGCTAAGGCCTCTCAATAAATGGAAAGTTTTCTTGAGAAATTAAGGAGCTATGAAAAGTCTTAGGTAAAGAGTCATTTGGCGGTGATTAGGCACCCTAGGCGTGACCTAGGTGCGCCCAACACAAAGAAAGCTGGTGTTCACTAAGGAGCCAAATGCCCCAAATTTTATACTACTCAATTTCTTAGCATTTCAATTCCTAGACGATGTGGAATTAATATCTCATTTGGTTTTCAAATGCTAAGGCCTCTCAATATATACTACTCCATTTCCTAATATTTCAATTCCTAGACGATGTGAGATTAATATCACATTTGGTTTTCAAATGCTAAGTCTTCTCAATATATACTAAATGTAAAGCTTTCTAGACGATGTGGGATTATTATCCCTCAGAATTTTCAAATTTTATTTCGAGTTATTAAAAGGGATATGTTTAGTAAATGAGTAGTGAACCTATCCTTTATTTAGTCTTGAGTCTAGTTTGGGGGGTGTACCGAAATGCTTTACACTTCAGCCTTTATATAGTTATAGATTTAATTAACTTTTGAAAAGGGAATTATTTAGTTTCTTTGATCCAAAAGTTAATATTGAGGGTATATTTTTTTATGTATGAGATATTATTTCGGCTCAAGATAAATATCTAAATTAACTTTTAATCAAAGTAAATTTTACAATTGATTTGGACGAAGAAAGTAGCTTATGAATTTAGTTTTAATCTTTTACACCGTTCCTAAATGAATATTTATTTTTTTAGCTAAAATCTTATTCCTATATAAACATAAACGTCTTTAAAATAACCTTACCTAATCCTCTTTTTTTTTTTTTTTTTTTTTCGAAAAGGGCAATGTCCCCTAAATTTTATTAAAAATAAAAATTCAAAAGTACAATAAATAAAGAAAGACAGAAAATAAAATAAAGAAAAGGACAATCGAACCTTACCTAATCCTCTCATTTTCTGATTTATGCATAAAAACAACGATATTATATAATTAAAGTATACTCCCTCCGTCCCATGTGATTACAAACCAATTTCTTGGGCACAATAATTAAGAAGTATTATTAAGATAATGAAAATGTGTGGTAGGAAATGAAGAGAGAGAATGAGTGGAGTTGGTTGAATAAATTGTGTGGTAGGAAATGAAGAGAGAGAATGAGTGGGTAGGGTAGGGTGAATATAAAATAATAAATTTATTTTCATTTTGGGCAGTTTGTATTCACGTGGAACGGACCAAAAAGGAAATAAGTTTGTATTCACGTGGGACGGAGTGAGTAATTAATTGGTGATGAAAAAAGTAGTCTAGAATTTTTATATATTAAAAGTAAAACTAATTAAGTCCCAATATTCCCTCCGTCCCGCTACAAACCGCACGATTACTGTTTGGGCGGAGATTAAGGAAAAAAAATAATGATATAAATGTTGTGAGTGTAAAAATAAAATAGGAGAGAGAATGAGTGGAAGAAATAGTAAATTATAATAGTGTTGTGAGTATTAAAATAATGTAAGAGAAAAAATGAGTGGAGGGAATAGTAAAGATTCTTTGCCATTTTAGGAAGTGTGCTATTTGTAATAGGACGCTCAATGAAGAAAGTGTGCAGTTTGTAGCGAGACAGAAAGAGTATATATTTATATTAATTCCAAGACTTGATTTTATCTGATCAGATCTGATCTGATCTGATCATGACTTTACATTGGGGTCAGTAGACAAGGACATAATTAGTCCTAGGCACATGGATAACGTGTGTGGTGAAAGCTCAAGTGTCCAACTACTCCCGCATCCATGGCTAACAATACTTTTTCGGGATATGTCTAGTTGAATTGTATAATTGTTCTAGTAAGATTTATTTCATTTTATTATTATAACATGCAATCAATGTTATTTCAAATATCACTTATTTTATTAGAGTTGACCCTTTAAAAAAGAAAAAAAAAACTTAAAGAGAGAAATAACGGATTTTTCCAAACACGCAATTAAACTACGAAAGATAACCGGACCTAATTGTGATAGCCGACAACTTCTCCCAAGCCTTCGTCCGTGTACTCACAATAGGAGTTCCAAATTTGGCAAAGGTGACGAATGGTAAAATCCAAATTTAGAAACAAATCAAAAGCAATGGCCCGATTAAGTTGATTTGTGAAAGAGGATCGTTGTTTTTTAGTTGAAGTGTTGAAGCGGAGATTCTTTCCGACGATTTTGTTCCTTTGATGATGCCACTTTCTGGCTCAGGAACCAGCTTACCATATCGTTCCAAGGCCAGGTGCAGGCGTATGCCTTCAACAATGTTACTTCCGAAAAGTCAGAAAAATAAATGAATTCTTGGTGTTGATTTCGGGTTTTGTTGATGTTGGTGTTGGAACATTAACGATCCATTAACCATGAACCGACTCATAACTATATTAAGAAGAGAAGAAGAAGAAGACGGAAGCGTGTACCTTGTGATTCCATGATAATGTTCTTAGTCTTGTTCTTGAGTAGAAAGAGGAAGTATGAAGATATAGTCTTCAAAGTAGGAAAGAGTAGATCTTCTAAATGATAGTGCCCACACTATAATCTTCTTAATGAATGAAGAGAATTCTTATGACTGAATTTTGTGTATGTAACTAGTGTCTCTAATGGCTGATGGATAGCCTTTATATAGATAGAGAAGAGACACTTCATTTAGGGACTACACTCTTTCGTAAAGAAGGCGGTGAGAAGTTACCATTATGCTCATCATTTAATGGTACTTACACCTAATGGAATTCTACATATTTGGTCTATACTTTAACATTATTAAATGATTATAACATATTGAATTAAATAATACATATTATTAATCCATGTTCTAACAATCTCCCACTTGAATTAATATTAATATGTATCTTTTACTAAATAAATTCATTAATCATTTATAACATGAATGACAACCCTTATGTGCACATTTATTGTCATTCAACACAATTCCGTCCATTAGTCTTATAAGTATAGGGACTAAAGGGGCAGTCGTTGTAATTGATTCGCAACTAAACCCACATTAATCACATATATATATCCAACTAAATGACATAGATTAAGTATAGATATGTAGCATGGAATATTAATGAATATATATGAAGAACGCATATATATATATTCTCCAACTAGTCCTACTTAACCAAATGAGATCAATATAAATAAAAACAACACAAAAAAATAGAAAACAACACAAACTCCCACTGATTTAAGCATTATCAAAAATTGTTTCACCCATATGAGCAGTATGCTCGTGAAACATCAAAAGAGATTACGCTTTACAAAATGGATCCAATAACATGAATTTTGATCCTATAACTTGTATATCTATTTGTTCATTTTATACTTATTTCTCTTCAACAGGAGACATAACCATATGATGTCTTTCGACATATTTGCATCCACTAAATATAATCGGAATACTTAATGATCTCAAAATGATCCGATTTTATATACATAAGCATGTAGTTTAATGTTTTATAGGTACTTCATCATTCTTTTGGATGCGACTTAATGTTCTTCTTTCCGAATTGCTTTGCTATTAACCAAGCATCCCAATAATAAATACAAGGTCTGGATGAGTACAGACTTGCGCATACATTAAGCTTCATACTGCCGGTGCATAAGGGATATTTTCCATATACTTGGATTTAAAATTAATTTTAGGACATTGCTTTAGACTGAATTTATCTCCCTTAGAGATAGGGGTGTCATGTGGTTTACAATTTTCCATGCTAAACCTTTGTAATATCTTCTCTATATAGCTCTTTTGTGATAATCCCAAAATACCTCGTGAATGATCACGATGAATTTGGATTCTCAATACAAAAGATGCCTTATCAAGATCTTTCATCTCAAATTTGTTTGAGAAATTTCTTAGTTTCTTTTAGAAGGTCCTTATCATTAGTAGCAAGAAAAATATCATCCAAATATCATCCACATATAAGACCAAAATTATGGTACACACAATCTTCACCAAGATTCATTTCAAAGCCAAATGAAAAAATAACTTGGTTAAATTTTAAGTACCATTGACGAGATGCTTGCTTAAGCCCATAAATGGATTTCTTAAGTTTACAAACCAGTTGACTAGTTTGATTCGAATTAGTCACCATTTCTGGTTTCTTCATATAGATAGTTTCCTCAATGTCGTCATTGATAAAAGTTGTCTTAACATCCATTTGATGAAGCTCAAGATCATAATGTGCCACTAATGCCATAATGATCATAAAAGAGGTTTTAGAAAATATCGAAAAAAATGTTTCTTTATAATCAATGTCTTCCTTTTAAGTAAATCCATTAGCAACAAGACGTGCCTTATATCTTTCCATATTACCTTGCTAATCCCTTTTGGTTTTAAATATCAATTTATAACCAATAGGTTTTACACCTTCAGGTAATGGGACAAGATCTCAAATGTCATTGTCTTTCATTGATTTTAACTCCTCATTAATGGCATTGATCCACTTATGAGAATTAGGAATATTAATGGCTTCATGGAAGGTGATTAGATCATCTCTCACTAAACCTAAGGTGTCCTCATTCTCCGCAAGATACATATCATAAATATCCGGAATAACACTTCTTCTTTCTCTAGTAGATCTCCTTAAGGGCACCGGTTCATCCTCATTTTGAGGTTGTTGAATTTCATTATGTCCAACATTTTCATGTTGTACGTTATTTACGGGAGTCTCTATATTATTTTGAATTGTATGTTCTTTGTTGAATTTCAGGTACAATTACTTGATTTTCAACAGGAACTAAAGTTTGAGGAATAAAGAGTGGTTTCTTTAACTCTTCAAATTCAAAATCATTACTATTTCTCCCACTAAATTAAACATCCTCAAGGAACCTAACATTGCCAGTCTCGAAAAATGTTCTAATTTTCGGGTCATAAAATTTATATCCCCTAGATCTCTCGGCATACCCTACAAAATAGCTACTAATAGTATTAAGGTCCAGTTTGCCCTCATTAGGCCTATAAGGTCTAGCTTCTGCTGGACACCCCCATACATGAAGATGATTTAAGGACGGTTTCTTATTCGTCCATAACTCATAAGGGATTTTGTCGATAGCCTTTTGAAGGTGCTCTATTGAGAATATAAGCTGCAATTTTTAATGCTTCGCCCATAACGAGTGAGGTAAAGAAGTACAAGAAAACATACTTCTTACCATATCCTTAAGGATTCTATTATGTCTCTCCAATATACTATGCTAGGTTTGCCTGGCATGGTGTAGTGAGGGACAATCCTACACTCTTCAAAATAGCGAGTATAAAGGACCCGGACGTTTTTCACCAAATACGTTATACCGTCCGTAGTTTTCACTACCATGATCGGATTTAACGTTCTTAATAGTCTTTCTTATGCCTTAAAAGACTTGAAAACGTCCAATTATTGAAACTTTACATGAAGAAAATAATGTATCCATAACGAGAGTAATCATCCATGAACGTAATGAAATATTGTTGACCATTCCATGAAGGATTTAATGAATGGTCCACAAATGTCCATATGAATTAGTTCCAATACGTTTGATACTCTCAAAATTCTATTTCCTTTAATGTTTGTAAATTTATTCTTTAAAACACTTAATACAAAAGTTTTATCCGGAGTATCAAGTTGTTTTTAAGATTCTCTCCGACATAAGCTTTATCAATTCTCCCTTTGAAGATATGACCCAAACGCCTATGCCATAGAATACAAGAATTTTCACTTGATAAATTTTGCTTAGTGCCTTTAGTTTTGGTTTCATCATTATGGGACTCATTCATTTTCTTGACTGTGTCAAGTAAATTAAGATTATCGATATATGACAAAGTACTAGTATCGACAAATTTGAAATTTAAAATAAAGATCACATTTATTATTCTCAAAAGAACAAGAGTAACCTTCCTTGTCCAAAATTGTGATCGATATTAAATTCCATCAAAAGATGGTACAATGAATGTATTATTTAATACAAAATAATAGCCAGTACTTATCATTAATCTAAAAGTCCCTATGCCTATAACTTCAACCGGATTTCCAGCTTCCATATAGATGTATTTCTCATCTTCACTAGGGATTCGGTAATTCAGGCAACTCTGCATACATGAACTAATGTGAGTTGTTGCACCAAATACAACCACTATGTATATTAAGGAATTGAAATCAAATTTGCCTTAGTACAAACAAGACCAAATGACATACCATCCTGAATTCGCCATTCGCGATACTTATGGTAGTCGTTCTTCATGCGAGTAAGGTCCTTGCAAAAGAAGCATTTCTTGACTTTATGATCTTTAAATGATCCCTTATGCTTCTTACTTGCAACCGCAATTTCCTTCCCTCTTCTCTTAATCCCACGAGAAGAAGTAGATGCTGAGTGAGTATTTTCTAATTTAAGATATTTCATCCTATCTTCCTCTAATGTCATATGTGAAAGTAATCCATTAATATTCCACTTGTACTTTCGACATTTATAGGTCACCTCAAAAGGACCAAATTGAGGAGGAAGATAGATCAAAACTAAGTGCACGAGCAAATCTTCTGAAATCTCTAACTTAAGTGCCTTTAGTTTGATCGAAAGATGAAATAATTCAATAATGTACTCCCGAAGATTTTCTTCACCCTTGTACCGAATGGAAACAAGTTTCCACAAGAATTCAAAGAAAAATTCAGCATTTTCGATTTCAGAGACATTGTCAAAAAATGTCTTTGAAACTGCATTTTCCATGATCATTAGACTCACGCGGTTGGACCGTTCCCATTGCTCAACATTTTTCCGTTCTATAACGGTATTTCCTTTAGTGAGAGCAGCGGGACTTGATTCCCCTAATGCGTGATCGATATCCATATTGCCTAATATCATCGTTATATTATTTTTCTAAGTTTTAAAGTTAATCCCAGTAAGCAAAGGTACATCATTTATAGCAGTAGTTACGGATGAAGCATTAATCAAATCTGAAGGAGAATAACAAGAATGAAACAAAACATATATAAGAAACTACATAATAATTAATTATATCAAATGAATTCCATCAAAATAAAGATAATCAACATGACATCAAGACTAATCTTTGGATTGCGAATTGACTCACAATTTAATTTATCTTAGGGCAAAAAAATAGCTTAAACAATACACTTTAAATACTTGCCTTCCTTTAGGTCGGTTCAAGTATAGAAAATGTCCTAAAGTTTAAGGTACTTGTTACCCGGCAATAAAGAATACAAACAATTTATTTTAAACACTCGCCTTCCTTTGGGATGGTACAAAGTATTTAAAATAACCAAATGTTTTATTCAATTAATACCCCATGAATGCAAACACTTAGTCAATAACAAGGTCACCTTTGGGAAACAAGCATGTTATCACATATCAATATTTACATTCATCTTTTAACAAGTTTGAATTTAATCAACAAGGTCTCCTTTGGGAAACAAGCATGTTAACTTTGTCCAAAATGTTAAGGATATAATTAATCGGAAACATAGGGCCTTAATGTAATTTCTGAAAATTTAAAAATGGTAAAGAAACAAACGAAATTTATTAATAAAAGACAATATCCTTTTGTTCTACCCGTCCATTCTTAAAGTTTGATAACTCCAAGAACCACCGAAGCGCGACTGGTGTCCAAATACTATAATTTATTAATAAATTATCACAAATGATCAAAAGGGCACGAATGACCAAAATAGTGTAGTTCTATAAACATTTAAGCTTCTGCATACATGGGCGGTCGCTCAGGTCAAGGTGGGCGACCGCCCAAGCTTCAATTCCACAAATATTCAAGTCGCTGTACACATGGGCGACCGCCCAGGTCAAGATGGGCGACCGCCCAAGCTGCATTTCCACAGACATTGAAGTTGATGTACACATGGGCGACCGCCCAGATCAAGATGGGCGACCGCCCATGTGTCCAGTGCCCAGATTTGATGAAAAGTCACCATTTTTAACACCCTTTTATGAACAGTTTTGAACCAAATAGAGAGAGTCATACCATACCGCGGGGGCCTATGCCCCCCGCACCCCCTTTGATGCCCGATACCCGTCTACACGACGGCTAGGCCCGCACCCTCAGAGGGCGCCGGGCCCTTTGCAAGGACAACGAGCCATAACACCCAATCAGACTATCAATTCTTAACTTAATGGTGAATCAATATTCAATCAAAGCAAGTAGATTCACATACTTACATCACATTTTTAAATGCGTGGCTATTCATATGAACAAACTCACAACGCATCCAAGGATGGTGGCTATGTTCAAAAATGGGATAATCTTACATTAAGAATTGAAAGCCTTGTGATTAAACCAATATCAGAAATAGAATGAAGTTTATGAATATAATACTCTTAGACAAGATGAGTATCATGAACAAGAACAAAAAACTAAATGAAATCATACAAGAATTAAAGCATAAGGCTTTATAAGAATTTCAAACTCAATCTAGTATATGAGTAGGCTCTGATACCAATTGTTGGAACATTAACGATCCATTAACCATGAACCGACTCATAACTATATTAAGAAGAGAAGAAGAAGAAGACGGAAGCGTGTACCTTGTGATTCCATGATAATGTTCTTAGTCTTGTTCTTGAGTAGAAAGAGGAAGTATGAAGATATAGTCTTCAAAGTAGGGAAGAGTAGATCTTCTAAATGATAGTGCCCACACTATAATCTTCTTAATGAATGAAGAGAATTCTTATGACTGAATTTTGTGTATGTAACTAGTGTCTCTAATGGCTGATGGATAGCCTTTATAGAGATAGAGAAGAGGCACTTCATTTAGGGACTACACCCTTTCGTAAAGAAGGCGGTGAGAAGTTACCATTATGCCCATCATTTAATGATACTTACACCTAATGAAATTCTACATATTTGGTCTATACTTTAACATTATTAAATGATTATAACATATGAAATTAAATAACACATATTATTATCCATGTTCTAACAGTTGGGTGATTCTTCGTTTGTTTACGGTTGATTAAATAACGAGTGCTAGTACACTTATTTAAAAGTGCCAATGTTGTTTGATAATGCCTGTTTACGGTTAATTGAATAAGAGTGTTAGTACACTTACTTAAAAGTGCCAATGTTGTTTGATAATGCCAGTATCTATCTGCTTTGAAGAATGTCAATGCATATGTTAAAGAGTACAATTAATGCTAATGTAATAAGTGCAAGTTTGAAGTAGTGTCACTTTATAATACTAATACTAGCACTTACAAAAGTTGTTTTAAAAAAATGCTAATTTAAAGGTTTAATAGTGTTAATGTGTGCGTTAAAGAGTGCCATTGTATACCTAAAAAATGCTAGTGTGTGTGTGTGTGTTACAGTGCTATCGTATGCGTAAAAGAGTGTCGGTGTTTGCCTTAAAATGTGCCCGTTGTAGTGTCGGTGATAGTGCTAAACAGAGTGCCAGTGATTATTAAAAAGTGTCAGTGCATCTGTGTTTCCATGTCGGTGCATGTGTGTTTAAATGCCAGTGCAAGTGTAAATAGAGTGATAGTGTTAGTGTAAGTGTCTCTGCATGTGTTTTTGAGTTTCAGTTCATGTTTGAGTGATAGTATTAATGTCAGTATTTGTGTTTAAAATGTCCATACAAATTTTAAAAATAGCAATACTAATTTAAAAAAGTGCAAGTGGTAATTTTAAATAAGTGATTTGGTACTGCTTCATGTTCATTCACTTCAATACAGAGAATAAGTGAGTGGGCAAGTTTTGTTAGGTTTAGGAGACAATTGGGAAACCAAAGCCCGAAAGAAGGAAGAAGAAACGTGCAAGGGGTGAGATTCCCGATGCACGGTCGTGCTTGTTGGTTTGCACAGTCGTGCAATAGGGAAATCTTAGAATAGGTTGAAATACTGGTTGCACGGTCGTGCAGATTTAGGCATGTGGTCGTGCAAAGCTTGAGTCGGGCCTGTTTGTGCAGTTCGAGGATTCTTTCGTTCCTAGGGTTTAGGGGTTGTTTATAGGTTCCTATATAAATCAAGTGGCAGTAAAATTATTGTGTGCAATGAAAATTTGTTAAAGAGAATTTGTGAAATCAACAAAGAGAGTTAAAGGCATTGATAGGCTTTTGGGGTGCCCTTATGAGCATTCAATGGATAACCTAGGTTATTTCTAGGGGATGTATGGGTGGAGTGTGTTTAAATAAATGGAGGGAATGACTCCGGAAGAAAATCATGGGTTTTGATTGTAAAATAACATATTTGATATTATTTAATATCCTGTATTGATAGTTCCCCCAGATATAGTTTCATTGTGGGATGAACTGGGTGAATAAATCTCGTGTTATTGTCTTTTATTACTTTCATATGAATATTATTGCATGTTTTTCTCTTCATTATATAATTGGTATGAGACAATTATTATTCGAAAACCATCAATTTTCCAATAGTTTCATCAAGCTTACTTTAGTTTTGAGTTCTTGATCATTCATTGTACTAGTAAAAAGCCCGTGCTACGCGAACGGCTTCGAGTCTTTTGAAAGATTTAGGCTTAATGAATGAAGGTCTCGTATGAAATTTACCAATACTGAGTTTAGATAGCACATGATTTATTTGATACCCATGAAATAAATTTTTAAAAAAATACTACTAAAATTAATTATTTATGCTTTCTTAGTTTTTCTAGTAATATAGCAAACTTTTATTGATAGCAATGAGACAATCTTTTCGGAACAGAGAAAGTATTTTTTTTTAATTGAAGGATTGATAATAATTATAATTTATATATAAAACGGGTATTCTTTTGAATATTACATAATGAAAATGTACATATGTAATAGTAAAATAATAGTAATTTTATGCATATGAACTATATTATTAATTATTAATTATTAATTATTTTTATTATTATTATTATTATTATTATTATTATTATTATTATTATTATTATTATTATTATTATTATTATTATTATTATTATTATTATTATTATTACTATTATTATTATTATTATATCTTCTATATGAACACAGTTCAATAAAATGAACCTTATGAAATTATAATAATATAAGACTAAATTTTTTTGATCAAAAGAGGCCAAGTTGCCAATCTCACTTGAGAGCCAAACACGCATTAAAAAAATAAGGATGTGGTAAAAATATTTTCTAAATTTAAAGTTAGTAAAAACGATATAACTCCTAAATCATGGAGGTTAGATGACCCTCGTCGGCTTCAAGTGGATTCGTCTCTAATGACTATGCAAATATCACTTTCATTATATAACTCCTAACACTTTATGCGTTCCATTTTAAACATTAATGTTAAAATTTTGTTTTTTATCTTTTTGAATATTAAATCATTATAAATCTAGGCACTTATTTAAAATCTTTTTTTAATGTGAGTCTAGTATAAAAATGAAGTCAAATAATAATGTATAGAGTCTAATAAAACTTCAGTTTTTAAAGTTTAAACATTCATTTTCTATAACTTCATATCATTTATTGAATGCATGAATGCATTAGAAGAAGAAGGAATATTAATATACATTATCTTTCATGTTCCAATTTCCAATATTTAAATTGAGTGGTTCTTACTATATATTCTATGACTATATAATCGTTTGTTAGATTCATGAATGCGTTAGAATAAAATGATGTCATATATATTGGTAAAGAGTCTAATAAAATTACAGTTTTTTAATGTCTAAACCTTCACATTCTATAACTATATATCATTTATTGGATGTATGAATGTATTCGAAGAAGAAGACATATTATTATACATTATCTTTCAACGTTCAATGTTTAAATTGATTGGTTCATACTTCATATTCTATAACTATATTATCATTTATTAGATTCATGAATGCGTTATAATAATAAGGACTATTAATATGCATTATCTTTCATATTTCAACATCCAATATTTTAAACCGATTGATTAATATTCTATAACTCTATCATCATTTATTAGTAAATGACTATTAATATGTGTTATCTTTCATATTTCAACATCTAAATTTTTAAATTGATTTGTAATATAAAATTATACACCGTATACATTTTTTGATACTTTTTTTAGTAATGACAACGTAACCATAACTTAAATTACATATAAATAAGAAATCAACATTTTGTCTGAATAAAAACATAATAAAAAAACACAAAATAAACAAAAAAACAATTAAAATGAAGAACATTATTTACATAAAACAATTATATTAAGAATCTTAAAAAGTATCAAAGACTACAAAATTGTAATTTAAATATACTACACATTTTTATAAATCATAATTAAAATAGACAAATCAATAAAATAATAAAATAAATATGAAGAGTCAATGCAAAATAAATAAAAACTAAAATTGACAAACCTAAAATTTTAAGCAACAAAAAAAATTATAGTTCTTCACAAATCGTAATTCAAATAGGCAAAACAACGAAGAGAATAAAAAATATGAAAACTTACTATTAAAAAAAAAAAGAAAATAATAATTTATTTCCTTCAAAATTTCAATAAAAATAGATAGATAAAAAACAACTATGAACACTTACAATTAAATAAATAAACAAATATGTACACTTAAAATTAAATAAGTAAAATGAACAATTATATCAAAACAAATATTAGATTCATTTAGTAGTCATCTAAAGAAAACTAAAAGAAATAACAATAAAAAACAAACAAACAAAAAGAAAAACTAAATCACAAATCATGATCAAGTAAAAGGAATAATTATATCAAAACAAATATGAATACTTACAATTAAATAAATAAACTAAGTAAATAAAAAAAATTATAGAAAATAAAAAGTATAGCTTTTCACAAAAACAATAAAATCGAAAAAAAAAAACAATAAATAAAATTAAAAAAAAATACAAAAACTTTCTAACAATACAAAAACTAAAAGAAATAAAAAAAATAAGCATTTCTTCATGAAAAACAAATATAAATATTACTAATTTAAGAAAGGAAAACTAAAGAAAAATACATTTTTTCACAAATTGATATAAAAATAGATAAAGACAACCATAAAAAACAAAAAAAAAATATGAAAAATTGTGAAAAATATTGTTAAGGAAATAACAAACAGAAAATTAAAAGCTAATAAAAAATTAAAGCCCTTAACAATTTATAATAAAAATAAGTAAAACCAATAAATAGAATAAAAATATATATGAAAAATTTCTATTAAATACAAAAAAGTTAAATGAATTACTAAACAAAAAGTAAGAAATTATAGATCTTCACAAAATTTCAATAAAAACCAAAAAGAAAAATAAAAATAAAATAAATTTAAATAATCTTAATAAAAATAGATAGAGCCAACAAATAGAATCAAGATAAATATAAAAATTTAATTAAAATTAAAAAAAAATTATAAATAAAAGAAAATATATATTCAAAATATAGTAAAATTAAAATTAAAACCAAAGAAATAAATATAATTATTCAAAATTGTAACCAAAATTAGCAAAACCAACAAATAGAATAGAAAATATATGAAAACTTACTTTTAAATATACAAAAATAAGTGAGAAAAAAACAGTAGTTCTTTGCAAAAAAATGGACAAAAGAGCAATTATAAATTCAAAATAAATATAAAAACTTACTAAAAATATAAACAAAATCTAAAACCAATGAAAAAATAAAACAATTAATAAAATATGAAAAAAAATCTAATAAAAAGACGAAAGAAATGTAAAGAATTTCAAATAGAGTTTCTATTTGAGTTAAGATGTATTTTGGCTCAAAAGAAAAAAATAAGAAATGAAAATTAAAAGAAAAAGATAAATTTCAAAGAAAACAAAATGAGTTCTTAAGTAAATCAAGTTCTATATTGTTAAAATTTTGAAATAAAATGCTATTTAAAGAGTAAAAAACAAATTAGTAATCTAAAAATCACATAAACAATAAGTTAAAATCAATAAAAAAATAATCTTGAAAATCATAATCGAGAGATCACCCAAAACCAATTTAACATAAAATCATGAGATCAAAATCACAAATAAAATAAAATTAATTAAATTAATTATACATAAAAAAAAATAATACAAAAGAACACCTAATATGGGTATTTTACTAACCTTGGCATGTCGTGGTAACAAAAAATTTTGGCAAATGGTGGCGGCAATGATGAAGAAAATGAGATAAAAAAAAAGATATGGATATGGAGGAAAATAACTCCAAGTGATGGTTTGATGAACATGGTCATTAAACTAAATATTGAACATTTTTCTTGTCTCTTGAACTACTAAATTTTTCGATTTTTTCGGCCATTACCAATAGTCTTTATCTATTAT